>PYHX02000158.1:91340786-91521921 GCA_004302925.2 Cochliomyia hominivorax | reverse complement strand
TTTGTTGTATATCAGTTTCTTTAAAGTTTAATTTTTAAAACTTTGATGATTTTAAATTAGTTGTTATTAATATTTGAAACGTCTTACCAAATATTGACAATTAGCCTGGTGGTGGAATTAGTAACTGACAGTGCTTTTAGTTAAATATTTAAATTGTAATCAAATTTTTAAACTTTGATAAAATATTTTAATTTATTATTTGGCATTTTAATTAGTGTGCGTTTATAGTTATTCTTTTTGAAAATTAAAGTGGCATTTTAAAATATTTTTCTCTTTTATTAAAGTCTTTTATAAAGTCATAAAAAATATCTTTTTCAAAATAAAATTATTTTATAGACCAAAAAGACTTCAAATCTTAGAAATGAACATGACTTGGCATTTATGAAAATACTAAAATAGCAGCTAATTAGTCCGAAAAAAACACAATGGGAGCGTTAAACGTTTATGACAAAAAAATATTTGTTTTTTTCTTTTTTAAGAATATTTTTGTAAGACTCTAAATGTTAAAAGAAGCCTATTGTTTCCAATTAAAAACTGTAGATAATCACAAAGAGCTGCCATTAATTATGGTGTTACTGGAGGAATATTAAAAAATAGTCTTCATAAATTATATGTTTCTCAGTTTAAACATGGAATAAATTTAAAAAGCTTTCACGAAAACAGTGAAATTTAAAATAAACCACTTTTATAGTGGATTTAAAAATTTATGGCGAATTTCCTAAAAATTGCTATTTATAGCAAAATTTCTTAAAATTTGCTTTTTATAGGTAATTTTCGGAAATTTTGCTATTTATAGGAAATTTTTGGAAAATTTGCTATTTATAGGAAATTTTTGGAAATTTTCTATTTATAGGAAATATTTGAAAAATTTGCTATTTATAGGAAATTTTGGAAATTTTGCTATTTATAGGAAATTTTTGGGAAATTTTTCAATTTATAGGAAATTTTTGGAAATTTTGCTATTTATTAAGAAATTTTTGGACATTTTTCAATTTATAGGAAATTTTCGGAAAATTTGCTATTTATAGGAAATTTTCGGAAATTTTTCAATTTATAGGAGATTTCGGAAAATTTTCAATTTATAGGAACTTTTGGAAAATTTGCTATTTATAGAAAATTTTCGGGAAAATTTGCTATTTATAGGAAATTTCGGAAAATTTGCTATTTATAGGAAATTTTCGGAAAATTTGCTATTTATAGGAATTTTTTGGAAAATTTGCTATTTATAGGAAATTTTCGGAAAATTTGCTATTTATAGGAAATTTTCGGAAAATTTGCTATTTATAGGAAATTTTCGGAAAATTTGCTATTTATAGGAAATTTTCGGAAAATTTGCTATTTATAGGAAATTTTCGGAAAATTTGCTATTTATAGGAAATTTTCGGAAAATTTGCTATTTATAGGAAATTTCGGAAAATTTGCTATTTATAGGAAATTTTCGGAAAATTTGCTATTTATAGGAAATTTTCGGAAAATTTGTTATTTTAAAGGAAATTTTCGGAAAATTTGTTATTTAAAGGAAATTTCGGAAAATTTGCTATTTATGGGAAATTTTCGGAAAATTTGCTATTTATGGGAAATTTTCGGAAAATTTGCTATTTATGGGAAATTTTCGGAAAATTTGCTATTTATGGGAAATTTTCGCAAAATTTGCTATTTATGGGAAATTTTCGCAAAATTTGCTATTTATGGGAAATTTTCGGAAAATTTGCTATTTGTGGGAAATTTTCGGAAAATTTGCTATTTATGGGAAATTTTCGGAAAATTTGCTATTTATGGGAAATTTTCGGAAATTTTTCAATTTATAGGAATTTTTTGGAAAATTTTCAATTTATAGGAGATTTTCGGAAAATTTGCTATTTATAGGAAATTTTCGGAAAATTTGTTATTTATGAGAAATTTTCGGAAAATTTGCTATTTATGGGAAATTTTGGGAAAATTTGCATTTTATAGAAATTTTTGGAAATTTTTCAATTTATAGGAAATTTTTGGAAATTTTGCTATTTATAGGAAATTTTCCGAAAATTTGGTATTTATAGGAAATTTTGCTATTTATAGGAAATTTTCGGAAAATTTTCAATTTATAGGACATTTTTGGAAAATTTGCTATTTATAGGAAATTTTCAGAAATTTTTCAATTTATAGGAGATTTTCGGAAAATTTTCAATTTATAGGAATTTTTTGGAAAATTTGCTATTTATAGGAAATTTTCGGAAAATTTGCTATTTATAGGAAATTTTCGGAAAATTTGCTATTATAGGAAATTTTCAGAAATTTTTCAATTTATAGGAACTTTTCGGAAAATTTTCAATTTATAGGAATTTTTTGGAAAATTTGCTATTTATAGGAAATTTTCGGAAAATTTTCAATTTATAGGAATTTTTCGGAAAATTTTCAATTTATAGGAATTTTTTGGAAAATTTTCAATTTATAGGAAATTTTTGGAAAATTTGCTATTTATAGGAAATTTTCGGAAAATTTGCTATTTATAGGAAATTTTCGGAAAATTTGCTATTTATAAGAAATTTTCGGAAAATTTGCTATTTATAGGAAATTTTCGGAAAATTTGCTATTTATAGGAAATTTTCGGAAAATTTACTATTTATAGGAAATTTTCGGAAAATTTGCTATTTATAGGAAATTTTCGGAAAATTTGCTATTTATGCTATTTATAGGAAATTTTCGGAAAATTTGCTATTTATAGGAAATTTTCGGAAAATTTGCTATTTAATTTATAGGAATTTTTTGGAAAATTTGCTATTTATAGGAAATTTTCGGAAAATTTTCAATTTATAGGAATTTTTGGAAAATTTTCAATTTATAGGAAATTTTTGGAAAATTTGCTATTTATAGGAAATTTTCGGAAAATTTGCTATTTATAGGAAATTTTCGGAAAATTTGCTATTTATAGGAAATTTTCGGAAAATTTGCTATTTATAGGAAATTTTCGGAAATTTGCTATTATAGGAAATTTTCGGAAAATTTGCTATTTATAGGAAATTTCGGAAATTTGCTATTTATAGGAAATTTTCGGAAAATTTGCTATTTATAGGAAATTTTCGGAAAATTTGCTATTTATAGGAAATTTTCGGAAAATTTGCTATTTATAGGAAATTTTCGGAAAATTTGCTATTTATAGGAAATTTTCGGAAAATTTGCTATTTATAGGAAATTTTCGGAAAATTTGCTATTTATAGGAAATTTTCGGAAAATTTGCTATTTATAGGAAATTTTCGGAAAATTTGCTATTTATAGGAAATTTTCGGAAAATTTGCTATTTATGCTATTTATAGGAAATTTTCGGAAAATTTGCTATTTATAGGAAATTTTCTGAGAATTTGTTATTTATGGGAAATTTTCCGGAAAATTTGTATTTTATAGAAATTTTTGGAAATTTTTCCTATAGTCTAAACTCTTATTTAGCCTCAACTTTAGTTTAGTCTATAATCCAATCCATAGTTTGGTTTGTACCCTCAATCATTGTAGTCCTAATCTCAAATATAGTCTCTAGTCTTAACTGTTAAAAACTGCTTAGTTTTAAGTGTCATCTATAGTTTAGTCAATTTAGTTTTATGTCTCTAATATTGTTAGTCATAAGTATGATTATTTTGTTTATCGTTACCCGACTGTAGTTGTTCAAATATTATTATCAGTGAAGTCAACAATTATTAGATATGATGTATGAAGTTTAATATCACACTTATTATGACTATTTTTCTTCTTTCATCAACACGCTATTGTTGTTATCATGTAACTTAACTGTGAAATTTTCTTTTATTTTTAACTACAATTTTTTCATAATTTTTTTTTATTTTTTGTCAACTAATTTATTTCGATATTAAGTAACAATTTTTTTTAATAAAAAAAATAATTAAACTTTTTTTCATACAACAAAACAAAACTACACAACATTTCATTTCCAACTTACCTTTAAAGACATGTTGCAATTAATTTGTGTTGTTGTTGTTTGTGTTTTTTAATAAAATTCGTAAAATATTTTTGTTCTTTACATTTGTTTTTATTTTAATTTAATTTATTTATTTAATATTCGATTTAATTATTTATTATTTTTTCGTTTCGTTTTGTTTTTCAGTTGTCAGCGGAATAAAAGGCACGTGCAGGTATTTTCTTTCACTTTTCCAATTGTTTTTCTTTTATTTTTTTTTCTTCTTCGATTTTCTTTATGTTTTATTTATCTTATTTTAGCATTTATCATCATAAATATTGCACTTCCTTTCTAACTTTAAAAGAGGTTGGGTTTTCATATATTTTGATTTCGTTTTCTTTTTTTTTTTTTTTTGGTTTAATTTATCATGTTTTTTTTTTTGCTATAAAAAATTGTTATATAAAGTTTTTATGCAAAACTTTTAAAGAGAAGAACCCCTTCACTTTACTGGAAAAATAACAATAATGATAAGGAAATATTAAAATTTTATTAAAAAAATAGGAAACTGCACAAAACGACCAGAAAGGACATGCTAAACACGGAAACGGTTACAACTAAAATTTAATATTTCATAACTATTCTAACATCAACTAAACTTAAGACACAACTAAAAACTATAGACTAAGATATGGTCTCAACTATAAACTATTCATAGGTCAAACTTAGTATGAACTATAAGTCATACTAAAGTCTTAACTACAATCTAAACTATAGTCTCAAAGATATACAACCTAAATTGTAGACTAGAATATAGTATAGTGTCGACCATAGATCAGACTACAGGTTATTCCATAGTATTTACTAGAGACCAGACTATAGTCTTACCTTAAGCAAAACTTAATTTCAACTTTAGGTCATGCTATAGTCTCAGCTATAGCTTAAACTTTAGTCTTAACCACAGACTAGACTAAAAACTCAACTATAGAACAGATAAATCTCTATGTCATTCCATAGTATCTACTAATGATTATAGTTTAAACTTACATATATTGGACTATAGTCTTTACTATAGGACAGAGTAACGCTCAGACTATAGTCTTAATTAAAAACAAGACTAAATTTTCTAAATTCTACTAACCAACATAACAGAATTACAGACTAAACTATGGTCTCATTATTTAAAAGATTTTTTGAAAATTTCCTATAAATAGCAAATTCTCCGAAAATTTCCTATAAATAGCAAATTCTCCGAAAATTTCCTATAAATAGCAAATTCTCCGAAATTTCCTATAAATAGCAAATTTTCGGAAAATTTCCTTAAAGTAGCAAATTTTCGGAAAATTTCCTATAAATAGCAAATTTTCCGAAAATTTCCTATAAATAGCAAATTCTCCGAAAATTTCCCATAAATAGCAAATTCTCCGAAAATTTTCATATAAATAGCAAATTTTTGGAAAATTTCCTATAAATAGCAAATTTTTGGAAAATTTCCTATAAATAGCAAATTTTTGGAAAATTTCCTATAAATAGCAAATTTTCGGAAAATTTCCTATAAATAGCAAATTTTGGGAAAATTTCCTATAGATAGCAAATTTTCGGAAAATTTCCTATAAATAGCAAATTTTCGGAAAATTTCCTATAAATAGCAAATTCTCCGAAAATTTTCATATAAATAGCAAATTCTCCAAAAATTTCCTATAAATAGCAAATTTTCCGAAAATTTCCCATAAATAGCAAATTCTCCGAAAATTTTCATATAAATAGCAAATTCTCTGAAAATTTTCATATAAATAGCAAATTTTTGGGAAATTTTCTATAAATAGCAAATTTTTGAAAAATTTCCTATAAATAGCAAATTTTTGAAAAATTTCCTATAAATAGCAAATTTTTGGAAAATTTCCTATAAATAGCAAATTTTTGGAAAATTTCCTATAAATAGCAAATTTTTGGAAGATTTCCTATAAATAGCAAATTTTTGGAAAATTTCCCATAAATGTCAAATTTTTGGAAAATTTCCCATAAATAGAAAATTTTTGGAAAATTTCCTATTAATAGCAAATTTTTGAAAAATTTCCCATAAATAGCAAATTTTTGGAAAACTTCCTGTAAATAGCAAGTTTGCGAAAATATCTTATAAATAGCAAATTTGCGGAAATTTTCCCATAAATAGCAAATTTTCGGAAATCTAAAAAAAAATAGCAAATTTTCAGAATTTTTTCTATAAAAAGGAAATTTTCGGAAAATTTCCCATAAATAGCAAATTTTCGGAAAATTTCTCAAAAATAGCAATTTTTCTGAAATTTTTCTATAAAAAGGAAATTTTTGGAAAATTTCTCATTAAAAGCAAATTGCTGGAAAATTTCCAATAAATAGCAAGTTTTTAGAAATTCCCCATTAATAGCAAATTTTCGGAAATTTTCCTATAAAAAGCAAATTTTTGGAAATTTTCCCATAAGTAGCAAAATTTCCCATAAGTAGCAAAATTTCTGAAAATTTCCCATAAATAGCAAATTTTTAGAAAATTTCCCACAAAAAACAAATTTTTAGAAAATTTCCCATAAATAGAAAGTTTTTAGAAAATTTCCCATAAATCGCAAATTTTGTAGAAAAATTTCCACAAATAGCAAATTTTTGGAAAATTTCTAATAAATAGCAAATTTTCGAATAATTTCCTATAAATAGTTTTAAATGCTAAATTTAGTTTAGAAAACAAACTTTTGCAACAAAACAAGTTAATTTATTATATCATTGATGCAGCAAAAAAAAATCACACATTCAATCTAAATTGATGTTTGATAAAACTACAGCAAAAAAAGCGGCAGGCAACAGGTTTCCAGCAAAAACACAATAAAAACAACAAACAAAAAATCTATAACAAACAAAGTTTTTCTTTTCAATTCTTTTAATCGCTCATAAGAATTAGAGCAACTTCATCATCATCACTATAATAATAATGATCATAATGACGATGATTTTCATCATCATGATAATATTGCTCTTGTTCTTCACCATACATCTGCAATGGTGCACAATCATACAAACATACATAGTTGCAACATTTACCCCATATAATATTGGTTTGTTGGGCTGGATGACGACTGACTGGTTCGTTGGTGCCACAACTTTTTCTTTTTTTCGAGAAGCGATTATAAACTTTTCGTTTGTTTGTTTGTCTGTTAGTTTTTGTTGGGGAAAAGTTGGCTGCTTTAGTTTTATTACCAGGTTTTCATGAAAATTTTCTAAATTTTCTTTTCATTTACAGTTTTTCTTTTCTCTTGTTAGAATTTTTCGTTTTTTTTCTAAAACCTTTTTTTAGTGTTATGAAGAAAGAAAATTTCGTTTTGGAGAAAAAAAAGGTATGATTTTGTGTGTGTAGGAATAAACATTTAATGCGCAAAAAAGAAATACTACAAATCAAAATCGTGATGTAATTATAGTAATTTAAATTATTGCTATAAAACGCTTTAGAAATGAATTACAATAGAATTGTAATGTAATTTTGCGATTGACAGTTATACGATATTTAGACAATTAAGGAAATGGAATCAAATATAGTCTAGCCTACTATCTTAAGCACAAGCAGTATGTAATCTGATTTATAGTCTAAAGGCTGTATAGTTCCATTTATAGACCAGTTTATAGTCTCAGCTATAGACTAGTTTATAGTCTCCGCTATAGACTAGTTTATAGTCTCAGCTATAGACTAGTTTATAGTCTCAGCTATAGACTAGTTTATAGTCTCAGCTATAGACTAGTTTATAGTCTCAGCTATAGACTAGTTTATAGTCTCAGCTATAGACTAGTTTATAGTCTCAGCTATAGACTAGTTTATAGTCTCAGCTATAGAATAGTTTATAGTCTCAGCTATAGACTAGTTTATAGTCTCAGCTATAGACTAGTTTATAGTCTCAGCTATAAACTAGTCTATAGTCTCAGCTATAGACTAGTTTATAGTCTCAGCTATAGACTAGTTTATAGTCTCAGCTATAGACTAGTTTATTGCCTCAGCTATAGACTAGTTTATAGCCTCAGCTATAGACTAGTTTATAGCCTCAGCTATAGACTAGTTTATAGCCTCAGCTATAGACTAGTTTATTGCCTCAGCTATAGACTAGTTTATTGCCTCAGCTATAGACTAGTTTATAGCCTCAGCTATAGACTAGTTTATAGCCTCAGCTATAGACTAGTTTATTGCCTCAGCTATAGACTAGTTTATTGCCTCAGCTATAGACTAGTTTATAGCCTCAGCTATAGACTAGTTTATAGCCTCAGCTATAGACTAGTTTATAGCCTCAGCTATAGACTAGTTTATAGCCTCAGCTATAGACTAGTTTATTGCCTCAGCTATAGACTAGTTTATTGCCTCAGCTATAGACTAGTTTATAGCCTCAGCTATAGACTAGTTTATAGTCTCAGCTATAGACTAGTTTATAGTCTCAGCTATAGACTAGTTTATAGTCTCAGCTATAGACTAGTTTATAATCTCAGCTATAGACTAGTTTATAGTCTCAGCTATAGACTAGTTTATAGTTTCAGCTATAGACTAGTTTATAGTTTCAGCTATAGACTAGTTTATAGTTTCAGCTATAGACTAGTTTATAGTTTCAGCTATAGACTAGTTTATAGTCTCAGCTATATTCTAATATCTAAAGCTATAAATAGTATTCTTAATACGAAAGACTATCACAAATATGATATGAAATTGAAACTTTTTCTAAAAGTATTTTTGTTTATGAACATTTGAAATATGTTTGTGCGTTTTATGTTGAAACTATATTTTTAGTTTTTTATGATTTCACCCGTTTTTAATTAGTTTTGTATGGTTTTAATTTACAAAAATTTTTAAGTTGTTTTACTTAATAGAGATTTTATGTATTTTTTTATATTCTACATTCAATTAATTTTAATTAAAACAATTAATAGTTCTTCAAGATTTTTAATGTTTAAGTCATATTTCTATTTGTAAATGCTATTTTAGTTTTATTTAGTTGAGACCCCAAATAGTAAAATAAAATTATCATTTTTAAGAGTTTTTTTCTCTTTACCACTTGAAAATATTTTCAG
Organism: Cochliomyia hominivorax; assembly: GCA_004302925.2. NCBI lineage: Eukaryota > Metazoa > Arthropoda > Insecta > Diptera > Calliphoridae > Cochliomyia > Cochliomyia hominivorax. The sequence continues at coordinate 91,512,971 of PYHX02000158.1, read as the reverse complement.
CAGTCATATTTAAGAATTTTCATTATTTTATTCTCGAAAAAAATGAAAATGGAAAAAAATAAAAGCTGAAAATATAATATTAGCAGTATTTGGCGATTTGCCATATGGCCTTTAATATGAAATGAAATAATATTAAAAACAAAAAAACACTAAAATTTTTTTAAGAAAAACTACGTAGTAAAATTGTGTAAAAAGAACTAAAACTAAAATAAATGTTTATTTTGGAGCAAAAAGAATAAAATTAAAGAAAACTATTTTTTTATTTTTATCGTTAGATAAAAAAGACTTAAATTGTGTTGCTGTTTGTATGAGAAAAATTTATTTTGGCAATGAACAATGAAATGAAACAAAAACAAGTCAGAATACTACAATCGGCTATGCCGAGTCTTCAATACCCTTCAACACAAATGAATGTGAAGTAAATACACACTCATAGATGATCACATATAGAGGTTTTTCTTAAATACAATATAGAAGCACTTAAGTAATTATAATTTTAACTATAACTCTTTTTCTAATCAACTGATTTTTTTTTATTTGCGGAATGATCGCTTGAACTTGGAGGTTGCCTCAGATATCAGTCTATATCTATTCATACACTGCTGGTTTTAAATAGGAAACTTTTAAAGACTATAACAAATGCTCAGGTCAAATTTCACTGACCTCTGTTTACTAATGTGGAAGTGGGCGTGCCAACAACACTGACAGAAAGGCATACAAGTAGACGGACACAATTAAATCGACTCAGATTTTCTTAGCGTTACACACTGAATGACAAATTTAATATACCCTCTTCATCACTTGTAGTGGTGGAGGATAATAAAAAAACTGATTTAAAATAAACTAAAACTTTTTTTGTTGATTTCCTGCAAAATATTGATTAATTGTTTTGAAAAATTATTGCTGAACAAATTGCAAATTGCAACTGTTGGATAAGATTTATTTTGGAAACTTTTTTTCCTTAAAATGATTTTAATTTTAGATTTTTCCTGAATAATTCATAATTTATTTTTGTTTTTAGTTCTTTGACCTAAAAATGTTGAAGTTTCACAGATTTATTTTCAAGACATTTGTCTTAATTCAGTATCTTCATTTTGTTTATTCTATTTTTTCTTTAGTGATTGATTTTTTTGTTGTATTTCCTTTTTTTAGAGGAGAAAGATTTTTCTTTTCTTAAATATTAAATATAATTTATTTTATGTTTACACTTGTCTTGGCATTTAAAAGACAGAATGTAAATTACATAAACAAAACGAAACAATAAAAACAAAAACAGTTGCCAAGTACACTCTTAAAATAACCCAGCAAACAAATTGAATTACACTCTCAATTATCTCCTGTTTTTAAAAACACAACATAAACTCTATTAAAAACTCGTTTATAGTCTCCACTCTAAATTTGTTTATAGTCTCCACTATAAACTTGTTTATAGTCTCCACTATAAACTTGTTTATAGTCTCCACTATAAACTTGTAGATAGTCTCCACTATAAACTTGTTTATAGTCTCCACTATAAACTTGTTTATAGTCTCCACTATAAACTTGTAGATAGTCTCCACTATAAACTTGTTTATAGTCTCCACTATAAACTTGTTTATAGTCTCCACTATAAATATGTTTATAGTCTTCACTATAAACATGTTTATAGTCTCCACTATAAATATGTTTATAGTCTCCACTATAAATATGTTTATAGTCTCCACTATAAATATGTTTATAGTCTCCACTATAAATATGTTTATAGTCTCCACTATAAACTTGTTTATAGTCTCCACTATAAACTTGTTTATAGTCTCCACTATAAATATGTTTATAGTCTCCACTATAAACTAGTTTATAGTCTCCACTATAAACTAGTTTATAGTCTCCACTATAAACTAGTTTATAGTCTCCACTATAAACTAGTTTATAGTCTCCACTATAAACTTGTTTATAGTCTCCACTATAAACTTGTTTATAGTCTCCACTATAAACTTGTTTATAGTCTCCACTATAAACTTGTTTATAGTCTCCACTATAAACTTGTTTATAGTCTCCACTATAAACTTGTTTATAGTCTCCACTATAAACTTGTTTATAGTCTCCACTATAAACTTGTTTATAGTCTCCACTATAAACTTGTTTATAGTCTCCACTATAAACTTGTTTATAGTCTCCACTATAAACTTGTTTATAGTCTCCACTATAAACTTGTTTATAGTCTCCACTATAAACTTGTTTATAGTCTCCACTATAAACTTGTTTATAGTCTCCACTATAAACTTGTTTATAGTCTCCACTATAAACTTGTTTATAGTCTCCACTATATTTATGTTTGTAGTCGCCACTATAGTCTCTTGTGATGTTCGAATTATTCTACTCTATATTCTTTTATATGGAATCAGCTATGACCTATGTTTGTTCGCTGGGTTATTTATTATTTCTTATTTTCGTTTAATTCTTTTTCTTAAGATTTCTCTCAAAACAAAGTGTTTCATTTTATGTAATTCTTTTACGATTATTTTGTTTCTCCACAATTTCTTTTTTCACACAAATATTTATGTAAGAAAAGACAAAATATACGAAAAAAAATCAATGTAATAAGTGGTTTTTCGCTAAAAATAAATATTTTGCATGTAAACAGGGAAATGACTTTTAAAAACTTAATTATAACAGAAACACGACCAAAAAAAATAAACGGAAATTTAATTAGTGGGTTAAAGGGTTTAAGTTCAAAATGAAAGGAAATGAAACAGACTTTTTACAGTTATGTAAGGAAATTCTTAAGATTTTCTATTTACAGAAAATTTTTTCAATATTTTGATTTTAGAGAAAATTCGAATCAACTTGAAGAAATTTTTCAAAAAGTTCTGCATAAAAATTCTAAAAATTTGCTATTTTATGAAAATTCTTTTTTCACTTATTTTCTTTATTATATTTTTGTTATTTTTTCTATCTCTAAATATTTGGTTCATTTTCATTTTTTTCACCTCCCTGCTGCAAAAGAGTTGAAGGTCATATTTGATATTTTATTTAAACATAAATTCAATTCCCTGTTGTTATATTTATGATTCATTTTAAATAGTCTTTAAATAAACTATTTAAATAGTTTTGCAAAAGTATAAAAAAATTTTATATTTTAAGCAAAATATTTTAAAATTTTTAAAATTTTAATATTTTATTTTATTTAGTTGTTTAATTAATTTAGTTTAGTTTATTTATTTCAACACCTTTTGTTTATAAACATTTTCATGAACGCAAAATTGTTCTATTAGTTAATGCAAATTGTTTAAATATTTTATTTGTTTTATATGTAACGGACTTTGCATTTCTCAAAATTCGTACACTGAGAGAAAAACTAACTGACAACTGATGGTAGCAACTGGAGAAGAGAATGAGGTAAAATAGCTACGAAATGTAACTCTCCTTCCCCCGTAATTGAATATAAAGTAACATAAGGAGTGAGATCGAAAAATTCTTAACATACTTATATGTTAATAAAAACGAAACCACAGTTTTATTAATTTTTTTATTTGATTTTTTTATAGCGATGAAATTTTTAGCCTTTTTCGGAAACCCTTCCATTAACGTTTTTATAGGGCCTCTGTAACTCTGCTTTTAATATTTACACATTTCTGGGCACTTTTTCTGTGCTCTTGAATTCTCTCTTAAAAAGAGTCTAATATCATTTCACTAGCGTTTGCTCTGGGTAGTTTGGAGAATTGTTCACTCTTGGAATAAGTACCACATAAGTGTCCTTGTACTACTCAAAGGCTTGTTTACCATACTGACAGGACATTATTTAGTTTTATAAATGGAAGCCACCTGTTAGCACTCCTTGATGTAAATTTCAGTATTTATAGAGTCCGTTGTAATAAATGATTGGCTTTTATAGCCTCAACTACAAGAACTTTTTTGACCAGGAAAATTGCGAAAAATATGTCAGAACATACGATTCGCCAACCATAATGCAGCAAGAATATTTATTTTAGAAAACTTCACTTCAATTTCAGATTTCTTAGGTTTAAGCCGCTTTTCACCCAAGCACTTTTCGAGCCCTGCATCTTTTCGAACCTAAATTAGCTTTAACTTTTCATACCAAATATTCCGAGCACAGAACTAACTTTCGTAGTGGATGTGTAGGCAGCTCTTCTGAAAATAATTTCTATATTTTGGCTTCAGAAACATCATAAAAGGTTACTTTAATTATTTTATAGAAGAGAAAACTCTGGTCCTAATTGTTTGAGATTTAGTCCATAATTTCTTCAAGGGATATATCAATTTAAAATAAATCTTATAATTATGATTTTCTAATTTAATGATCCCAAAAAAAAACAAATTATTTAAGTGTCAACTAATATTATTTATATCTGTCATAAAAAGCTTAAAGCATATAGTGGGATTGGTCTAGTACGAACTGATCGTATATTATCATTCGTTATATATGTCCTTTTCCGGTACACACCTTTATCGGTTGCCAAATCTATAGAGATTTTAATTTATAATTATTTTATAAATTCTCTAGCTTTAGAAATTGTTTTGAATATTGGTCTATGGCAGTTCTTTCAACTGAACAGATTTCGCTCATATGAAATATCAATATTGGTCTCGAGAACCATAAACCATCTGGCCACATTAACTTCTAATTATTATTTTCAATATGCGAGTGTAAACAACAGCTAGACGGACAGAGGGACAGAATTGAAATAATACAGATTAGAATATTGTTTCAAGATTGTTACAGATTATCGGTCAATGAAATTTCTTTCTTTTGAACTAAATTGGCTGATAATAAATATTAAACTGGTCGAGAAATAACAAACAATATTGACACATTAAATTTTGATTTTTTACCAATATGAGATTTTAAGCAACATCTGGACAGACAGACGGACGTTATTAAAATGATTCAGATTAGAATTTGGTTCCAAAAACAAAGGACAGACAATTGAAAATTCATTTCCTTTTTATGTATCCAATGGATTTTTAAAATATTTTTAAAAATCTATAAAAATTTTAATATTTTTAAATTCAGATAGTTTTGAACATGAGGTTTTTAACAACAGCAAGACGGACATATTTTAAACGTTTTGGATTGGAATATATTTCTAAAAAGGGAGAAAACTAAGTATAACACTCTTTTCCCTTCTCTATGTCTAATAGAGTTTTAAAATATTTCCGCAGAGTTATTAAAATTTTATAATTTTTCAAAACACTTTTGTGCAAATTTCTCTATTCGTAAACAAAAAATTTAAAATTTTACCAGTACGGCCGGACGGAAAGACGGACATAACTGAAACGTTTCAAATGTGAATATGATTCCAAAAAGAGGGGCAATTAATTGTGACACCCTTCTTCCCATCCCTACATATAATAATTTTTAAATATTTCCGTTGAATTATTAAAATTTTATAATTTTTCAAACCATTTTTGTGCAAATTTTTCAATTTCGTTATTTAATTTTTGTAAAAATTTTATCAATTTTTCTCAGTGTAAAATATGACAATTAAACATTTATAATTAATTAATTGCAAAATGTTTTACAAATATGTAATTCACTAAGTTGTTGTTGTTATTGTTTTTGTATTGTTTTCTTAATAAATTCATATTGAGGGCACTTGAAAAGTTAGACAACTAATTATTTATAGACTACAACATCAGCGAGTATAAAGGGAATGTATAATGCATTTTTGCTGATAATTGGAATGCACAAAAAATATGTGCTTCATAACTTAAAAATTTAGCAGGGTCACTACTGAAGCTGTCAAATAATATCCATCAGTCCGTCCGGCTTGTTATCTGTTCCTTGAAACTTCGTAACACTTTTCAAAAGATGAAATATTAAGATGAAATATAAAAGTCTGTTTAATTAGCAAAAAACTATAGGGTCCAAATAAAATTTTAAAAAACATTTAAACAAACAGCTTCCGGGTAAGCATTTTCTTTTGCAGCTAAAGAATAATGTTAAGGTAACATTTCAGACCCTTGTATGGGTTAATGACATTTTAAAAACAATTTGATACAAAAATGTTCAGAATACATTAAGACCATGGAAACGTATAGACTAACAGCTTCTTGCTAAGAACCCTGAAATTTTCGAATATAACTCTAGGACTCAAAGGCATAAAAATTCTCGAATATAATGGCAGATTTTCTAAAGTTACAGCCAAGGAAGCAAACTATATTTTAATGAAGTCTCCTTCAATAACAAAATATATATCAAATTATGTTTTCTTTCATAAAAGCGAGTTTAGTGGATCCATTTATTTTTTGTCTGATAAGGGATCAAGTAATTATGATAACAAACTTTGAAGGGACCTTGTTAATGAGGGATTTTTCTTCTTTTCATAAGGACGAATTAAGTGAGACCGATTTGAAATCAAATTATTATGTAGAACACAACATTTTAGCAAATACTAAAAAAAGGAGAATATATTTTTTGCCGATGGCTCTATGACTCTGTGGAGCGTTCACAGACTTTCAAAGATGGACACCAAGTCCAAACTCAAAACTTCAACTTGTATACACCTCTACTATCACTGTGTGATAGGACGAACTGTTCTTAAGTTAAGTGATGTTATTGCTGCAAATTTTTATAAGGTGCGGTGCAGAATTTCTCCTAGTTCCCATAGAAGGTCTTAGATTATATTTTTTCAGAATAAAAGAACCCAACACCAAACAGTTCATAACTATTTCGATCTTTTTTTAATTAAATCTAGAACATTAAATCGGCTAAATGAATTTTTTTGAAATTTAACGTAATTGATAGCAGAGCATTTTGAATCCCATTAGGGCTCTATGGGCTGAGTTAAAGCGGTGCAAAATAGGCTACCTCGAATATTCAATTTTTTGAACGAGTGCCAGATTTCAATTACGTCCTTATAGCCCTTAATATCATACTTATCTCTAATAGTTATCGAGTTAATTGCATTTGAAATTTCAACTTTCAAAATTTTGCAAAATTTTCAATACATCTCTGAATATATTTTTATTATATATCTGAAAGTATTGACCCGATCTTGTTTAAATATTTTAACTTAGTTAAACAACAAAATTCATTATCAAAAATTTTTAATTTAATGTAAATCCATTCAGCCGATCAAAAATTAGTGATACATTTCCAAAAAAAAATCGATGCTACTTCATTGTGAAGTGTAGGGTAGTTTCAGTCTAACTTGGTCGTTTAAAACTTGTTCTATATTGTATTTGTAACAAAAGTGCTTATAACTATTATTTATTCCAATCAATTTACAAATTCTAGTTGATTTTTTTTCGTCAAGGGGTCCGTTTAAGTTTAGTTTATATTTTAAAATAAATATTAAAGTTGTTCTCACACAAAAGCCAAAACGTCACTTTATTCTTATTTCAGCATCACTTTCAAATAATGATATCATTTTTTTAATTTTATATCTCGAAAATACAAATTTTTTTTTAGATTTTGCCAAAATAATTTTTGTTGTTCTATTTTTTTTTTTTTTTTGCATAAAAAAGCTATAGATTTTTTACATTTGATTATATTTCGTTTGATTTTTATAAATTTTAATCAGTTTCAAATTAAATCCAAATTTTATTCATTCAATTCTTTCTTTTTTTATCACAAAAAAATGTTAATTTGTTTCAAATCACCTCAGTTTTTGTTATTTTTGTAAAAAATAAATTATTTAAATATTTCACTAATTTTAATTAGTTTTACTCTAAAAGTGTCTAAACGCCTTTTATATTTAATTCGTTATTTTGTTTACTTTTTTTGTCGGTGACTTTTTATTTTATTTATGTTTATTTAGTATTTTAACTTTAATTTGCTTTTAATTTAAGCACATTGTTTTTCTATTAAAGTCAAATTTAAAAAAGCACCTTTATTTTGTTTAAATCCGGTAAACACATACGTTTTATGTGACCGCTAAAATGCAACTAAAATTTTATGTTCTGCTGTTTCGTTAGCAGCAGCAGCAGTAGAAAAAGTTTGTTTTATCTTAACAGAATGTAAAACTGTTATGCTCTTTGTTGATAACAGCGAGAGTGTGTATAGAACAGGGTTGCCAGTTCATTTAAAAATATAACGTAGATTTTAGCATTTATTGCCAAGAATAATTCTCGATTCGAAATGCGATTTGAATTGTTATTTCTATACCCCAGAGATGTTTATTGTATCATAATTGGTTGTATGCAACTGGTGGAAAATACCTCTCCCTCTCTTTTAAATATATCGTTTGACTCATAATCACTTGCTTAAAAGATTTAATCTTGTCCGTCCATCCATCCGGTAGACTGACCCTATCAATCTTGTAAGCAAAATGCAGCTTATAGTTTAAAAGATACTTGATAAAATTTGGCACATTTCACAATTATGGGCCAAGGACGATAACTATTAATTAACACATACAAATGTAACCTCCGATATGGAATTTTAAGTTCATAAAAATCGTAAATATCAAATAATTTTAATGAAATTTTTATTGAAATAAGCAAAATGACATCCGAAAATGATGTGTTAAATTATACGAGTTTCTGTTTATTATTTTTCAAAGGTCCCATACGACCCTTCTTAAAAATATTACTTTGAAGGGCATAAATCTTTCATATAAGTTGGTATTGTAATAATAACTTTGGTCAAATTTAGAGAATATTAAGCAAAAATCGATCTTCAAAATGTTACAAGGATTGAACCTAAATTTCCTCAAGCTCCCATGTAACTCCCCTCGGAAAATAATTAAAAACGCTTAAATTTAACATAATTGTTATACATCAGAGAAGCAAATTACACGAGGGTCTTTTATAACCAACAATATAGTGTGGTTTATTAAGTAGTCGGGCTTGGTCCATTTAGCATTATTTCTTACTTGTTTATTAATAGTTTTTGTTCAATGAAATTCGCTTTTTAAAACTATTGATTGGACCAATGTCTGAGATAAGCTCTATATTCTAACAATATCAGTATGTTCGCTATGGAAAACAATTTATCAAACAATTTATTAAACTAATCATTTTGACATGGGCAAATGATGTTACCTATTGTCTCATTTATATTCTCTTTGCGATATACAATAGGACATTTGTGAGCACTTACTAACTCCCAGTGATCTTATCACTTTCTTACTAATTTCATAATCAAGAGAAACTATTGCTTGTGCACACAAAATCTTCACTGTCTCCTTTGGATGCAAATGGTGGTTATAAGTGTTTTATTTCTTCCTAAATTTGGTGACAATAGAGTATTTTTTGTGACTCATACAAATGGAAATTTAATATCATCGTAGGGTCTATTATCACGAAAAAAGCTGTAGAAATGTAATTTTAGCTTCACACATGTATGTGGTGAAGGGTATTGAAGCTTCGTCTCATTTGAATGTAGCGTTCTTAATTGTTTGTATTCATTTTTTTCAAGATATTGGATCTATTATATCAATCTTTTATCTGGAAATATTGAAAACGATTAATCTTAGACTTTTGAAAACTTCCTTAATTTAAGAATTGATTTTATACTACGGGACCTTTTTGGAATCTTTTACTTTTCATTTTTTGCGATTTAAAAGTCTTTTTATTTCTAAACTGTTCTTTGCAGTTTAACTCTATTAAAATTAAAATCAGTACCATTCTTCAGAGGTTCCCTTTGGTGGAAATATTAAGCCCTCTTATAAAAGAAGTATTATTTTATAAAAGGAGAACCCTCAATAAAGGTACAGCTTTCCATAAATTATTTTTTAAATGTCTACTGCTTTTTTAATAATTTTCAACCATTTCTTAGACATTAGCTATTTGGACCTGAAACATTAGATTAAATCATATGCAAAATTCAATCTAAATTTTTATCATTTATATTTAACTCCTAAGACTTTTGTAGAGTTCCTGTGTGAAACTTTTTGCACTTTTAAATAATTTCAAGACAACATTATCAAGAACTTCCTCAAAGACCTTATTCAAGTCTGCAGTTAGAATTGATAGCAAAGGCCTCGTCTAATTTATCTAAACCTTCACTTATCTGCCTGAGGATTTTCCTTATTGTTTACCTTGCAGAGAGATTTTCTCGAAAGTTTTGGGAATTAATCAAACTCGAAAATATGGCCACTCTTTTACTGTTATTAAATTTAATATTTAATTCAATAACAGAGTCTACAAATGTTAGAAAATATTAAATGTTGAAAATATGTAAATTTTAAAATGTTTGTTATGCAAATGAGGAGATTCAAAATTATTAAATAAAATTTAAAAAAATGAAATATCGTTTTTGATAACTTTAGAAAAATCAATTTTAATAAAAACCCAACAAGTAAAATAAACTTTTAAATGTTATTATGAGAATAAATTAAGTGATTTTTTTAAAGGCGGATTATTTAAATTAAAAAAAAAGAACTTTAATAGGAGGAAGATAAAATTAAAAAAAAAAACTTCAAAATTTGAAATAAATTTATGAATAAAATTAATTAACGTTTAATTTTTAAACATTTTAAAGCTTTCAAATATTAAGAATTTTAGTTCTAGTTTACCTCTAACTGTTAGCTCACTCTCAGTTCAGTTCTAATTAAGTTCAAGTTCAGATTCTGGTTCAGATTCTAGTTCAATTATAGCTCAGTTTTAGCTCAGTTCTAGTTTAGTTCCAGTTCAGATCTAGCACAGTTCTAGCTCGGTTCTAGTTCAGTTCTAGTTCAGATTCAGTTAAGTTTCAGTTCAGTTCAAGTTCATTTCTTGTTCAGTTCTAGTTCAGTTCATGTTCAGTTCTTGTCAGATTTAGTTCAGTTTCAGTTCAGTTCAAGTTCATTTCTAGTTCAGTTCTATTTCAGTTCAAGTTCAGTTCTTGTCAGATTTAGTTCAGTTCTAGTTCAGTTTTTGTCAGATTTAGTTTAGTTCTAGTTCAGTTCTAGTTCAGTTCTAGTTCAGTTCAAGTTCAGTTCTTATCAGATTTAGTTCAATTCTATTTCAGTTTCAGTTCAGTTCTATTTCAGTTCAAGTTCAGTTCTTGTCAGATTTAGTTTAGTTCTATTTCAGTTTCAGTTCTAGTTCAGTTCAAGTTCAGTTTTTGTCAGATTTAGTTTACTTCTAGTTCTGGTTCAGTTCTAGTTCAGTTCTAGTTCAGTTCAAGTTCAGTTCTTATCAGATTTAGTTCAGTTCTATTTCAGTTTCAGTTCAGTTCTAGTTCAGTTCAAGTTTAGTTCTTGTCAGATTTAGTTCAGTTCTATTTCAGTTTCAGTTCAGTTCAAGTTCAGTTTTTGTCAGATTTAGTTCAGTTCTAGTTCAATTGTAGTTCAGTTCTAGTTCAGCTCTAGTTCGGTTCTAATTTAATTCTATTTCAGTTCTAATTCAGTTGTAGTTCAGATTTAGTTCAGTTCTAATTTAGTTTTAGTTCTGTTCTAGTTAAATTTTAGTTCTGTTTCTAGTAGAGGTTCTAGTTTGGATTTAGTTCAGATTCTTGTTCAGAATCTTGTACAGATTCTAGCTGATATTCTAGTTCAGATTATAGTTTAGTTTTAGTTGAGATTTTAGTTTAAATTCAAGTTCAGATTCTTGTTTAGATTTTAGATCAGACTTTAATTCTGATTATACTTTAGTTTCTAATTCAGATTTTAGTTCAGATTTTATTTCTGTTTCTAGTTCAGATTCAAGTTCAAATCATAGTTCAGATTTAGATTAGATTTTGTTCAGATTATACTTTAGTTTCTAATTCAGATTCTGGTTATGAATCTAGTGCAGATTATGGTTCAAATTTCAGAACTAAAATTTGGTTTCTTGTTTAAAAACTATTTTGAATTCTTGTTCTGTTTTGACTTCAGATTCTGTTTTAGATTTTAGTTCAGATCATGTTATAGTTTCTAGTTTAGATTCTGGTCCAAATTCCAGTTTCGTTTATTGTTCTACTTTTACTGCAGATTCAAAATTAGTTTCTAGTTGAGATTCTAGTTTAATTTTCTGTTCAGATTCTAGTTTAGATTTTGGTTTAGATTTTAGTTCAGTTCTAGTACAGATCTATTTTGCATTCTCCTTAAGTATATCATGTTAAAATGCATCCGAATTTTTGGAGACATTTTCTCCAATCTGACTTAATGATTGTAGAGTTGTAACATGATATGACTATTTATTCTCTTTTCCACATTAACTCATTACAAATGTCATAAAATTGTTTTGAGGTAAAAACAAACAAACAAACAAGAAAGCAAAAAAACAATGTTTTTCCAATCAACAGCCATTCTGAGATCAATAATGATCGTTACAACAAAATCATCTACAACAATAAGAAAAAAATCCCAATAACAATATAAAATGTGGCATATAAAAACACATTTATGTCAAATAGAATCTGACACTAAAAACACAAAATTAGAAAGATTGACGACAACCAGAACGAAAACATAAAGACAGACGGACAGAAGGACAGACAGACAAGAACCACAAAATTCCATCATTAAGAAACAAATCAAAATTGTGGCTGACAATCAGTCAGACTGTCAAAAAGTTTGGTGTGGTAAATGCAACTTAGTTAAGGAACATAAGTTGCATAGAAATACATCTGTAAATAAAAATAACAATAATAATCTTGCCACATGTTGCAGCAGCAGCAGCAAACAAACCAACAGCAACAGAAGCAAACATTTTTTATCAAATAGAATGGAGTAGAATTTCCACAATGCGGTTAATGATTTGTACGTTTTTGTAAAAAAAAGAATATTTTTCTGATCATAATTATCATTTCTGTTCTTTTCTCTAGAAAAACATTATAAAGTTATTTGTTTCGTTCATAATAATGAACATTTTTCCAAGATCTTTGATGAAGATGACAGTGAAAATTGTTGGTTATGAGAATTGAGAACTAATTCTATATCTGGAGATATTTTTCAATAATGTTGTTTGACAACAACAACAACAACAAGAATAATAATAACAACAATAACAACAAACATGTGTTTTAGATGTTATCGCCCGGCAAATCGTTTGCAACTGTGAAAATAGATTAACGGAAAAAATTGATTTGAAAATTAGAAAAAATATAATCAAACCGGAATGAAAAGAATTTTTTTGTTTTGGTTTTGGGGTTTTATCATGATAATAATGGAATTTTAATAATTTCCAATATTGATGAAAAATTGATTAGATTTGGTTTGTATTGAAAAAGATTATTAATGAAGTATTTAGGAAAAAGAAATATCGTTTTTTGTTTCTCAAGTAAAATTATTAATGAAAAATTAAATTTTTAGTGAAAAATTCAATTTTTAATGAAAAATATAATTTTCAGTAAAAAATTTAATTTTTTGTGAAAAATTAAATTTTATGGTGAAAAATTCGATTTTTAGTGAAAAATTCAACATTTAATGAAAAATATAATTTTCAGTAAAAAATTTAATTTTCAGTGAAAAATTAAATTTTATGGTGAAAATTTCGATTTTTAGTGAAATATTAAATTTTTAGTGAAAAATTCAATTTTAAGTGAAAAATTAAATTTTTGGTGAAAAATTCGATTTTTAGTGAAAAATTAAATTTTTAGTAAAAAATTCGATTTTTAGTGAAAAATTAAATTTTTAGGCGAAAAATTCAATTTTAAGTGCAACATTCAATTTTTTGGCGAAAAATTCAATTTTAAGTGCAAAATTCGATTTTTAGTGAAAAATTCAATTTTTAGGCGAAAAATTCGATTTTTAGTGAAAAATTAAATTTTTAGTGAAAAATTCAATTTTTAGTGAAAAATTCAATTTTTAGGCGAAAAATTCGATTTTTAGTGAAAAATTCAATTTTTAGGCGAAAAATTCAATTTTAAGTGAAAAATTCAATTTTTGTGGCGAAAAAATTCAATTTTAAGTGAAAAATTCAATTATTGTGGCGAAAAAATTCAATTTTAAGTGAAAATTCAATTTTAGTGGGAAAAATTCAATTTTAGGGAAAAATTAATTTTTAGTGAAAAAAAAAAACAATTTTTTGGTGAAAAATTAAGTTTTAGACGAAAAATTCAATTTTAAGTGAAAAATTAATTTTTGTGGCGAAAAAATTCAATTTTAGTGAAAAATTAAATTTTTTAGTGAAGAAAAAACATTTTTAATGACTTTTAGTTCAGTTTTAATTCAGTTCTAGTTTCAGTTCTAGTTCAGTTCTAATTCAGTTCTAGTTCAGTTCGAGTTTAGTTTTAATTCAATTCTAGTTCAGTTTTAGTCCACTTATAGTTCAGTTCTAATTCTATTTCAGATCTAGTTCAATTCTATTCTAGTTCAATTTTAGTTCAGTTCTTCAATTCAATTCTATTTCAGTTTTAGTTCAGTTCAAGTCCTGTTCTAGTTCAGTTCTCCTTTTAAATTCTTATTTAAATATTAAATACAAATTTTCTGATTTAAAAATACCTAATTTATTTTTAATGTTCAATAACATTTTTAGAATTCTTTCCTTAATAACAATTTTGCGTTTAAAAAATTGTTTATTTTTAATTTTATTTTTATTGTCATATTCCTTTGATTGTCATTTTCGTCCCCTGCAAATCAAATTTTCCATTCAGAACCCTTATTTTGCTCAGTTAAGGCGAATTAACATGAAACAAACATGTTTTCACAAGTTGTTTTAAATTACACATAATTGCATTGTGTGCCTCAAAGTATGCTATATAAAATATTAATAAAACATGACCAACCATACATTAATGTTTCTTGTAACATGCTAGAGATACATTGTGAAAGAAATAGTGAGAGATAGAGAGAGGAGAATAAAATAATAATAAACTACACAACACAACAACTAAATCACTTTTTAAAAACAATTTTTTTTGTTAAACACATACGCACGCACACATCACATTTACATTAAAAGTTCTATGACTCCTTTGAGCCACAAAAATAAAGCTAAAAAAAGAAAGAAAAGAGCAACAAACAGGAGAAGGAATTTTTATATTTTAATGTTGTTGCTTGCAGAGGCATTAAACTAAAATCGATATTTTTTTATTTTGAAGTTATGAAAAACTGGATTTTTTTAAAGTATACTTTAAGGGATGGGGTGAAAGAATTGAAATTTTAATAATTCACATAAATATGAAATTAAATAGAGAAGGGGGAATAAAAAGGGTTTTCTTGAGTGTTTTTTTAGTGTTTAATTAAGGATTTCTTTAATTAACTAAAGTTGTTGTTAATGATTTCCTATGTATGTTCTTTTATTTTTTGTGTATGATTTTGTAACTTACCTTTTCACCATATTTTTGCATAGTTTTAGGCACAAAATTTTATGATTTTTTCCCAACAAATTTCTACAATAACACAACAAATAAAATTACACCACTATACATACATTAATAAATCAACTGTTTTCACTGTAATGAATGACTGACACAATACGATTACAGTATAACAGCAACAACAAAAGATGATAAAGAAAAACGAAGAAAATATGACAGGAAATTACAAAGATGCCATATGTTTTAAAATGTGAAAGTGGAGGCAACTATGTGTTTTTGAATAGAATCTGGGATGGAAAGAGTATATTTTGAAAATAATTGAAGTGCGAGAAAAACTAAAAATAGCAACTTTTGGGCGATAATGAAAATTGTATCTTAATGAAATTAATTTTAAAACCTAATGAAACTTAATTTAAGTAACTTATAAAACTTAAAATAAGTTGCGTTAGGTTTTATAAATTATTAAAATTAGTTTCGTTAAGTTTAAAAAATTATTTAAATTAGTTTCGTTAAGTTTCATAAATTATTTAAAATTAGTTTTGTTGAATTTTATAAATTATTAAAAATAAGTTTCGTTAAGTTTTAAAAATTCAACGAAACTAATTTAAAATAATTTATGAAACTTAACGAAACTAATTTAATTATTTTTTAAACTTAACGAAACTAATTTTAATAATTTTCAAAACCTAACGAAACTAATTTTAAGTAGTTTATAAAATTTAGCAAAACTAGTTTTAAATAATTGATAAATTTAAATATTTTAAATTAACGAACTAATTTAATAACTTAACTAACTTATCTTCGGATAAAACAGCGATCATTTAATTTTTAATAAAAAGATATGGAAAACAAAAAAGTAAATAATTTTGAATACATGAAAAACTTAACGAAACTTTATTTTTGAAACCATAAGTACTATGTTATAAATTACTCCACATTCGTTTTAATCATGGCAATTTATATTGAAATCAAGGAAAATACTGAGGTTTATAGAATTTTAAAAATTTAACGAAACTTTATTATCAATACCGAAAGTTCTTTTACAAAAGTAATCATTCTTTCATGTTACTTATCAACAATTATTTAGAAAAAAAGAAAAACAATATAATTTTAGAAAATTTAAAGAACTTAACGAAATTTTATTTTCCAAACCTGAAGCATTTTTCAAATAAATGTACAGCAGTCACTTAATTGTTAATAAAAAGTATTAGTACAAAAAAATATAAACTTTAAAGAATTTAAAATATTTAACGGAACTTTATTTTTGAAACTATAGGTACTATGACAAAAATTTTTCTACATTCATTTTAACCATGGCAATTTATATTAAAATCAAGCAAAATAATGAGGTTTAAAGAATTTTAAAAACTTAACGAAACTTTATTTTCAATACCAGAAGTTCTTTAACAAAACTAATCACGCTTATATTTTACTTATTAACAATTCGTTCACATTCGTTTTGCTTACTTCAATTTATATAAAAAAATAATAAAATTTTATAGAATTTAAAAAACTTAACGAAACTCTATTTTCAAAATCGAAAGTAATTTTACAAAAATATTTCTATTCATTTTAATTATATATATATATATATATATATATATATATATATATATATATATATATATATATATATATATATATATATATATATATATATATATATATATATATATATATATATATATATATATATTTATTTAGAAAATAAAAAAAAGAGTATAATTTTGAGAATATAAAAAACATAACGAAACTTTATTTTGCAAACCTGAAGCATTTTGAAAATGAACTTATGGCAAAACTAGAAAAATTATAAATTTGAATGATTCAGTAAACTTAACGAAACTGTCTTTTTAAACTTATTTAAAAAACTTAACGAAACTTGATTTTCAAATTTATTACAGTTTTATAAAATTTGTTTTACACTTATAAATCTTTTCGTATGTTTTATGGAAATTGAGGAAAAATTTCGATTTTGTACATTTTTAAAAACTTAACGAAACTTAATTTTTAAACGACTCTTTAACTTATTTAGAATACTGTAAAGAAAATCCTCAAGTCCATTTTGGAACTTAAAAACAAAAACTTAACGAAATTATACGTCATTTATGAAAAGAGATTTAATTTTTAACTCATGTTTCATTTTTAACGAATATTTAGATTTCTGTTTTTGCAAAAACTATAGTCTATCCTAAGGGTTTCTTTAAAATCGTATTCAATGTTGTATTTATTTACAACACATTTTTACACTTTCTCACCATCATTCAGCAAACTGCAGCCAACTTCACTAACGATGAACTCAGTGCTGCCAACCCTGAAAATCTTTCTTTTCTTTTTTAACTCCTTGTAAGAGTGTTCACGAATTTTATAAATTCAATAAAAATGTAAGTTAAATGCAATTTAAAACTAAATTAAAACACTAAAAATGGTGATCAAATAAATAAAAAATTGTTTTATAAAAAAATTTAGCTAAAACAATGGAGAACGACGCCGGTGAGAATGTTGATTTGTACGTGCCCCGCAAATGGTAAGTGTAACACGTGTTTTATTTTGTGCCAATGAAAAAATTAACTAAACCTAAACAATATTCTTATTAGAAAAAGTAATAATTAATATTCAATAATTCCAGCTCTGCCTCCAACAGAATTATCCACGCTAAGGATCACGCTTCTGTTCAAATCAACATTGTTGATGTTGATCCCGAAACTGGCCGCATGACCGAAGGCTCTAAAACCTACGCCATCTGCGGTGAAATCCGTCGTATGGGTGAATCTGATGATTGTATCGTCCGTTTGGCCAAGAAGACGGTTTGATCACTAAGTAAGTACATGGACTTGGGACTATTTGTTAATTGCGGTTGCAGTATAAACTAATTGTTTGTTTACATTTTTTTTGTTACATGGATTTTCTAAGTTAAGAATACAAATGTGTAAATAAAGCCGACGTTTTTACAAAAAAATTTTAATTTAAATTTGGATTTTTTATTCACATGGAATTTTGATGGAAATTTATAAAAAGAGGGTGTGTGTTACATTAAATGTATAAAAACGTTAATTGTAATAGTTTAAACTAAGGAATTAAAAAAATAATAATTTTGAAAGCGAAGAATATAATCAGAATTATTTTAGTTTCAACGAAGTAGATTTTGGAGTTAGAAAACAAATTTTTTGATACGATATAGTCTACCATATTGAAGCTGTCCATTCCAAAAAATAATTAAATTATCTTAATAAAAATTAGTTCGAACATCTGTGATAATGATAATTTATATTTAAATTTGTTTATGATTTCGAATTTCATGCCCCTAAGTTGCCCTGATTATTGACGTGTCTACCTGTGCAAATTCGAATTTTCTGTGATTTTGTAACATAGTACATGTGAAATTGACAGGATTTTAAGTTATGTAATAATTAATTTTTATTGTTTGTCGAAATTCAATAAATTGCATTCATTAGAAAAATTAAAGTACATCCAAATTTTGAATTTCTGCACGATACCTTCCAATAATTCGTTTCCGTTTTTTTGGAACTATCAGTGTAAATGATTGTATACTTTATTTGCCTAATACCTCTCAAGATACTCGCGTAACCATACACCTAAAAATTTCTGCATCGATCAGTCAAAAACCAATTTTCTGATCATCATATCTGTCGGTAACCATTTGAAAATTGCAAATAAAGTGATTTAGAAGTAGTCTTTGATGCTTTTTCCCGTAGCATTTTCAAAACATCATATAAACCGGTAACCTGTTGAGCAGTCTTGATTCTTACAGATTTATGAATCCATAAATTTACATTTCTTATGGCCTATTACAGATGTTGATAGTGGTCATAGCCTTGGAAGCATAATATGTGTATTTGAACCTCTCATCAATCTACCAAGGTAATTTCAGTACATGTAGTCTAAAGTATGATATCTTATACCTCCTATAATACCAATTGTAGATGGATTGACATTTGCTTAGAGTTCTAAGCGTCAAGCACATACGATATGATAGCATTTCCAGATGATTACCTAACAACGCTACTGCTACAAAATTTGCGTACTCTATGGTCCTGAGCTCGTTAAATGTCAATCAAAAATGTTCTACTAACTCCAACTTATTCTCATTATTACATTATTATTCTCATTATTATATTATTATACAAGTTTTGGATATGTCTGTTTCAGCATCATAGAAATCGAAATTCCAATTGAGATAAATGAAATAATTTTAATTATATCAGCTTTTGAAGAATACACTCGGGGAATTTTTGCTTTTATAATATTTTTAATAGGTAGATTGAGGTCTATATAAAACTTAGCAAATCTGGCATATTGTTACTTGCTTTTTTTGTAATTTCATTATTTCCGTTAAAAATTTTTCGCAAAAAGATTATAAAAAATAAACGACACTCCGTGATATAAGCAACACTTCCAATTATTAATTAATGTTTTCCATTTATAGTGCTGTAAACATATTCTCTTTAAATATATATATATATATAAATAATAATATATATAAAAAGTTTATAACAAGTTTAATTAAATTATTTTAATCATTTTCTTTTTTTCATTTTATAATTTTCTTTCTCTTCTCTTAAAATCGCTGCTTTGCATGTAAACAACTACTACACTTTTTATACAACCCTGTTTACTGGTGTAGATAAATAGTAGTAGAGAGTCAATCAGAAAGAAAAACAAAATTTATAGAAAAAATAGTGTTGTCCTCGAAAAAATAACATTAATTAAATAATACGGAGAGAATTATATAGAAAATAAAATGAATTTGTTAAAAATCTAAAGAAAAATAAACGAATTAAAAGAATTAATAAAAAAGTAAATATTTATGTAAAAATTAAACAACAACAATTTTTGTGGCCAAATAAGTTTTTCTCTATTGTGAGATTGTATTGTGTGTGTGGTAATAGCAAAGAGCATATAAAAAAATATTAAAAAATAGAAATAAAATAATAAAGAAAAACAAGTTGACACGATCAATTAAAAATAAAAATTGCTGAATTAATTGCAAAAAATATGTTTTATTAAAAAATGAAGCAAAGAAAATTGAAGAAATCAATTAGTGAAAATTTAAAGGTGTTCTTGTGATTTTTTTTTAAAACTTTTCTTGAACTTTTTTTGTTGCTGTTTTATGTTTTTATTGGGGTAACCTCCTTTTACTTTTTTAAAAATCCAATGATAAATATAAGATTTTTTATTTTAAATAATTATAAAACATAAATCATAAAAGTCCATTACATATTTATCAACTTTTTGCGTTTTGTTTTTTTATCAGTATTATAACAAAAATGTAATTATTTTTTATAAATTGTTAAATTGTTTATAATTTTGTTTGAGTGTGTTCAAAAAATTCTTTATGCTAAATTTGATTTGAGTTTTTATCAAAAATCTAGTTTCAATTTTATGGAGCCACACTTGCAAAACGAGTTCTTTATGTTTAACTGGTTGTGTATTGTTTAGGGGAAATAGTAATTTTCTTTACCAAGAATTTTTGCTTAACATCAAGACCCTTGCGATATTGTATTCGACAAACACTTCATATAAAATATAATACTCAGTAATCCTTTTCGTCACTAGAAAAGTAGTTTAAAACCTTTTTGGAAACCCTTCCATTAACGCTTTTTTGTGCTTACTATCATTTTTCTCGAACAGGTAGTTTATTTCCATTTTGTTGCGCTCTTCAATTCTTTTTTAACAAGAGCCTAATATGTCTCCGACAGTTTGGGGGACTTGCCTCTCTTGATATAAATACCACATTATTGTTCTTGTACCACTCAAGGGCTTTACATATGAAGAACTTTTTGAAAATTTTGACAACCTTTGGGTCCTAAACTTTTCTTTAGCTTTCCCTAGAGCTTTAGCAACGTAGAACTTTTTAAAAGGAAGTTGCAAAATACCTGCTAGTAGCAAAATATATGCAGATTTTTCTACCAGATTATGCGCTTTGTTCTATTTTTTGGCTTCTAAGTTTTTAGCAGCCTACCAGTCAGGAAATTTGGATACCTTACATGTTTTAAACTTGCATTAGGTTTAACTTTTCGTATTAAATAGGCCAAGCACTGACATGTTTTATAAAGAGAACTTGTTCAAAAATAATCAAATAATACTTGGGTTAAACGTTAAATTTTTCGATCTAAGTCCTTACCCAAAATTACTGTCACTAAGAGCATTCGGAATAAATAATTTATATATGTAGCTATATAACAAGGATTCCGATCAACTGTGGATGGTGTTTGAGGCTAGAAAGTTACCTCAAGCTAATCTGAATTTAGTTTACACATATTTCCTTAGTTCAGATTTATATTATCACTTCACGGATTCATATTTTTAAAAGATTCTTCTTCATCTCATTTTGAATTTTATCTTCAACATATTGGGTAATATTGACTCCACTAAATAAACACAAAGAGAAAAATATTAAGCAATGTATTTCGATTTGTATAGTTTTTTAAGATTTTCAAGATTTCTTTTGTCTCAATTCATAAAACTTTAAAATCTCACCGACTACATCCCTAACCAGGTTGGGAATTATGCAACACGATTTGCAGAATTGAATTTCTATACAACTGTAACTTTTACTTCTTTTTATTCAAAAAATATTTAAAATTTTTAATAATTTTTACAATCTTCTTTCCATTTTTCTCTTTAAAATAACTTATAGCTTTTATAGATTGTTTTCTTTTTATTAAAATCTTTTATAAAATAAGATTTATTTAGCTAAATTAAAGTGATGGTTATGAGTCATAATGTTTGAAACCAAAAAACGACTAGTTTTGCAATATTAATTAGTCATGTGCCATTTTTTAGTGATTTTTGATCATACTTTATCTATGGTAAATAGATAAAAATAAAAAAACTATATTTTGTAAATAAAATAAATGAAACTCATAAATAAATGTCGATTCGACTTTTTATGAGAAAAATAATAAAATATATTCAATCACGTATTGTTTTCCATCTTAATATTTTCAAAGTAAAAACCACCTTTTAAATTTAGTACAAATGTTGCTGCAAAGAACAATTATTATTGTTTCCAAATGCCAAAAATAAAAGTAAAAAAAACAAAAAAATATAATAAAAATAAGTAAGAAAATATTGTCGGTCAAGCCTGACTATTTAATACACTGCACCCTCATATAATTTGATTTTTGCTTATATTTATCTTAATTTGTCCAATTTTTATAGCTATACTAATGTTAACGAGAGATTTATGGCCTTAAAAGTGATATTTGGAAGGGAATTTATTTGGGACATTGTCATAAGAATATTATAAGACTTACTTGTGCTAAATTTGCGTTGTATTTAGTACCTTTATGACCTTAAAACCTCATTTCGGGATGAAAATTTGTATGGTCAATTTCAATAGGTTTCGTCCTTGGACCAAAATCATAATTTTCAACAAATTTCATAGAGATATCTCAAAAATTGCCGCCAGTAGAACATTGGACTGACAGAAAGTTTTTAGTAGAACCTACTTAAAGGTAGGATCCCAATATCCCAACCACCTACTGTGCCAAATCCTCAATATTCTCCACCACAAATGTGTGTGAAGTAGATACATTATGATTGGTACATACATACTCATATATACTTTCAAAGACGTATGCAATCTATACAGTTTTTTCTTAAATTCAGCACAGATCACTTAATGAGTCATAAAATTATATTTTTGGCTATAACTTTTTTCCTACTAAACCGATTTTGACAAATTTTTGAATAGTAATGATGTATATATAGCTTAATATTGTGACGAAAATTTTATTTGTACATTTATAATTGAAAATTTTATGAAATTTATTTGCTTGAACTTAGAGGTTGCCTCAGTTATCGGTATATATATGTTAATATAGTAAACCGATTTTGCTGGTTTAAAATAGAAAACTTCTCAGCGCCATAGCAAATATTTTATCAAAATTTCAGAGAGCTCTCTACAATTATTGTGGATATGAGCGCGAAAAACAAACAGACAGACAGTCAGTCTGACTGACATAACTAAATCGACTCAGATTTTGATTTGATACAATAATATATATACATTATGGGGTCTGAGATGATTCCTTCTTATCGTTACACACAGAATAACAAAGTTTATTTACCCTCTTCACCGCTTGTGGTGGTAAAGTGTATAAAAATAAGACAATTTCAACAGACAAAAAATCTAAAAACGTCACTGTGTGATCATTTTAAAAATATATCTTTCTATATGTTTGTATGTAGAACTGTTTATATTTTTATATCGTGTATTTTTGCTCGGGTACATTTGCACTTAAAGTGCACTTAAAAAGTACTTGAGAAATTGTTGTGAACGCGACAGAAAAAAAGCAAACAAAGTTTTGAGTAATAATAACACAATATGAGTAATAATACAATATTATACTGACAGCAGATAGAAATGAACTTTACACATATAAAAAAATTGTATTTGTATACAAACTTAAACTCAAAACTTGTTTACTCGTTCATTCAGTCGTGTAGTTAACAAAACTGGAGGGAAATATACCTAACAATTTATTTTTTGTTATTATTTCTGTTCTTAGTTTAAATCCTTCTGAAGCTTAGTCTTTTTTTAACTATCGATAACCCTCATTAATATTTTACTTAAGTAAACTTCCCTTGCTACCATCATTATCACCATCATCATCATTACTTTAAATGTATTGTATCTCATTTTTTATGTGAGTTTTATAACACAAAAACAGCTTGAGTTTAATATAGCATTAGGTAGGTTTTTCATATATAGACAATATAATTTGTATATGTATATACATATTTACAATTTTAATAATTATTTATAAAAAAAAATTAATGCCTTCTAAAAATTTGATGGACGATGATGATTTTGCACTATATAATTACTGTTTTTTTCATAACTTTAATATAATAACTTTGGCTTTTTTTTAATAATTCAAATTAAATTATAAGGAGTGAGATTGGAAAATTCTTAACGCACATTTTTCATTAAAACTTTTAACTCAGGTATTATAAGATTGTAAAATATGTCACCAATCAAGTTCAATGTCAAACAACAAATGAATATATTGAAAAATAATGTTGTCCGGTTAGTTCAGTTCTCGCACTAAATGCTGTTAAAAATTTACAGAGCACGGAAATTAAAATCAAGTTTTCTAAAAAATATTCTTGCTGGTTATTGATGACGAAACGTATGTTCTGGCAGATTTTTCGCAACTTCCAGTTCAAAAGTTTTAGGTTGCAGATGCTCAAGGGAATGTTGAAGAAAAGTTAAGTATCCCAATTTTCCAAAAAGTATTTGGTATAGCAAGCATTATGCAGTTGTGCCCAAAAGAAGCCCAATCATTTGTTACAACGGGCTCCAAAAAATAACGAAATTCACATCAAGAAATATTTACAAAAAGGTACAAGAACAATAATTCCTCTAAATGCTCGAAGCTGAATCAGAAAAAAGGTGACCAAAAGTGTGGTAGATTTTAAACAGAGATGGGCATCCTGTTCGAGCAAAGTGACAGAAAGCTCTATAAAAAGGTTAATGAAAGATTTTCGAAAAAAGTTCCAAATTTCATCATTAGTGATTAAAACAATATTTTGGTAAATTGAAATTATAATTTCATCGAACAAAAAATAAAACTGTAAGTTTACTGGTTTTATTTCTATTGAAATATATGTATGTAAAGAATTTTTCGATCCCACTTCTTACTTCAAAAATATAAACATTAAACGTTACTTCGAAATAAAAAAAATCAATTGCTTATAAATCTGGCTCAAATTAATTTAGTCTAATCAGTTCAAATTCAGTTCTAGTTCTGTTCTAGTTCAGTTCGTGGTCAGACTTGCCCCATAACTATTTCCTTATTGGTATTAGTTTTCACCTCCTTTTATTTTATTATTTCTTTTTTTGCTTTTTTTTCAAATATAAAATTTCATTATTTAACCTACAAATTTCCTACAAAAGTAAAAAGAATCATTTATCAACTGTCATCAGGTTGCATCATTAACAATATAAACAAGTAAAAAAAGGAAGACACAAAAATCATTTGACTCTTTCATCATCTATTGAAATTTATTTAAAAATAAATTTTATTTCAAAATAAAATTTCTATATTAAGAAAATTCATTAATTTACTATGAAATTAATTGAATCCACTTTTTTCAATCAAACACTCATTTATGCGTTGGACTTTGACACTTTTTCTTAATTAAATAATTACAATTAAATAAAAACTATTTTATATATAAAAATATAAATATTCTAATTACATTCGAATATATTTTTATTTTATATTAAAAGTTATAATAATATAATAATTTTCTGTCAATCATGAAAGCAAAAGGTCAATTTACACGTCATCAAGTCTAAAGATAATAAATTAATGAAAATAAAAATCTATTTTATCAATTTATTATTTTTTTAATATTTTAGTACTTTTGTTTTGATACCTTCCACCACCTGTGTGAAGGTATATTAACTTTGTCATTCACAGTGTAACGCTAAGATGGAATCATCTCAAATCTCATAATGTATATATATTCTTACATCAAATCAAAATTAGAGTCGACTGTCCGTCATTTGACAGTACTCAATGAAATTTGGCCTGAGTATTTTTTATAGTCCTGAGAAGTTTTTTATTTAAAACCAACATAATCGATATAGTATATTAAAAGATATAGATCTTTATACGAGAAAAAAAGTTGTAGCCAAAAATGACTCATTTGCGTTGGAGGGTATTAAAGATTCGGCATAGCTGAATATAACATTCTTACATGGTTTTTTGATTGAAACGCAACAAATTCATTTGTTAGATTATTTCATATTTTCTCTTTTTCTTTTTTTATTTTATTTATTAAACAATTGTTTGTCTACGTTCATCACCTATTTAATCGACTTTTAATTACATGTTTTGTTTATTCTAAAATGAAAAATTATTTTATTATTTTCATATTTTGCAATATGTTTCTTTAGCCTATAATTTTTGGCCTATAATATTCGGCTATGCTGAATCTTCAATAACCTCCACCACGAATATTCTTGAGGTTGTCTCAGATATCGGTTTATAACAAATACTCACCTCACTCATATAGTTCTGCCAATTATTGTTGATGTGAGCGTGGGAAAGCAGACCGACAGGCAGGCAGAAAGACAGACGAACATATACATTATGGGAGCTGAGATGATTCCTTCTTAGTGTTACAAACGGAATGACAGATTTAATATACTTTCAATTGTGGTGGTGGAGGGTATATAACATGTGTTTATTTCATTTATAATTTCTTATAAATATTGAAAAAATTAAGAAATTATTCTATATGTTTATTAAATGAAAGGAAATCGGTTTTATTGGGATTATTTTGTATTAGTTTAGGAAACATTTTATTATTATTTTTATATATTTACTTTAGGTCGAAACGTACGAGGAAGTTTTTATTTAGGTCATCGTAATTTCTTTTCAAATTATCTGTTTAAAAATTTGAAAAATTGCTCAGATCAAAATTCTCAATGCGCATTTATGTTAATCGAAATGGTTGAGAGGCCTTACAAGCATGTTAATTTTAATCTAAAATTTAAAAATTTGAATTTCATGATCCTCATAACGGTTAGACAGTATCAAGTCTTAGTATATGATTCCGTTGCAATACAATTGCAATTTTTAAATCTCACAATACCACGAAAGTCATGAATTGATTTCAGTCAGCACCGACTAAGTTAAAGCACAATTGTCTCAGTCTTTTGTCATATTCGATCACTCCATTCTGATAAAGAAAAATCGCGAACTCAACTTTACCCAAAGATGTCAAACGCTGGATGGCTCTTCAATATTTATGTTCTTGCGCGAAGAGAGTAAAAATAAAACTCAGTCGAAGGCAGAATTATGCCTACGGTTTAGGTTTCTAGAGGTAGAGTCTAACAAACTACTTTATTTCCCTTTATCTGACTCTGATGTCAACCAAAAAGAGAAAAGTATAAATAAATTCCTAAAATCACCCGCTGGCATGAAAAGAAGACAATTGCAGATACATACAAAGCGCTTGTTTGCTCTCTTTTTAACTTAGCGGCCCTTATAAAGACCGTATTTCAAAGTGATACATGACAATGTACTTTAAATCTAACCTAAATGCGTAAACTTGGTAGATAAAATATAATTAGATCTTATCGAAATAATTTCTGGTGATATAGCATCCGTTGTTCTTCTCGCAGAAATAAATACTTTGTAGAAATTCAAATAAACGATTGCACTGTCGACTATCATAGAAGCCTGTATTGCCTAAAAGAGCAAACAAAACTGGGATCAACGTTCACCTTGAATCTTAGATAATTGAAGGCATTTACACGGGCAAATCATATCTATAATTGAGCTATTAAGAGATGGTCAAAGTAGTATTCTTCCATAGATAGTTTTTCCAGGCGCTCTTTATCGATTACCTAGACAAAATATATCAATACTTAAACAGTTTAGATCCGATTAGAGCAGTATTCTTAAATGCTTAGAGGAATTCCCCAGCACTTTCAACCGCCTGTCGCCGAAACACTGATAACACAGTGTATTTAGATTTTTAAGACTATAATTCTAATATAATTTGTTGACAATCAGACTGCATTTGTCATTATTCAGTTAACATTATTTCCATATCCGTAATTCAATTACATTGTCGGTTATTCCGGATTGTTTCGATTTGATAGTGTGGAAATACGCCATCATTTTTTAAACTAAATCTCATTTGATTAAACAGAATCTAATGGAAAATAAATCTCAGACATGTTTTATATAATAAAATTTAAAAATTTTTATTTAATTTAACTTTAACATCAACTTAAAATAATTGATTTCTATTTAAATTTAAAGTCCTGGCAATCGATACGTTTGTCTTCCAGTCAGGCATTGGTTTTAAACCAATAAAGTGTATGTACAAAGGATTTATTTTATTTACATATTATATTACCACCTTAGTCAACAATTTTCTCCTTAGTGCTCCTTAATGTATGCAATAGAAACGTACATTGGTTTAACCCTAACATTATGCTTATTTTTTGTATTCAAGTAATAGGGATGACATCAGTATAGTTTATTTTGAAATTTTCTTTGAAAATTATGATCTATTTTTTCTATTTGTTTTACTAATCCGTTAAAAATGTCTTAAAAAATTAAATCTTTTACTAAAGAATATTTAAAACAACATGTGCTATTTAGTTAGTCAACCATTAATGATAAAAACTGTATATTTTCTATTTATTTTTTTAATTCTTTAAAGTCTTTTTTTGTTGCATTTGTTAATAACCAAATATTTTATTACAAAATTTTTGTAGAATGGACTTAGCATGAAAAATTATTCAGTTCCTCTTCATGTACTCAATTCAAAGGTTTCACTTCTCTAGGTTAAAACTATGAAAAGAACAGACGACGTATTTTAAAACACACTAGAGCCCCGACTTGCGTCGTTCATGGTGACCAGAGAAACACAGATCGAATCAACTTTTTTTAAATTTAATTTGATAAAAAATAACAAGTAAAATTAAGAGTAAACAAAAAAAGCTTTAATTTTTATTACGTCCTTGCTTATGAGCATCGCTTTATTTGATCATGTATCCAAATTGAAAGAAGGAATTCCATCTTATGGGATTTCTTGCTATAAATTCTTGTTTAGATTGAAGTTGAAGCAATTTTAAAACTTAACTTACAGAGACAATAAGTGTTATCGGGAATCCACAATGAACAGTATTTCAAATGAAATGAAAATAAACCTGTAACTTGCGAACGGCTATTCCGATTTTAATGAACTTTCCCACAGTGGTAGTAGAAGTGTAAGCGAGTTTAAATGTTTAGCGTAAACTTTGTGGACATAACAGCGGTCGGTCCATAGCCATTCAAAAGTTACAGATTTAATTTCATTTCATTTTTCATTTGAAACACTTTGCAATGCTTCAAATCGACCAATGCAACTTGAAATTGCAACGACGCAATTTGATATTTTCAGTTATAAAAAGCGACGCAAATCGGTAGGATGCAAGTCGAGGCACCAGTGTACACATTATTAATATTTAAAATTATTGTTTAAGAAAAATTAAAAAAACTTATTTTAAATTATAAAGGGGTTTATTGGCCACATGAAGGAAAGACCGAAAGTTAAATATTTAAAATAATAAAAAAAGTTTGTTTAAATAAAGTTTAAATAAACAAAGTTTGCATGTCAAGTGATATATTTCCCGACTATTTGATTTGGTTTTCAATTTAAATAATATTTTTTTTGTCTTTAAAGTGCTGTCAATAACGACCGAGTCAATTATTATTGTATAAAATTATAAAACGGAAAAACATTATTAAAGTGTGATAATTATTTGGAAAAATTTGAGAGGTGTTTCAAATGATTTCTTTAGTTCAACCTCTTTGATCGGAAACCATAATTTTGTGAGTATTTTTTACTTTTTAAGAAAATTAAAAAAAAATATCTTAAAAATTAATTTTCTTCAGAAAATTTATATCTGAATATGATGACAAGAATGTTTATTTTTAAAACTGCATGATTATTTTGTTCCAATTTTTTCAATTCAATTTTCAAGAATTTTGTTTAGAAAAATTATTTCTTTTTTATTAAATGATGACATTTTTTTTGTTTATTTACAAATTTTCAGTTACTGTGCAAATTTTTTAAAATTTTTATGTTTATTTTATATTAAGAAAATATATATTTTTTTAATCCGAAAAGTTTTATATATATTTTACATGTTTAAATTCTCTATTTGAATTTTCAAATCTATAAGAAAACAAAAAATTGAGGTCAATTATCATTGTACACTGAAAAAAATAAATGTAAAATCATTAAATAGACATAATTTATTCAGTTATGATTTATTCCAAAGATAAAAATATTAATTTAACATTGTAAATACAGTTTCTTGAGAAAATTTTTGAAATTTGACCAAATAAAAAAAAACTTTTTAAAATATAATTTTATATATTAATATCGAAAGAATTTAATATGTACAATAGTATTTCACCACAAACGTAAAAATGTATAATTAAAACTAAATGAAAACAATATTCAATTTTAAATCAACTATGTTTAATGTTGATTTTTCTTTATGTTTTTTTTTCTGTGAGTATATGTCGTTGAATAATTAAAATAAACACTAGAATAAATATTTTTGCCAAAAATTCTGGAAAATTTTAGAAATCGCTATGTGTATTCAAACATTTATATCAAAGATTTTTTAAGAATTTCGATTACAATTTTTTTTATTAAAAAAGAGGATACATGTCCCTCTGACATAGTCCGTTCATAATTTTTCTAGTAACACCATAGTGGACAAAGTTCTTTAGACAACAGATTATTAATATTTGATATAAATGCAGGGAGCTCTCCTTTTTGTATATGTATAGCAGGTACTTTTTCCCTATGATCACGTCTATCATCTATTTTCTCAATTAAACTATTTTACAGAAAAATGACCAAAACTAAATTTAGGAATTCTTGTAAAAGTTCATTTATTTGCCAATTAATATTCGCGTTGTACCGGGTACTTTCTGTCCTATATTTCTCCACTACAAAGATTATTTAAGAAAGTAATTGCGACTTAAGTTATTAACTGTCGCACCCTGTATTTTGTCCAATAAAACTTTTGTTAGGTAAAAATCTTAATACTCCCACTTCAAAAGTTCTTAAATATTCGATAAATAACATTTGCTTTGCATGGAGGCTTCCTCTCTTCCTAATCCTATGTATTCTCATTTTGTCTAGAAAACTGTTACTTCAGAAAGTTATTGGGATCAAATTTTAGAACCCTCGCTACCAACATTTATTATATCCTTTGATACTTTCAAATATATTAGGGTCATTCATTGACTAGAACTACACAAGGATTGTAGCAACAAACTTACTTCGAACTCAAAAAGATCGGCTGTGGCTTAATCATTTGCAAAGTAGGAGTATGACCAAGAATGGAAAATTTTATTTACAACAAATAAATGTAGAAACCAAATGCTGTTTGATTGTTTTGGGAACTGAAAATTTTGAAGTGAAAATAATGTTCGTACTTCTGTTCGGAAAAAAAAAGGAAAATGATGTCGAGATTTTCGTAACTAGTATAGCAAACTATCAGTATTTATAGTCATGTCAATGTGATGCTTTTTGCAAACTTGAAAAAAATCATACTCGATTACGTTACTTGGACTATATTGAAACGGAATTATGGGTGCTGCAGCCTATCAAAAGGAATACGCTCTATAATATGATAGATTGGAATAATTTGAAAATCAATAAATATTGATATTTGAATTATGTACAAACTAATAAAAGGATAAATAGAATATATAAGAAATAGGATAAATAGAATAATTATGATTAAGTCAATAATAAGTTCAATAGGATATCAAATTAAAATATATGTTCAAAGTCCAGTGAGTTTTTGCAAACGATTTTAAAATATTCCATGACTGCATATCTTTATTGACTAAGATTGGAAATCAATTGCGGCTGATGCAATCAATCTAACCGTTCTATGAAAATGCATCCTAAACTGACCTAAAACAGATCTGAAATTTTGATATGTATAAAATTACAGAAATTGCTCAAATAAGGATTGTTTCTGAATGGGAATAAAATTAGATTGTTAAATGATCCAATGTTAACGGGCAAACTACATCTTTTTTGTATCTGTAAGTCATAGCCTAATCGAAGACACATTTGGAAAAAAAACTCTTGTGCAAAACCTTCCAGAATAAATCCTTAAAAGTTTTATTACAGTTATCAAGCCTTGAGAGAAAACGATCACTAAACTAATCTTATTAATATGATATTAAATTTTGAAATTATTAAATATCGCAGAAGCTTAAAAAGTATCAAATTTATTTGACACACTTTTTTGCTATAACACTCCTATAAATTTAAGACTTACAACATCCATTATTTTATTTTTATTTACAACAAAAATATAATTTTACGCAAAAAAGTCAAAAACCTTATTAAGTAATTTTTGTTGTTGTCGAGATTTGTTTTACAATCGTTTGTTTACACTTTTATTTTGCTTTTAGCTTTTTTATATTTACGAGTATTCTAAGCTAAAGTGCTTTTTTTCGCAATGACTGATAACCTCTTATCGGTATTTTGTAACAATAACCTCAAAACAGTTGTTTATTTTTCACATTTTTGTTTTTGTTTTAATGAAAGAATGTATTAAATTGAGTTAAGTAATTTTTATAGAGTTTAATGAAATATGAGAAATGAACTAGAAGGATGGAACTAGAACTGAACTAGAACGGCACTAGAACAGAACTAGAAGTGAACTAAAACAGAACTAGAATAGAACTAGAACTGAACTTCAAATGAATTAGAACTGTACTAGAAGTAATCTAGAACTGAACTAGAACTAAACTAGAGCTGAACTATAACTGAACTAGAAGTGCACTGGGATGGAACTAGAACAGCACTAGAACTGATTTAGAACTGAACTAGAACTGAACTAGAAGTGAATTAGAACTGAACTTGAAATGAATTAGAATTGAACTAGAGGTGCACTGGCATGGAACTAGAACAGCACTAGAACTGATTTAGAACTGAACTAGAACTGAACTAGAAGTGAATTAGAACTGAACTTGAAATGAATTAGAATTGAACTAGAGCTGAACTGGAATTTAACTAAAACTGAATTGGAACTGCACTTGAATTGAACTGAAACTGAATTTTAAAAGAACTTTGTATCGAATATTCTCTATATATACTTTAAAGTCAATATTTTGATATTTTGTAAAATAAAACTTTGAGGTTAAGTAGGAAATAACTATTTTGTAATAAGAATCCCCAATAGAAAAATAAAACCACAAACAATTTTGTATTTTATTTTATAGTTCTATTAATTTCTTGTCGATGAATTAGAATTTTGTAATATTTCGATGATATAAAAAGTTGCATGAAAAGTCTCAACCTACATGTATTATGAAATCTGTTCAAAAATTTAAATCAAGATTAAAGATCTTTAATTCCTTTATACGAACTTGTATTTGAAAATAATTGCGGTTTAATACAGCTTTTAAAGAGAAAATATTTCTCTTAAGAATTTTGTATTATTTGATTTATATTTAATATTTTCTCTTAAACTCTTATTAGTTTTTAATCTCCTTCAACTTTTTAAATCACCAGCGCAAACAAATAGTTAAAATTTATAAATCAATTTTTTAATCGTTCAACAATAATAATCTATTTATCAGTTAACCCCATTTTAATCTAACAGGTAACACCATTTTCAAATACCAGACAGAAATTCTGATAAACTATAATTTTCAAATTATTGTATTTATTCTATAGTTATAATCACCCTAATTTCCTTTCACTATTGAATCAGACTTATAAAATTTTCATCACGTTTCTGCAATTTGTAATCGATAGATAATATTTTTCAAATAACTATTTTTCAGATATCATTTTTTTATTATCAATTAATTTTCCTTTATTTTTAAATGTCCCATAAAAATAATTTACAATTAATTTTGAAATTGAAAAAGATCAATTTCAATTAATTGTTTTGTCAATGGAGAGTTATTTAATGGCAGCTTTTCAATTAACTTTTGTTTATTATTTCAATAATTTTATTCAGATCATGTTGTCTTTGTCGTCTAGCAACTGATTAGTTCATCATAAGTTTTATTTAATAATTAATATTTTTTAAAAATCATATATAAATTATTTAAGAGATTTCTTTCTATGAGTTAATAAATATTTAAGAGAATTATGGTTTAATAATGGTGGGAGTTGTGTCTTAGATGTGTGTTGCCAGATAAAGGGGATGTGATTTATAAATGTGAATAAACAATCTTTTGCTTTCATATACAGTTTTATAAATTTCAATTTATAGTTTTGTAAGTATTTGTAAGTAGTGAGATCGAAAAATTCTTAACACACTTATATATTTATAAACACAAAACCACTAAACTTACAGATTTATTTTTTTAGTCAAATATCTTTTCATTGACGTTAGCTGCGGTCAGTTTCGAGGCTTTGTTCCTCTTGGTACACACACCACATTATTCTTGTATCAGTCAGGGGCTTGTTTACCATTGTGACAGGAAGCCAAGTTAGGCCAAAATAATTGGACAGAATATGAAGTCTTATATGTAAACATAACAAATTTTTGACTTCTCTTGCCGCAACTGCATATTGCTTGCTTTACCAAAATTTTTTGGGAAAATTTTACTATTTTTGGATCCTAAACATTTCTTCAACATTCCCTCGACCATCAACAACATAAAAATTTTCTCCAGAATAAAATCAGCCCATTTTTTGTAAATATTGTTCTGGAAAACTTTACTCCAATTTCAGTGCTCTGTTTGGCCTATAAATTTTGAGCAGCTTTTCTGTCAAAAACTCTTTAAGCCTTGATGCTTTTAAGCCTGCATTACCTTAAACTTTTCATGCCAAATAGTCCGACCACTAAACTAACCAGGATGCTTTCCTACACGGTGTGTTGTGAGCTCTTTTGAGAATGTTTTCTATTCTTTTGGCCTTAGAAACATCATATAGAGCATTCCTTCTACCTGAAAGTTTTGAATTAACATACACGTTCTTCCGACAGACCTTTTAATGCTTGGCAGACCGTCTAGATCAGTTTTAGTTTAGTTCTTGTTTATTTCAAGTTCAGTTTTAGTTCTAGTTCAGTTCTGTTTCAGTTTAAGTTCAGTTTTAATTCAGTTCTAGTTCAGTTCTAGTTCAGTTCTAGTTCAGTTCTATTTCAGTTCTAGTTCAGTTCTAGTTCAGTTTTAGTTCAGTTTTAGTTCAGTTCTTGTTCATTTCAAGTTCAGTTCTACTTCAGTTTTAGTTCAGTTCTAGTTAAATGAGTGTTAAGTATTAGGTTAGCCGAAGTTCGGATTTAGTTATAGTTGCAGATCTAGATCCGATAGTAATTCAGATCCTAGTATGGTTGGAATTCAGTAATAGATCATTCATATCTAATTCATTTCTATTTCCGTTGTGGTTCTGTTTTTCTTGCTTTGAAATTCTTTTAAATGAGCGCTGAAATTTTGTTCATTTTGCCTTTAAATTCTTGTGTTATATAGAAAAAAATTCATCTGGCATCCTTGTTTATATTTTGTATTAATACTCTCTCTTATTTAATACAAAGTTAAACAACAGACAAATAGTCTAATACGGAACAATTTCAAAGTAACATACGCACGCATAGATACGGATTAATTAATAACATTCGTAATAAAACAGAAAAAAATACAAAAAAAATAAAATATTTTGCGGAAAAATATTAAATATTTTAAAAATAAAATCAAATTCTAGAACAAAACGAAAAAAAAACTAATAAATTGTGATAAAAAAATTGTGGAAAAATTTTGTTTCAATTGTCATAAATTTCAAACTGAATAAAAATCAAATGAAATATTTATCAGATCAAAGCAAAATTAAAAGGCATTAAAAATGCTTTAATTTGAAATAAAGAAAATTTCTTAGAAATTAGAAATTTTCTTTATAAAAAAAAACAAACAAAATGTAAGATAATTTAAGAAAAAGATGAAAATAAATAATTTGAAAAAAATATTTCAAAAATTTAAAAAAAAAATATTTCATTAATAAATTGCACGACAATTTTCTTTTAGTGTATTTGTATTATCTTATCGCTTGTTTCATATATATAATTTTCAAAATAATTGAAATGTGTGTTTTTATTATTTTGCTATTTGAAATCTTAAAAAAGCTTAACTAAAGTTAATACTTGTGTTAATATTTAAAAAAGAATTATAGAAAAAATTTCACTATATTTTTCTTAAAAAAAAATCATGTGAATGTGATTTTGAAATGAAAACAAATATTTTCTTTATTTTATTATTTTTTAAATTAAATAAACAATAAAAAAATTACAGTGATTTACGATTTCACTAATATTTTGTTTATATAGTTATTGACTAGATTTAGTATTGAAAATAAATAAATTCAATTTTGTTATTTATTTCAATCGTGTAATTAATTTTATTATCCCTTAAATCGTTTTAATGAAAGATTTACGTAAAACTTTTTCATTATCAATGAAAACTTGTTATCAATCTGAGAAATTCACAAAAAGAGAGCTTTTTTCAAGTGCGAGAGAAATGTGGAATTGAATAATTGATTTTGGAGAAATTTTGAAATAAAATAGAAAAAAAGAAAATGATAAATTATGTGATAAAAGTGAAATACCCTGTTTGTTGAATGTTTTATTTAAATTAAAAGCCTATTAAATATTTATATTTCTCATAATTATTAAGTCCAGAATATTCACTTCCCTGTTTGTATGTACTAAAAATAAAAATGAAATGTCCACCATTTGATAACATTTCTTTTAAAAATACGAGTTCAAAAATCATTAACCTTAAACAAAAGAAAAACAAGTAAGAATTTTATAGTCGGTCAAGCCCGACTATGAAATACATTACGCCATAATGTTGATTATAAATAGTAGTTACGAAAAATTAATGAAGGACCCTCGTATATATTAATTTTCTGTTTTATTTGTAAGTTTGCAGTACATTAATGTGAAACAAACATTTATGTGAAATTTATGCGTTTTTTAAGAGAAATTTGTTGGAGGGTTATATTGGAGGTAGAAAAAATTACGGACCGATCCTGGTATAATTTTGCGCATAAATGTTTACTTATATTTACCTTTATTTAGTCTGTTTTTATTACATTACTAACGTAAATGTGAGCTTTATGTTCTTCAAAGTGATTGGGGCCTTGTATGGGACCTATGAGAAGTAATGGTTCGATCCTCTCATATTTTGGCTTATCGATTTAGAGTACTAAAAGACTTATTTTTGTTGAATTTTGCAAAAATCGTTTTTTATTTTTATATTTTATGACCTTCAAACTTGATTCCAGGAGGACATTTGTATAGAAGCTACCTGAAATGTTGGATTGAATATGACCAATCTTAACAGGCAACGTCCTTGAGCCAAAAGAATAACATGCATCAAGATATCTCAAAAATTGTGAACTGTAGAATGTTCACAATCAGCAGCCGGACGGAAAGACGGACCAATGGATATCGTTAAATCGATTATAAAATGATTCTGAGTCGAACGGTATACTTAAAAGCATAATACCCCTGCTACCTATGTTGCTGTAGGGTATAATAAATATACATATTAATGGTTTATTTCATAAAACGTATTAAGTCAAAATTTGCCATTTTAATGCAAAAATATGTGAGAAATGTTGTTATTTATTTTTAAGACAGTTCTAGTGCAGTTCAATTTTAGTTCATTTCTAGTTTCAAGGAGTGAGATCGAAATATTCTTAAAACACACGTTTTTCATTGAAATATTTAACCCCAGTGTTATTTGATGTTTCTTTTAATCAAGTTACCTTTGTTAAACATGCCAGCAATTATGTTTAATGTCGAAAAAAACTAATATATTGTGAGTGATCAGGAAAAAAGTACTTTAAGTTAACATTTTTAAACGTTAAATTTTTCAATATATTTTTTAGTTATTGCTTTATTGCTGCAAATGGACACTTTCCAATAAATTACCATAAAAAAAAATAAAAAAACGTAAAAAACAAACATATTTTTCTGAACTAAAGCAGATTTAATTTTTAAATATATTTTTCTCAAAAATCCATAAATATTTAAGGAATTTAAAACAAAAAGAAAAAAAACAAATTTTAATTCTATAAAAAGAAAATCATTTTTCATCATGAAAAATCTTTTTGAATAATAAAATTAATATTTTAGAATAAAATGCTAAAGGATTAAAATGTTTTGAATTTGTATGTAATACTAGCTCTTGCCCATTTGGCTTTGCTGCATAAACATTCTCCTCATTCCTAAATCTCATAAGAAATTTAAAAAATCACAAAAAAAAAAAATGTTATGCAATGGACATTTTGCCAAATGCCCCTGGCCCTGTCCATTCTAAAATTTTATTTAATATTTGCATTATATGGGAGCTACCTTTGTCCAGTAAAACTGTTTGGAGTCAAATTTTAGAACTTTCGCTGTTATAGTTGTTTATTTCCTTTGGAGTATCCCTTGCAATGGTCATATCGGTTCTACATTTTGCTTACTACAATAGGACCAGAGGGATCTCTTTCCTTGGTCCTAGCCATTCTACATTTGGTCAGTAAATAATATGCTTAGAAAAGTAATTGGAAACAATTTGAATACTTCCGAATTTACAGTTCTTTAGATATTCGATAGTTAATATTTGGTTTGTATAGTTAATATTTTGATCAACAAATTTCTGAGAAAGAGTTTGGAGTTGAATTTGAGAACTTTTGCTATTATAGTTCTTTAGATATTCAATATTTTTTTTATTATAGATCCTATCCGCCCTTCATTCTGTCCAGTAAGACAGTTACTTGAAAAAATTATTGAGACCAAATTTAAAAACTCTCGGTATAGTAGTTTTTGAGATATTAATAATATTTTCTTTGTATACAGGCTACCTCTTGCTTTGTATGGGGGCTACCTCAACTGATTCTATCAGTCCTTTCGGGTATATGAAGATTATTCTGTGAAAACTTCAGCAAAATCGGTTTAGTGACTTTGAAGTCATTCAAACTGATTTAGTGTTAATAAATATGACGGAATATGTTGATGAGAATATAGAATCATAAAACAGTGACCTCTTTTTGAAATAAAGAATTATTTAATTACTATTTTAATTGAAATTATTAATTATTACATTGTAATTAAAATAATAACATTTATTTTAATTACTCAATTTGTTGTTGTTTTTTTTAAATTCGTTCAAATATATAGAAATTGTTCTCAATTTATATGATTAAAAATTCTAAAGTCACTTTTTATACCCTCCATCAGCACAAGTGGTATATTAACTTTGTCATTTCGTATGTAACGCTAAAAAGGGATCATCTCAGACTCCAAAATGTATATATATATTCTTGCAAAAAAGTCAAAATTTGAGTCAATTTAGCAATGTCCCTATGCCACCGTATGCCCCTGTATGCCTCCGTCATTTACATTTACAATAATTGAAACCGCCTAATAAAATTTGGCCTGAGTGTTTTTTATAGTTCTGAGAAATTTTCTATTTAAAACCAGTGAAATCGGTTCAGTATATTAAAAGATGTAGACCGATATCTGAGGCATGCTCTAAGTTCAGGCAAAAAACTTTATTTCATTACCAATATCCAAGAATTGACAAAATCGGTTCAGTTTTTCGATGTGTTATATTTAAGAAAATATTTTATATATTGTATATAGAGCGTATGTACGAAACATTACATATTTTCTTGACACGCATTTGTAGTGTAGGGTATTAAGGATTCGGTATAGCCAAATCTGACATTCTTACTTGCTTAGTTTAAAAAAAGGAGGCGTTTTAAATTTCCCACAAATAAACTATTTTATCACACAAAATAATAAAATTTTTTTACTTTGTGCACAAATTTATTTAAATAAAAATTTAACCACAAAAAAATAAAAATAAATTTATTTTTATTCAAAGTTTTTTTTTCGTTTTAAAGCACTAAACAACATACTTTCTCTCAAGCTTAAAAAATGCTCATATTCCTGTGAATTAGGTTTTGGTATTGCAAATATGTACGTACATCCATATGGTAGCCCTTCCTCCACCTCACCTCCAACATCCCATTAAAAAGATTTTAAACGAGAATTTTTGAAAACATTGTTTTTAACCCTCAAACACTTTGTTTAATTAAAAATTTTCAAATTTTTATTGTTTATTTAAATTTGTTATTTTGTTGTTGTTGTTTTTTATAAATTTAACATATTTGTTGTTATTGTTTGTTTGTTACTGTCAAAACGTTGACATTATATGAATAATGCTCGTTCGTATGTCCGTCCATTTATCTTTTTATTTGAAAACGTATTATTTTTTTTTTTTAATTTTCAATTTCCTATAGTGTTGTTGTATATGATAATACAAATTAAGCGATTCACTTATATGGGGATGTATGATATAAAAAAATACAAAAACAAAGAGACGCAGATTGTAAAGCATATAAAGCGTTTTTATCATTATTAATTGTCATGCATGGCTGGCATAATATTCAATATTCGATTCGATATAAAACAGTGAATACTATAAATATTGGTTGCACAAAAGTTTTGAGTTGGTGCACTCTTATTATAAAAATGAAGTCCCATAATTTCGCAGTGTATATGAGTTTTATAACGGAAACATCCGATTCGCAGAACCAAATGTTTCTAGAGGGTTTAACAGGTTAAAACATTTTCAAAATATCAAGATCAAATACTAAAAAAATTGCAAAAGTTTCTCCAAAAAGAACATTTTTACGAAAATTTCTCTAAAAAGAAAATTTTTACGAAAATTTCTCTAAAAAGAAAATTTTTAACGAAAATTTCTCTAAAAGAAAAATTTTTAACGAAAATTTCTTTAAAAAGAAAATTTTTAACGAAAATTTCTCTAAAAAGAAAATTTTTAACGAAAATTTCTCTAAAAAGAAAAATTTTAACGAAAATTTCTCTAAAAAGAAAAGTTTTTTTTATTATTTAATTAAAAATTTTCCCAAAAAGCAAAATTTTTCTGAGGAGTAAACTCTATAATTTTTTTAAAAGAGCAATTTATAAAAAATTGGTTCTCTTAAAAAATTTTTACGAAAATTTTACTTAGATAAATTTTCGAAAATTATCTAAGAGAAATTTAGTAAATAACTTTTACTAAAATTAAAAAAAAACCTAAATTTTATAAAAATATCTCAAATATTTAATATTTTTAAAAATAAACATTTTATAAAGGTTCATAAAAGTTCTTTAACATTTTTCTGAAAAGAAATTCTTATAAAAAAAAGTTGATCAAAGATCGAAATTTAACAAAATTTTCTTAAAAATCTCTAATACGAAAAAATTTTACAAATTCTTGAATTTTGTCAAAATCTCATCCTAAAATCAAATTTTACAAAAAATCTTTAAGAGAAATTTTTTGAAAATGTTACAAAAAGCAAACTTTGTAGCATTTAATAGAACCATGAGTATAACAGTTTACGATATCTACTATAAGTTTATAAAAATCAAAATTTTTAAGAAGTTATAAAAAATCTAAAACTTATTAAAATTTTCATAAAAACAAAAATCGAAATTTATAAAAAAAATCTCGAAAATCCAAGTTTTATAAAATCTCTAATACGAAAATAATAAAATATTTCCCAAATTCCTAAAAGATATAAAAATATATTTTAACTATATTTTTTAAAATATTTTCCAAAATAAACTTTTTCAAGAGAAAGTATAACATTTTTATTTTTTGAGTTTTATTTTAGCATAATAGATTAAAAAATCTAATAATACTTTTTTTTAATATTTTTAAAGTATAACAGTTTTCAAAAATGATAATATATTAGTTATTTTTTAATATATTTCTGAAGAAAATATATCGTATAACAATTATTATTTAAATTATAAGTTTATTTGAAAATTTCTGTTATCAAAAATAATATATTTAATTATAACTATAAACATAAAATATGTATAACAGTTTACTTCATCCTTTTCAATTTGAATTGTATTGACATTTAATTTTATTTAGGAACATGTTTATGTTACTTTCAATTTATAAAAGTGTTAGTAAACAGTTATAAATAATCGCTTTTATTTTTGAAATGATTGATTTTGGTATTTTTTTTATTCCTTCACTGAAATCTTTTGCGATTATTAGTAATAAAATAGATTTACCAACTATTTTCATCTGTATAACAGTTATCATAAATATAATTTTAATTTCTGCATTATTATATTATCCACATTTACAGTATTTACTGTGGATACATTTTGACTTAATGTTTATGAAAGAGAAACATTAAAACATCCGCACTAAACGTCCACTTCCAATAATGACCAAATGTCCCCCTATTGTGCTGGTTGAGTCATCTTCCTCTTCATTAATTTTATGATATTCAATGTTTTTTTTTTTCGTTTGATATTTTCGTCATTTCTTAATTGATTTTTTTTGTATTTAACTTTTAATTTATTGTTTAATTTAACACATATTGTATTTAGTAAATTTGCAAAATTAACATTAATTCTGTTATAAAACGTTTAGAATAAATTATATTATAGACATACATCTGTTTAACTTTTATTTATGGAATATTTTTTAATTGAAATATAAAATTCTTTATAAAATAAATAAAACTATATTAATTACATGAAATAAGGACATTTTTGTTTTATGCAAAATCATTTATTTTAAGTAATAAATTCTAATTGATTTATAATGTTTCCATTAAACAGTCCGTTAAAAGAATGGAAATAAAAATAATTGATAGAAATTTGTTTATGAAAGGAATAGATGT
The DNA here is from genome assembly GCA_004302925.2 of Cochliomyia hominivorax. Taxonomy (NCBI): domain Eukaryota; kingdom Metazoa; phylum Arthropoda; class Insecta; order Diptera; family Calliphoridae; genus Cochliomyia; species Cochliomyia hominivorax. The sequence continues at coordinate 91,470,619 of PYHX02000158.1, read as the reverse complement.
CAAGGATTTTCTGCTATTAGACTATAAACTGTCTTATAGGCTAGACTATAAACTGTCTTATAGGCTAGACTATAAACTGTCTTATAGGCTAGACTATAAACTGTCTTATAGGCTAGACTATAAACTGTCTTATAGGCTAGACTATAAACTGTCTTATAGGCTAGACTATAAACTGACTTATAGGCTAGACTATAAACTGTCTTATAGGCTAGACTATAAACTGTCTTATAGGCTAGACTATAAACTGTCTTATAGGCTAGACTATAAACTGTCTTATAGGCTAGACTATAAACTGTCTTATAGGCTAGACTATAAACTGTCTTATAGGCTAGACTATAAACTGTCTTATAGGCTAGACTATAAACTGTCTTATAGGCTAGACTATAAACTGTCTTATAGGCTAGACTATAAACTGTCTTATAGGCTAGACTATAAACTGTCTTATAGGCTAGACTATAAACTGTCTTATAGGCTAGACTATAAACTGTCTTATAGGCTAGACTATAAACTGTCTGGTAGGCTATATGTCTTAATGCTTACATATATAGTCCAGGAATATCTACCCTTTTGTATTATTAAATGAAAGATTCTTTAAATTGCAATCAACATTTTTAGAAAGGAAAAGTTCTTTGTTTAGTTCAATTTCTTATTTAAATCTGTCGTTTAATAATTTCACTTAACCTAAGTCTGTAAAACTGATCATTGCTTAACTTATGTCTTATTTATTTAAAATATATTTAACTTTATATTTATCGTTTCTATGGCTCATTTGTTTATTTCTCACTTTCGTACAAACTTAAATAAATATTTCCATTTTTATCTTTTTTTCTAGCATGTTTAGTTGATTGTTTATTTAAAATACCCCAGAGAGTGGGCTCAAAATAAAAATTTGTAATTCTTAAGATAAATTTCAAGTACATTTTTATTTGTTTATACACATAACATAAAATGCCAAAAAATTAAAAATTAAAGGAAAGAAATAAACTTAAATGTTAAATTTTAATATTTACATTTCCTTCTCTTGTTTTTCTTCAATTTTTAGATAAACTTTTCACACATAGAATGCTACCGAGTTTTCATAACTTAATGAGGTGCTCTTCGAGCGTTTTACAACAGTCTACATCTAGTAGTGGACCACCATCACAATCCTTCAATCATGATGATCTCAATATGGCAACTTGTTCGGGTCGGGGCGATTGCTTAAATGGCACTTGTTTGTGTGAAATCCGTTATGCCGGTGATGAATGTAGTGGCTTTAATTTCCCTATTATGCTGGCATCTCAAGTGTTTTCTATTTTGTTGCTCTGGTCTCGGTAATACAATTATTTATTTGCATAGTGGCCGAATATCAAAGACTAAAGCAGCCATCGGTATTAAGGGCTTGTCGTATTACCACACAGAAAATGTTATATTTTATGGTATTTGTAGCGGCCTCTTTAAGAGGAGCCTACTTTACTAAACCGGTATGTAATGGAAATTTAAAATTTTATTAAATTTTTGTTTTAAAATAATTTTTTATTTTTATTAACAGCTGGATTTACAACCCCAATGGGCTGTAACCCTTATGTCCGCCTATTATCCTTTATTAATGACCTGCGCTTCATTAATTGTTTGCATGTGGGCTGAGGTAAGTTTCTGTGGGAACATTTTGTTATGCAAAATAAATATTTTATATTTAGTTAATTCTAAAAGTCTTGTTTATTGTTTATTTATATTTTATATTTTATCTTTATTTATTAGACAATTGTTTATTTTCTATGGTTTTTGGCAAATGGAAAAACCGATATTATGAATTTTATCAAATATTTATAATTGATTGCTGTTGAGGGAAAAAAAACATATTTTCTTTATATAAGACGTATAAAGGCTAGTTCTTTAGTAACGCAGAGAATTTAGAATAATATAAAACCGCATGTATTTATACTGTTTTATTGGCTAGACTATAAAAGGTCTTGTAGGCTAGACTATATACTGTCTTATTGGCTAGACTATAAATGATCTTGTGGGCTAGACTATATACTGTCTTATAGGCTAGACTATAAATGATCTTGTGGGCTAGACTATAAAATGTCTTATAGCCCAGACTTTAAACTGTCCTATCGTCTAGACAATAAACTGTATTTTAGGCTAGAAAAAACACATATGACTAGATTTTAAAATGTCTTATAGGCTAGTCTTAAAATGGTTTACTATTTACTGTCTTAAAGATTTGACCAAGTACTGTCTTGTAGACTAATTTAGTCTACACTATGCAGTATCTTATTGTAAATTATTAACTGTCTAGTGGACTAGACTACAAAGAGTCTTGTTTAATAGAATATAAAGTATCTCATAGTTTAGATGTATTAAAGGTTACACTTTATATAATTCATAAATAGTTATAATCAACACTATAATTTGAAACATAGTTTAAAATCGACTATAATTAAGATTATAATCATAACTTTGGTTTATGCTTTTGTTGATTTCTAGATAATTATAACTTAAAAAGATAATAATTTTAATAATTATATTTAAAAATATTTACATTATTTATAATTTTTATGTCTCGTCTCTTTAAAATTATTAAAATTATTATTGTCTACTTCTCTTGCATACTAACAATAGATATTGTTATTAATTAGCTGATCTATATTGAACAATTGTATTTATTGTTTTTAATTTTAATTTCTCATAAATATGCACTCAATTGTATTTTGATATAAGAACATAGTTTATAGCTTATATTTCTTGCATTCTATTCCATTGAAGTCCCAATTCATATTAGGCTTTGTGTCTTTTAGTTCTCGGTTATAGTGCTTGTTTAATTGTTTTTCTTTATGTAGACTAATTTTATGTATTGACTATCAGCTAGTTTTTTCTAAGTTTATTTTCTGGTTTATGTACTAGTGTATTTTCTCGACTATAGACTAGTTTATTATCCCGACATAGTTCAGTTCATTGTCTCGAATAAAGACTAGTTTGTTATATCGATTATAGACTATTTTGTGCTACTATTGCCCCGATCATAGAATTGATTATTATCTAAACTATATACTAGTTGTATTGTCTAAAGAAAAGTCCATTGTCTTGAATATAAACTATAACTCGGTTTATCGTCTCAACAATAGACTAAATGATTGTCTGGACTAAAAGTTATTGCCCCGTTTATCGATCTCTCTATTATAGACTTTAATTTGTTATCTTTACGATAGATTAGTTTATTGTTTCAACTTTAGACTCCATTGGTGCATCTACCCTTATAATGCCCCAATCGTCTCGATTATGGATTCTTCTCTCGATTACAGACTTGATAATTTTCTCAACTATAGACTAGATAATTGTCTCGTCTATACTCCAGCTTTTATGTTAAATATTTTATTATTTTCTCAATTATAGAGAAGATTTTTGTCCCGCCAAGTTTTTTGTCTAGACTATAAACTAAATTAATGTCTATTCGACATATAGATTAATAGATTACTATGTTATAATTTAACTAGTTGATTGTCTCGACAGTAGACAATCTTATTTATTAAAGAAGTTTGTTCTCAAATTTAGTTAATTAACAAAAAACCTTTAGACATACTAATAACTTTCTTATCCGTAATTCAAATTTAATAATATCAAATAATTTTTGTGGAAATTTATTTCTATTACCCACTGTAGTGACAATGTATTTTAACGATTTTAATTAACTCTCCCCTTTTTTGTGAAATATTTCTCTATCAATTTTGTTTTTATCTGAAACTTATTTAATTATTTATTTCTATTTGTTTTACCGAGAACAATTGCACCCAACACGAATTTTGCACTAAACGGAAACAAATGTTTATGATTTTTTGTTGTTGTAGACCCATTTGTTCAGTTTATTATTTCAGCAGTAAAACCCTAAAAATACGTCATTTTCGATTATAACTGCTTTTGTGCTGTTGTGAAGACATGTTGGCTTGTTATGACCGGTGATGACTTTGGGGTTTCACTGAAATGATTTTGTTGTCGAAAAGCAGGTGCTTAAGCACTTGATCGGTTGGCGGGTAATTGATGTTACTTTATAATAAATATTATTTATTAAAAATAGTAAATTTTTATGTGCATTTCTTCCCAAAAACATCTATATTATCTTATCGTTTTAACTGTTAACTATTTTAAGTTAATATTAATAACAAAACATACTTGAGAAAGTTGTGTTTTGTATTTGAAATTATATTTTATTTTTTTTTTTCTTTTTTAATTATTTTGTGGGTGAATTCAGTTTCAATTAGACGTATTTTTGTTTAAATCGATTAAGTTTCAAATTAAGCGAAATCCCATTTTTTATTATTTAAGTGCCAATTAAAGTTCTTTAAAGTAAAGTTTTTTTCGGTCAAGTAATTTTGATATTTTTGCAAGTCTATTGAGTAAGTGTAAATATGATGAAATTTTTATTATATTACGAGATTAAAGGTTTTACAGTTTACAATAAGTTATTAAACATTTGTAATGAGATTTATTTTTATTATTTGTTTCATGTGTTACGTTTTTGAGTTTTTATTCAAACTTTCGATAAACTGTTATAAAGTAGTCTCAGCTGTATAACAGTTTGTACTCTCAACCAAAGTCAAGTTTATACTCTCAACTAAGAACTAGTTATATTCTCAATTTTAGACAAGTTTATAATTTACTATAGACTAGTATTTTTGGTCTCAACTAAAGACTTGTTTATAGTTTCAACTGTATTCTAATTTATAGTCTTAACTATAGACTATTTTATAGTCTCCATTATAGACTAATTTATAGGCTCAACTATAGACAAATATATAATCTCAACTATATACTAGTTTATAATCTCAATTATAGACTAGTTTGCAATCCCAAGTACAGATTTGTTTATAATCTCAACTATAAACTATTATATAGTCTCAACTATATAATAGTTTATAGTCTCAATTATAGACTAGTAAATATTATTAATTATAGACCTAGTATATAGTCTTATTTATAGACTAGCGTTTAGTCTTAATTATAAACTAGTGTACAGTATCAACTATAGACTAATATATATTCTCTACTTTAGACTTGTATAAAGTCTGAACTATAGAAAAATATTTAGTCTTAACTTTAGACTAGTAATAGTCAAATTTATAATTTCGTCCATAGACTAGTACCCGTATTCGACTTTAAACTCTAATCAATTTTATTTTGTCATTTCAGATCTTTCATTTACGCGATATACGCTGGGAAAATCACAATTTTTATCGAAAAGTTTTCTCGGTTTCATTGCCTTTAACTTCTTTCTCTATAGTCTATTTGGTGTTGAAGTTTTCTCCTCGCTCATTAATTCCGAACGTCAAACGTATGCTCACATATTTAATGGCTGCTATGCAATATTACTTCTAGTAGTTGTGGTCTTTTTCCTCATCTATGGTGTTGAAGTATTCTTCAAATTACGTGGAGGTTTTGTCTACGATCAATCGGGTAAAATTTTAGGACCCAGTGAGGCGATAGTGAATGCCTCCCAATTGCATCAATCTCGTTTGGGTCTGCTATCGCAGGCCATTATGTTAATTGTGATAGTGGGATTTTTAACTTCAGAAACTTTAGGTGATTTTTGGAAAACAAAGTAAGTTTTTTCTTTAATTTTAAATTATAATTGATTTATTAATTATGTTTCTATTCTCTTTTTCAGAGTGCCTGTCTATTCACGTAATTGGCATGATATTGTGTTTCGTATTGTTGAAATTGGTGTTGCTTTGTGGTTCCCCTGTTGCTTATGGAACTCTATGGCTCCCGAACAATTATGGATTTTAAATCCTCGCAAATTAATTTCACGACAAATCGATCCATCGATACCCACCACCTCAGCCGAAACGAAAACCCTATCACCCGAAGAAGGTCAATCGTTTTTAAATAAAAAAGATTGTTGGATTTGTTATGATAACGATAAGCCCGAACCTTTAATACAACCCTGCCGTTGTACAGGCGATGTATCATCAGTACATCATGAATGTTTAAAACGTTGGCTGGTGGAGAGTTGTAGTAAAAGTGAAGCTCAATTATCTTGTAAAGTTTGTGGTTTTCCCTATGAAATAGAGAAAACAAAAAAGTGAGTATAAGTTTTAAATATTTTTATAGATTCTCATGGAAATGATAAAAGTAGAAGGGTGATTGTTAAAAAAAGTGAAATCAATTATTGGAATTATATTAGGATAATTGGGGACGTTAAACATCCTTCATTCTAACTATTATTCTATATATTATTAATTCAACATTAGTTATTCAAAACTTATCAGAGATTTTGCGATGGACAAGATATCACAAATTTTCACCGTTTTGTAAATTCTAAATTTAGTAAGAAATTAAGAGTTTTGATTAAGAACTAGTTCATTGATTCAATAGTCTCGATCATATACTAGACTAAATTGTTTCCACTATATACATGTTTATGGTCTCGATTATAGACTAGTTTATTGTCTTAGCTATAAAGTAGTATTTTGAATCGACAATGTTATTGTCACAACTATAGCTAGTTTATTATCTAGACTGTATACTATGTTCAACTACTTACTAGTTTATTTTTTCCACAATAGACTAATATATTATATCGGTTATGGACTTCTTTATTATATCGGTTGTAGACTAGTTTAATGTTTCGACCATAGTTTTATATAGTTTTGAATTTAGACTAGATTGTAGTATAGAAAAGGAAAAATTTCGAAAAAATACATTTTAAATATATACATCTCAAACTAGAATACTGTTTGATATGCATATATATTATACTGTCTGGTATAAAGGCTAATTTGTAATATTTTTTAATAGATATTGCTTTGCTTTGTTAATTAGAGGCTTATTCAAGGAACTTTTTGAACTCAGTGAAAATTCATTCATTCATCTATTCCATTTGCCAGCCGTTTTTTTAAGGGATTTGGTTTTAAAACCGCTTTCTTTACTGTTACAGACTCGACTGGGAAAAAGGTTTTACCATACAACATTGGTCCAAGACCGTTATACTCATTACCCTTATGTGTGTGGCGGGAGCATCTGCCTGGGTGGTTATACAACTTTATGTCGATCCCTTAATACGTGTCATGACTGTGGGCATTGCGGTACTCATCGGTTATGTTTGCATTAAATGTTTAGGGGAAAATACAGTTGTAGCCTATCAACGTGCCAAAGTAAGCAGCATTAATATAGTCACAAAATCTGAAATGGAAAAATTACACACGATCTGTGAGGATGTCAGTACGGCGGGATCCAATAGCTCCTCATAAAATGCAATAAAATACTAAAAAACATACTTTTTAGATTTTTAGTAAAACAAAAGCAAAATCCGAAACCACACAACAACATTAATTTTACATTGACTTTCTCATGTTACAAAAGAAAAAACGAATTAAAAAAAATAATAACAATTTAATTTCATTTAAAAATTTTCTATTAAACATTAAATATTTAAATAAGTTATGTGCTCTAACTATAATTGACCTTAAGTTTAGTTTTAAGCATTTCTTCTCTAAATTTTGTTCTTGTACAAAATCTGTGTTTAGTTTTCTTTTCGTTAATTATTTTGAAACAAATTTTTATTTTGTGTTAAATTAAAATTTGAAAAAAGAAAATTAAAGAAAAAAATTCAATTAATGCACATTTATGTCAAAAAAGAAAAAAAACAAATTTTGCTCAATTTGTTTAAAAAAATAATAATTAATGATGAATTGTGCATTTAAACTCTTAGTTTTAAGATCTAAATTTTTAAGTAATAAATCTTCCTTAAAATACTTATCTTACGAGTTTACACAGAATAATTATGTAAATGTTAATATTTTCAAGTTTATTTCAGAAAATTTTGAAATCAAGGAAAATTGTTAAATTATAATTGTGATTTTTATTTTAGTTTTAAAATATCTTTTTATTATTTAAGAAATTATTGAAAATATATATCGAGGAAACGTTATGTTTCATAATATTTATAAAAAAACTTTATGTTCTTTCTTTTATTATTAGATGGATCTTTGATTTTGTCTAAATAATGTTTGTTTTTTAAATTTTTAAAACTTATACCAATTTTTTTTGAATTTCGAAAATTTTCGATTATAATTTCGAATTTCTAAAATTTCTTAAAATTAAAAAAAAACATTAAATATAATGTTAAATAAAAATAATTTCGAAATTAATTTTATTTAAATTTCAAAAAATTTAATTTTTTTCCTAAAAAAATTTAATTTTTTGATTTTTTAAGTTGAATTTATTAATATAACATTTTTATATAAGCAAAAATTTATAAAAAAAAAACTTTATTTTCAATTTTCAAAATTCGAACTTGAAGTTTGAATTTCGAAAAGTGTGGAACATAATTTTGAATTTTCAAAATTGTTCAAAATTATAAATAAGCAAAATGTTTAATTAATAAATAAAATTTATTTCGAAATTGATAAATAAAATTAATTTCAAAATTTTACTATCATAAAATTTTTCTTAAAAAATTCAGAATTTTTTTTAAGTAGACATAAAAATCTATTTTTTATAGATTAACTATTTTTATCAAATTTAAATATCAGCAAAATTTAGAAAAATTAATTTTATTTTCATTTTTAAAAATTCGAACTTGAAGAAGTTTTTCCAAAAATTTTCGAAAGTTACTTAGAATTTCCAAAATTGTGCAAAATAAAAAACCAGTTATACTTTTTTGATAAATAAAATTAATTTCAAAATTATTTTAAATTTAATTCTACAATTATGAATTTTTTCTTAAAAATTTCAGAATTTTTTTAAATAGAGATTAAAAATATTTTTTTAATTAAATTATTTAATAGCACATTTATTATTTCACAGAAATATTATTTTCAATTTTTTAAATTCGAACTCGAATTTTGAATTTCGAATATTTTCGAACATTACTTCTAATTTCCGAAATTGTTCTAAATTAAAAACAAGTAATAAGTTTTTTTTTATAAATAAAATTAGTTTCGAAATTCGAAATTTTTTCAAATTGAATTTTTCTCTTTGTGGAAACGCTTTAGTTACGAAAACTTAATTCATAAATTTTAAGAATTTTTCTTTTTCTGGAAAATCTTTAATTGCGAAAAATTAATTCATAAATTTTAAGAATTTTGAATATTTTTATTATTATTATTTTAAAATAATTGAAATTAACTTATTTTAAAGATAAACAAACATGAATCGTATATTTATTATTAAAAAAAAAAACTTGTTGCAACAGTTCTGCCGTATCTGATTGTGACTCCAGTCGTTCCGAAGCGGAGACCCAATTGTTATGGAAACGAAAAAAAGGCTAAATCTCAAATTTTGTATAATATTGAAAATGGACTCATTTCGAATATTTTTAATACTTTCTTCGAAAAACTATTAACGTTTTTCGTTTAACAAAAATTATTTAAAATCAAGAATCTTTTATATCAAAATTAGAATTTTTAAAATTTAACTTCCGGATTGAATACAATTTCAGGAACTTGGAATCTTGAATTCAAAATGGAAGAGTTTGAATTAAATTTGTCACATGATTTTGGCAACTGAAAGTTTTTAATATCAAATTAACAAATTTAATTATTTGTACTAGTTTTTCAGGATTTAATTAACTGTATGCTAAACTAGGTTTAACTTATAGTTAAGATAATAGTTTCAAATAAAGTTTTCTGAAATAAACTTTTAAATGTAATCAGAATTTTCCAAGCGAAAACAATTAAGAGATAAAATAAGATAATAAATACTAAATTAATGATTTAATAAATTTTGAAAACTAAACGGAAATTTTAAATCAAATTTCTATTTGAAGATAAAAACATTTATGAAATCATTAATTAATGTTTTAAAATTAAACAAATTTTGAATTTTCATCAAAACAAACAAAACAAAAATTTTAGGTTTTCAAAAAAAAAAAAAAAAAAAAAAAGTGAATGCCAAATTCGGCTGTGCCGAATCTTGAATATCGTCCACCACTGACATTATGGAAACATTTGCATGAGTAGAAGAAATTGTGAAGTATTGGAACATGTATTCCCTATTATATTGGAACCAAGCAAAAGTTTTTAATGACCATCTTTAGATAATTGTTAGATAATTATTCGAATTTCGTTAGAATTTGTGTTTCTTCACGGAAAAACGTTACCGAGATTTTTCCGGGAAATTCATTTTTGTAAATCCCAGAAAATATCTATCGGGAATTAAATGAAGAAGGTATATTTCATTCGTGTGTAACTTCAGAAAGCATCAACTAATAATTCCAAACAAATTTGGCCAGATTGATTGTTTTTGTTGTAAGCAGTTTCTTATTTTTAAATAAGACTTACATCTGAGACAGAATGCAACCGTACTACATCGTCATAGCAAAACTCATATATATATATAGGATTAATGAAAAAACTAGTTCCAATTGACCGATATTGGACAAATTATAATATATATTTAAAATAGATAGAATAGAATCGGTCTATATCTATAATCGGACTATATTGCGGTAAGAACCCTTATATGGGAACTAGGTCAAATAATGAACCCAGCACAATCTAGTTCTTAGTTTTTATAGCAAAGTAAATATTTATGGTAAATTTCAGAAAATTATCTTCAAAATTGTAACTTATATGACACACAGATTGTATCAAATTTTGAAATATTTTAGCCTATAACTTTTTTCTATTTAGATCCGATTTCGAAAATTTTTCACAATGTTGTAGGACATGAAATATGGGTAATTTCTATTAAAATCCAGATATTTTTTGTTGAAAAAAATTTGGAAAGTTGTTGTTTAGAATTTTGCGGTTTTTTAAATATCGGTCTATAACTATAAATATAAATAGGAAACTGCTTAGGACAACAACAAACAATGTGCCCAAGTTTAATTGAAACTGGGCGATTAATTTAGGCATGAGAATGTTTCCAACAGACAGACGGACTTTATGGGGTTTTAAATGATTCCTTTTTCGTGTTACACACGGAATGACAAAACTAACATATCCCCACTTGTGGTGGTGAAGGATATAAAAATATTGTAGAGTTATAAATTCAAAATTTGTTTATTTGAAAAACATTTAATATTAAATGCAATATGACAGTATCATTAGGCAAGAGATTATAAATCAATTAATGCAATTACAACTTTAAGAAAAATAAGAATATTGAAAATAATATTTAAAAAGCTTTCAAATTTTAAATAAAAAATTCTGATTTCTTATAAAAAATTTACATTACAAAAAATATAATCAAATAACAAACAAATTAGAAAGGCTCTTTAAAGTCCATAAAAAAATAGAAAAATGGTAGTTTATTAAAAAAAGTATGAATATAAAAATGATATAAAGAAACAATTTAGCAAAGGATTTTCTTAACAAAAAATCTCCCTCTTAAAGATATTTATAAGAAATTTTTATTGACAAAAAATCCCCCTAAAATTCCAATTTGACCTGCTTCCCAATTTATATACATTATACATCTAATTACTATCATAGCATTTTTAGTATATATACATCATACATTAATAAATTTAAATTATAAATTTATATGAACGAATATTATTTATAAGATTTTTAGATTAAACTTAACATTTCGATTTAAGTTAAATTTTCTATTAATATTTTTTCTATTAAGCCATATTTTACATCATACATATTTCATCATAATCATCTAATATTAATCATCATATTCATAAAATTTATTTTATTCAGAAATAATTTAATTTATAAGATCATTGCTTAATTACTTACACAAACATTCATCTTATTTTCCCCTAAAAATTCTTAATTATAGTTTTAACGAAAAAAAAAAAAAAAAAAAACAATAAGAAATTGACAAAAAAACCCATAAATTATTGTGATACAAATTAAAAATAAAAAAATCAATTAAAAAATACTAAAACATTTTATTAATAAAAGACAAAGAAATACAAGCCTGGTATGTATGAAATATAATTTCTTTCTGCCTTATGGCAACACTATTTAAAAAGTTTTGTTTAAGTTAAAAATTTTCTTAAAAAATCATTGAAAATTTAAAAATAAGATAAATCAAATCTCGAGTTGAACTTATTATAAAATACAAATGAACAAAATGAAACATATAGTAAATCCTGGCAACTCTAACAAAATAAGTTTCGAATTCAAGGAAAATTATTGCAAATTATTGTAACAAAATTAAAAGAAATAGTAAATTTTAACTGTAAAAATTTTGATAAATATGGCAACCCTGGAAAATTAGGTTTTAAAATTCACTAATAACATTTAAACACCACAACTAATCATAAAATAACAATGAATAAGAAAACCCAAGGAAAAATTTAAATCAACATACAACAACATTTTAACAAAGCTGGCAACTCTGGTAAAATAAATTTTAAAATTAATGAACCCTTGTAAAAAACTTTCTTTGAATAGTTAGAATTTAATAAAAATATCGATGTTTAAGTAAATTCATAATATTTATTTTTTTAATTATTTTTCTATGTTATACATTTACATAAATCTGGTAACCATGGCGAAATAAATTTTTTAAATTTATTAAAAATATTCAAAAAATATATATATTTTATTTATTTACAAAAACAACTAAAAACAATAATAAAAATTATTGTTTTATATAAACAAACACGTGTCCATATTGTTTTATTTCACATTTCTGTACTTATGACGTCATCAAAAAATTTGAAAACAAAATTTTGCTTTTGCCACTGCTCAATTTCAGTTCTTAATACCAGGCGCCCATAATGTAAGAAATTGCAGCAGGGAGTATTTTTAATTTTTTTTACAAAAATTTTCTAAAGTATACTTTAGGGATGAAGAAAGTATTTGAGTCAACCTGTATAGTTTTTCAGCAACAGGCTGACTCAAATACTTTCTTCATCCCTAAAGTATGCTTTAGAAAATTTTTGTAAAAAAAATTAAAAATACTCCCTGCTGCAATTTCTCACATTATGGGCGCCTGGTGTTAAGAACTGAAATTGAGCAGTGGCAAAATTTTGTTTTCAAATTTTGTGATGACGTCATAAGAAAGGAAATATGAAATAAAACAATATGGACACGTGTTTGTTAACATTAAATAATAACTTTTAATTTGTTTGGTATTAATATAAATAATATGTGTTTAGAAGAGTTCATCAATTTTAAAACTTATTTCAACAGAGTTGCCAACTTTGTTTAAAAGTGAATATTAAGAGAAAGTGTTAAACACGTTAACTGACTTATTTTCTTAAGCATTTTATTTTTTTAATTTATTATGCTGTTGAAATGTTAATAAATTTTAAAACCTTATTTACTAGGGTTACCATACTTATTTCAAATTTTAACAGTGTTGGCAAATTTTATTAAATGTCTTATTTAAAAGGAATAGTCGTCTAAGGACATTCAATTAGAGATTTATTATTTATGGTATTTAAAAAAGTTCAACAACTGCAAAAATATGATTGCCAGGGTTGCCGGATTTAGGTAGAGTAGATTAATAATAGTTGAAAAGGGAGCAAATCATAACACTGCCACTTAGAGACTCATATAGATCATTACTATTCCTTCAAGGACTCTACCTAAAAATATGTAAGCGATAAAAAGGAAGAAAAAATTGGTGGAGAAGTATTTTCATTTTTAGTTTCCAATAATTTCATATTAAAACGAAGGATTTCAATAAATTTGGCTAATTTTAAAGAAACCCTAATTTATCAAGGTCGCCAGATTTATTTAACCAGAACTGAACGAGAACTAAACTAGAATTGAACTTTAACTTAACTTGAACTATAACTGAACTAGAATTTAATTAGAACCGAAATAAAAAATTATATATGTTTAAGAATTTGAAAATTAAAAAAAATACTTACTTTTTATTCAAAAAATTTTGAAAATTTTCAGAAATGTGTAAAAAATATAAATTAAATCCAAGTTTTATTTTTATGTGGGATATTTTCAAGTGTTTTTTATTCAAATATTTTGCTTTCCAATTTAATTGTGTTTTATTTTATTTCTTTTTATAATTAATAAATTAAATTATTTTTTTAATATAAGAGTTTTTTCTAATAAATTATTATGCCATAAATATTTTATACAGGTTAAAAACAAATTATTTTTAATTTTAAAAAATTACACTACAAAATTATTATTTATAAATATTCAAAAATTTTATTATTTAAAATAAAATTAAGGGATGTTAAAAAATTATTTTGAAATAATTTCTTTTAATTCAAATAATAAAACTATTTTTTCTTTTCTAAAAAAATTGAATTTTTATATATTTTTTTAATTATAAATATTTGTTTAATATTCTTTTATTTTTACGTATTTTAATGTTTTATAAATATTTTGAGTTTCTTTTAAATTTTTTATTTATTTATTTTCTTTTTTGTAATTTTAAGCGTGTTTTCAGTGAATTTTATTTGAATTTTGTTTTTCAATATTTTTTTGTTTTGTGATTGTTTTTGGAAAAAGCTAATTTGTTTTTTTGTCAGTTTTTTTTTTTTGTTATTTTTTATTTTTAATATATTTTATTAATATTCCATTTCTATTTGTATAAATATTAAAATGGCCAACTGTAGCATTAATTTTTATTTTCCATATTTTTAGAAAAAGTGTGATTTGGAATTAAAACAAAAAATACACAAATTCAGGTTTTTAATATTTTTAAAATATTAAAAATTGATTTTTAACAAAATAATATTCAAGTTGATTTTTTTAACCCATATTAGCGTGATTTTATTTGAAAGAATTATAATAAGAGAAAGACCAAATGGATTTTAAATTAAAAAAAATATTTAATTTCAATAAAAATCATTTAAATGAATTTAAAAAATTTAAAAAAAAAAATAAATTTCTTGTAAAATTTTTAAATATTTTTTTGGTAAAATTGAAATATTTGGGGAAAATTAAATTTTTGATGAACATTTTACGTATTTTGAGCCATTTTCGTACCCTTCAATTAATGTTTTTATAGTGGATTAAGTAATTTTTCAAGAATAAGGTATTCTATCTCCTTTTAAAATCTACCACACTTTTGGCCATTTTTGTGCTTCTCAATTCTCTTATAACAGGAATCCGATATCTAGCTACTGGCCTAAGCTGCGAGGAATTTTGGAAGAATTGCTCTTCTTGTTACATATGCTATTGTACTACTCAAGGGCTTGATTACCATAGTGACAGAATGCCAAGTCGGACCAAAAATAAGTGGACACATTCTGGATTTATGAATTGAAGCAGCCTTTATTGTAATCATTTCTTCATGTAAATTTTAGAATTTATAGAGCTTTTTGGGAATTTTTGGGTTCTAAACTATTCTATGGAAAATCAGCAACATAAAAATTTCCTAAAACACCTACCAGAACATTCGTTTCACCAACCCTGATGCAGCAAAATATTTTTTTAAATTGAGTTCAATTTCCGTGCTCGGTTTTGGCCTCCAATTTTTTAGCAGCTTTTCTCTCTGGAGCTTTTTGAGACTTTAATGTTTTTAAATCTACATTAGTTTTAACTTTTTGTACCAGATATTCCGAGTAATGAGCTAAACGGATATAGTGGGAGCTCTATTGAAAATGTTTTGGCATTAAGAACATCATGTGGACCATTCCTTCTAGTTGAAGCAGGGTTTCTTTCAATGTACAAGATCCCTCGGTACTGTTTAATAACATTGGAAAAGTTGATGGCAGAGCTTTGAATGCTTAGTCTACTTTTTGTAGGAACAAGTTGGATTTTGATCAAAATATTTAATAAAATAAAAACACACTTTTCCTAGTCACTCATTTGAATCGGTTTAACAATATATTCATTTGTTTGACATTAAACATAATAAGTGACAATAAATCACTCATTGCTCATTGGCTGCAAAAGTGGCATAACTCGAAAAGTGTCTTTTTAAATATCTAAGTTCTTTATAAATAGAAAATATTTACTAAACCGAAAGTTGAGTTACATTTTTGGGGTTATGGAAAATTTACATTTATTGAGAGGAAAATAAGATAAAATGTTTTTGATTTAATTATAAATACTCACATCCAAGGAGAATCATTACAACGAACTCCGGCCACTTGTAAGTGGGTGTTGAAATGGTCACTTTTTTAGAAAATTTCTTAGACTGATTGAAAATTTAATAAAACTTTTTTAATTGTCACTTTTTAACTTTGAATGGACCTACAGTTTAACGCCGGATCCGAACGGCGGAAAGTACTAAATTTTTCAAAATAACTGGGCCTCTTGTCTTTCCAAATAAAAAAATAAAAATAATAAAAACGAGTTTTATGAATTTTTTGTTAAAATATTTTTTGGAGTTTTTAATAAAAAATAATAATAATAAAACTTATAAACATAAATTTTACTTATAATTATATAAAAAAATAAAAAATAGTTATATACAGACACACACACAATACAAAACATATAAACATGTATATATATAATTTTCAATTAAAAAAACAAATTTATATAAAACTAAGTTTTTTGTTTTGCTTTTTTTAATTGTAAAAATTAAAATTAAATAATAAACAAAAAGAGGAGATTTTCTAAATAAAAAAACAATTAACAGGAGGGCAGAGGAAAGTGGAAATTTTCTTTAATACAAAAGTCTCAAAAACACACCAATTTCAATTTATATGTAAAAAAAGTCTTAAAAATAAAGTTTAAAATGTTTTACATTAAAAGGGTTTCAAAAAAAGGGGTCTTGGGTTTTCAATAAAACATAAAATAATTAACAAAAACTTAATTAAGAAATAAAAAATAATATACAAATAAAATATTTAAAAAAAAACTAAAAAACTCAACAAATTTTAAATTAATAAAAAATAAAATTTAAATTATAAAGAAATTCAAAGAGAATTTTAAATTTTAAAAGAAATTTGTTTTAAAATTAATTAACAGCCCAAAATTTGACACCCGTTAACAAATTACAAGAAAGGAAAATTAATTTACAAAAATTAGGTTTTAGTTTTTACATTTAAAAGTCTAAATTCTAATTGTTTTGTTTAAAAATTAAAATTATTTATATTTAACATTTCCGGTTTGTTTGTTTGTTGTTTGTTTGTTGTTTGCTTATGTTGTTGTTTTTTTAGAAAAAAAGCTAAGCGTGTTTTCTTGTTGTTGGTTTTGTTTAAATATTTAAAAAAAAAACTACTTGTCTGCCTAATAACTAAGAAAAGAAAAGTTTTATAACTTTTCCATGATTTAAAAGTTTCCTAAATTATTATTTTTTTCTATATAAAACTCAAAATCTTTATATCACCCCAGAAACAGTTTTTTCATATGGGGTGCCTAAGGTATCTCTTCGGCGTGGTAAAGTACCACTAGCGGTTAGAGGAGCCGATTCGGGACAACCTAAACCTGTTAATAATTCCACTAAGGCGGTAGTTTCTTCCACACTATAGTGTGGTGCTGGTATACCACCATTTGTAGTGCTGCTACTATTATTTGGTGTTGTACTGCTATTGGAAGCATTCACCGAGTTTGTAGAAGTTGTGGTATTATTTGATACCGATGATGATGAAGATGAAGTGTTGCTAGCCATACTGGAATTGGTATTACTGCCACCGGTGTTGTTTTGAGATGCGGCAGCAGCAGCTGCAGCGGCGGCTGCTTTAAGAGACTTGGCTGTAGCCAAAGATTGAGCAGCCCGGGCATAAGCCAAGCAAGTGCGACCTTCATGATCGGTATGTTTAATATTGGCACCATTCTGTGGAGTCATTAAAAGAGGAAAAAATTAGTTATTAATTTTCAGAGATGGTGAAAGAGAGATTTAAACTTACCCATATTAAAAGTTGAGCAATGGCTAAATTGCCAATGGCACAGGCCAATAGTAGAGGAGTCCTAACATCTCTAGGACTAACATTGGCATTAGTGACTTCAGCATTGGCATTGGCCAATATTAAAACAATTGACTTCATATCGGATCTAAAAGGGAAAAAAAATAAATTGGACATTAAAAAAGTATGTTAAAAGTAAATAATTAGAAATTAACTAGAATCGAACTAGAACTGAACTAAAACTGAACTAGTAAACTGAACTAATAAACTTCTTTATCAATATTAAAACTTACCTAATCACAGCTTCAATTAATTGCTGACCGGGTGTAGCATTTGTATTAGTATTCTGTTGAGGTAAAAATTCTTTGGCCTCATATTTACTTCTAATCCAGGCCTCTTTATCTTCTCTCGAAGAATTTGGTTTGGGTTTGCTGCGTTGTCTGGTATTTGCTTCCCAAACAGAATTGGCTAAACTATTGCCTATGGCCAGCATAACACTTAAATGGCCGGCTCTAAAAACAAAAGAGACAAAAGTAATAATTATTATTTAACCAAAAATTACAAGAAAAACATTTTAATCAAATACTTACGGCCAATCGTCTAAGCCCAATGAACGAACTTTGGATATATGAGAACCTAAATTACGGTGTATACCCGAGCACTCAATGCACATTAAGACACCCAAATTTAAACTGGCCCATTCGGGATCTATGGAAAGGAAAAGAATTAAAAAATAATAAATTTTGATTCTTCGCCATTTTAAATCCAAGAAAAACTCCACGTTTTCAAAAATCATAAAATAAATAAAGTAAAATTTTAACCCAACATTTACTCACTTGGTGCATCACAATCGACACAATAACCATTACCCGGTACTCTTGTTCTAATCGTCACCATTGAGGCCAACTCGCTGGTAGTGGCCGGTTTCATTTTGGTACTTTCTATGGTTTGTAAACTTTTGAATATTTCCTGTTCTATGGCAGCCACCCATTCATCTCTCTCCTCCGAATTGGCAGCCTCAAAATGCCATTGTTTCGAATCCAATGAAACAATATAAAATTCATAACCATCCGAGTCATCAATTTCATTTGATTTAACACTGCTACTCTTCATACGTCTATGACGTTTCTTAACATTTGGTGTTTGGGCCTCCAATTTATTAGAGGCATTAACGGCTAAAAGTTCACGTTGTGAATTTTCTCCTGTCACTGCTATAAAGGTTTGGGAATTTGAATTGGACATGGCTATGCCTTCGTCACCGCTGGTTTGTTGAGAGGAATTGGATTTAACAGCAGACTCCTTAAGGGGTTCGAAAGCTATTAAAGAAAAAGTAGGAAAATATTATTTTAACTCCATTTTAATTGTAATTAATTATTTAACTCACCATTATTACTAGACAACATGGATGTAGTCAAAGCACTATTTGTAATTATGGATTTAGATCCTCTGGGTTTTTGTCCCGGCACTTTAACGGTTACATATTGCAAGGGTATCTCTTTACCATGCACATCATCCATATAATCATGCAATGAGGGATGATAAGTTAAGCGACCATCATCACATAGTGTAACGTATTTCTTTTTCCATTCCTTATTCAAAGATTTACTAGATCTCTTATAGAGATAACCCTGTTTGATGGGTATCGAACGTCCACTACCCAATTCACCATTTTTCATCTCTTTCTCACCCTTTTTCGAGGAGGAGGGTATAAATAAATTCGATCTTCTTCTTGACTTACGACTGGCTGTAGGCGTTGAAGTGGGTGTGGGCAAATCTTTACCACTCACCGCCAAATTCGAGTCTTTCTCTCTTAAAGGCACCAACGTTAGCGGAGCCAACTGTTCGGAGGCTGAACTATTTTGTGAATTTGTTCCCTGGGGATTGTATTTGGTTATATTGTTATTCTCATTGGTCAAATTATAGTCACGTTCGCGTTCACGATTATGATGAGATCTCAATTGTACATGTTGGGTTTCTTGAGGTTGTTGTTGTTGCCACAGTTTTTGAGCTGCCGAAGTAGCGCCCGAAGGCGGCAGACTATGTTGTTGCTCATTGTGTACAAAATCAGCACTCATACGCATGGGTATATGATGAGTTGAACTCGAGAGTACATGATGTCTGTGGGGTAGTGTTAAATTACCGGCAGCTGCTCCGGCTCCGGAGTTGCTAACGGTATTGGAGGAGGCAAAACCATTAGTGCCATTTTGGGAATTATGATGGTAGGAGGCAATACCCAGTCGAGTACCCTGGGGTGTGGTAGGTCGGGAGGTAACACTAGCGGGTAAGGGTAGACGTTGAGAGAGGATTTTCTGACAAGCTGAGAGAAGAGAGGAAAAGATGATTAAAACAGGGAAATTAGAAAATAACAGTAATTTAAGCTTTAACAATAACTATCTGATTGTTATTTTAAAAATGAGTCGAACTTACCATCCTGAAAAACTCTTTCCACATTTAAACCATACGTGGCACAGGTTTCATAGTATGAACATCTCTTCAAATCATTTGCCAATTTCCGAGCTCTGGAATCATCTATAACTCGGGGATTACGTTCACTAATGGCATCTTGTGTGCCCACCAAAATCATGGGAATCTCTTGACCGTTACGAAAATGTGCCATTTTTGTATAATAATTGTAGACTGTATTAAAGCTGGATTCGTTCTCTAAACTAAAAACGAATATAACAGCATCAACCCAGGCAGCAAACTAAAAACAAAAGAATACAAAAAGGACTAAATATTAAAATTTAAACATAAAAAGGATTTTTTTAATGAAAAATATTAAGAAAAAAGCCCTTGACTTTGTGTCTTAACTTTAGCTTTCCTGGTTTTTGTTAAATACTTGACTTAAGGTTAAGGTTTCTTGAAGTTTAAATTTCTTCTATTCATTCAAAAGCTTTTGTATTTACCCAACAAAAGGTGTATTTAAACAATAAACTCAAGAAGGTGTTAGTGAAAAGGGTTTCAAATTTCTTTTACTTTAAAATAATGAGAATTTTTTTTGAGTAAAAAAATCCTTAAAATTGTTGAGCTTCTGTGTTTATTCTCTAAAAGAAAAGAAATCAATTGATTTTTTTGTTTTAATTAAAGCAAAAACAAAATACCGGAAGTCCTTTGAACAGAAACTATAAATTAAAGAGTTTGAATAAAGCTAATGAAGCATACTTTAGGGAGGTTAACATACAATAGCTTCAATAATAACAGCAGTAGCAATAAAAAGAGTAACATAGTTTAATGATTATTTCTGAAGTAATATCCTTAAGGATATTGAACTGTTTTCCAAAGAAATTTTATAATAAAAACAATCATAATACACTGAGAAAAATATTGCAAAAAAGAAAATGCATTTTTTAAATAGTGAGAAAGAAAAAAATAAATATTTATTATTTTTAAAAATGCAATTTGTTGCATACTGCGCAGGATTATAAAGAAAACAACAACAATAAGAGAAATATAAGAAATAAATTATTAAGGTATAGCATGAAAAAATCTGAGGGGAATTCAAACTTTATAACGAAAAAAGAGAGGAAGGGAAAAATTAAATAATTAAAATTATTATTATTTAAACCCAAAAAATACCTTGTTTTATTTTATAATTTTAAAAACTTAATTTAAATAAATTTATTAATTTTTTATCTTCTAATATATATTTTTGAAACCTTGTTTATTCGACTACTTTTAAAACTTCCGCGTTTATATCTGTACGAACTCACTATGTGACTGTCTCTCGACAAACTGTATAACAGAGAACCCCCCATTTGAAGTTGTTTGTATTGTTATAAACGACCGGTTTCTATTTGAAGAGAGTAAAGCGTCACATAGAGCAAAAGAGCATAACTAATGATGTATGTGTTGGTGTTGGTTATCCTACAGGATATTGAAATGGGTGGGTGGTTTGAGGTGATAATAATTGTTGAGAGTGGTGACTATGGCGGCATATAAGTAATAAAAAATAGTGAGGAAAAAAAATCACATACAACCAAATAAAAATGCAAATAAAAGGAATTTTCTTCTTTCACACACACATATACAAAAGGTTTTGCTAAAATAGAATAACAACCACAAGCAAAAGAGAAAGAAAATTTTGAATGAGAAAGAGAATGAATAGAAATTTGATATTTTCAAAGGATTTTATATTATTTTAAGAAATATTTATAGAAAAAATTTGTATTAATTTAGTAAGTTTTATTTTGTGACTTAAAGTTTTAAAGCTTAACTTTGAAATTTCAAATCGAAGAGCTTTCAAGCTCCTATTATTTTAAATCTTTTAAAAAATAAGGCCAAATATAAATCAATCTTTAAATATTGACTCAAAAGAAAACAGATTGAAACTTAAAACTCAAGATTTAAAGCTTTCAGGTTTAACTGAAAAGCTCTTAAACATCTCAGAAGCTATTTACGCAAAATTCAGGTTTATTCAAATCTATTTAAAGTGTAAGTACAAATATGGATGAAACTTTGAAATAATAAATAAGAGAAAAACTTTTTGCTAAAAAATAAAAAGGATATTAGAATAAAAAATTATAAGCTTTCATGAGTTCCAAGAGTTATAAAGAGTTATCTATTAAACTAAAAATATCAAGAGCTTTTTTTAAGCTTTTTACTCAAATTATACTTTAGAAAAATTCTTAAAAAGTATACAAATCAAGCTTTGAATCTTAAGCTTTTCAAATTAAACTAAAAGCTTTTTTACTTCAAAATGTTTAAATGATGAAGTTTTCGAATTAAGTTCAATCAAAATAATCAAGAGCTTTTGAATGAAAATGTTTATATAAATTAAGCTTTATTCGAGCTTTAAATTTATCTTTCAAATTAAAGCTTTAGTTTTTAGTGAAGCTTTAAAACTGGACACGTTAGGAGGTTTAAACTAAAATCTTTAACTTAACAAATCTAGATCTAGTAGAGCTTTAACTGCTACACTCATATTCAAATGAGAAGATAGAGCTTCTGGACAAATATATTTTTTGGAAATCGAAAACTTTTGGAAAGATATTTTAGAATATTGCTGTATTAAAAATTAATATAATTATTAATTGAAATATAAATAATAAACTAAAAGTTCTTAAAAATATAAATAAAGTTTTTGTTTACCCAAAAAAAAACAAAACGCTTGTGCTTTCCATTTTATTGGGTTTTCCTATAATTTTATGTATTTAAAAAGTTTGTGTTTATGATGATATACGTCTGAGCTGTCGTCAGACTGGCGTCCCCCAGAAAAAAAACAAATGCACGAGAAGAAATATAATAAACATAAAATTACAAAATAATGTATTCACCAACAGTTTTCAACAAAATTCAGGAAGATATTATAAACTATAGAATCTATAGATTACGAAAAGCTAATAAAGTGGTTTATTTAAAAAATAAATGCATAACAAATTTTGTAAAATTGTACTTAAAACCCTCGAAAAAGGGTTATTTTCCAAAAACATTCAAAACTGCAGGACATATTTTTATATTTATATATATGTATGTTTAAATGTAAATATGTCTGTGTGTGTATAAGTTATGAAATGAGCGATGTCTGCACAATTTACTTTATGTTTCTATGTGTATGTTTTCCATGTTTAATATCTTTAAAGTGGGTGGCTTTGGGTTGTATGTTTACATTTCATTTCCTTATATGTTTATATGTGTTGCCTAAAAGTATGCCTTTAATTTTGTTTTATGTCTTGTTAACTCCAAATGTAACAACCATGTTGTTGCTGATTGCAATATTAACGTTTTTTTTCTTTACATGTTTTTTCTTCTGTAAGTGCGTGTTTGTGTGTGTTACGAGTTGTTATTTCTTCTTTAAGGGAGAGTGAGTTGTTGTTTGTATACTTTTGTTTATATTTTCATAGTAATGGAGAACAAATTATGAAAACATAACGGAGATGATGAGATAAGCTTCTTTTTCGAAAGTTGGGGGAGGGGGTTTCTAATAGAAAGTGAGAAAGGTTAAAGAGAGCGAGAGAGAGTGCAAGAGATTTATACTCATAAGTAAATATTGAAATGTAGATATAATAGGCATTTTTATTACAGTATTTGTTTCTATAAAAGAAATGTAAACAAAAAATAAGTATTGAAATACAGTGAGAGATAATTTTTGTGGTGTAAAATAAACAGAATAAATTAGAAAAGAAGTAATTTATTTATATAATTTGACATTTTAACTAAAAATTGAAATTTTCACTAAAAATTTAAATTTTCACTAAAAATTGAAATTTTCACTAAAAATTGAAATTTTCACTAAAAATTGAAATTTTCACTAAAAATTGAAATTTTCACTAAAAATTGAAATTTTCACTAAAAATTGAAATTTTCACTAAAATTGAAATTTTCACTAAAAATTTAAATTTTCACTTAAAATTGAAATTTTCACTAAAAATTTAAATTTTCACTAAAAATTTAAATTTTCACTAAAAATTTAAATTTTCATTAAAAATTGAAATTTTCATTAAAAATTGAAATTTTCATTAAAAATTTAAATTTTCATTAAAAATTGAAATTTTCATTAAAAATTGAAATTTTCACTAAAAATTGAAATTTTTATTAAAAATTGAAATTTTCACTAAAAATTGAAATTTTCATTAAAAATTTAAATTTTCACTAAAAATTTAAATTTTCATTAAAAATTGAAATTTTCATTAAAAATTGAAATTTTCATTAAAAATTGAAATTTTCATTAAAAATTGAAATTTTCATTAAAAATTTAAATTTTCATTAAAAATTTAAATTTTCACTAAAAATCGAAATTTTCATTAAAAATTTAAATTTTCACTAAAAATCGAAATTTTCACTAAAAATTGAAATTTTCACTAAAAATTGAAATTTTCACTAAAAATTGAAATTTTCATTAAAAATTCAAATTTTCACTAAAAATTGAAATTTTCATTAAAAATTCAAATTTTCACTAAAAATTGAAATTTTCATTAAAAATTCAAATTTTCACTAAAAATTGAAATTTTCACTAAAATTGAAATTTTCACTAAAAATTGAAATTTTCACTAAAAATTCAAATTTTCACTAAAAATTCAAATTTTCACTAAAAATTCAAATTTTCACTAAAAATTCAAATTTTCACTAAAAATTGAAATTTTCACTAAAAATTGAAATTTTCACTAAAAATTGAAATTTTCACTAAAAATTGAAATTTTCACTAAAAATTGAAATTTTCACTAAAAATTGAAATTTTCAGTAAAAATTTAAATTTTCAGTAAAAATTGAAATTTTCATTAAAAATCGAAATTTTCATTAAAAATTTAAATTTTCATTAAAAATTGAAATTTTCACTAAAAATCGAAATTTTCACTAAAAATGGAAATTTTTACTAAAAAATTGAAACTTTCACTAAAAATTGAAATTTTTTCAAAAAATTTAAAATTTTATTAAATATTAAAATTTTCAAAAAAAATCAAGTTTTACTAACATTTTAGATAATTACAAATAATTATAGCAAAAAACTGCTGCCTATTTTTAGGATTTTTCAACATTATATTAAAAACTTCTAAAGCAACATTATCAAAAACTTTTCAAATTTTGGTGCCTGTTTTTAGGCTTAACATTCAGTTGTTTATTTTTAAGCATAATTTTATAAAATCCTTTATTTTTGTGTTCTCCTCGAAACTACAAGTCTATTTTGAAGATTTTTAAGAATTATAGTAAAAGCTTTTTAAGCAACATTTTTAAAAACTATAACTATACCATTAAATTTATTTAAATTATGTTGCCTGCTTCAGGTTTAACATTTTACTGCATACTTTAGAGCATAATTTAACGAAACCTTGAATTTTCCCAGTGTTTTTCCTTGATAATCATATTTCTTTCTCACATAAATCATTTAAACGATATTGGTTTGTTTTTTGTTATTCTCAAACAGCATCTACCAGCATAAATTGTGAAAAATATAAATTTTAATCCCCCTTGTAAACATAACTGTACTATACACGTAAATAAGAAAGAAATTCAAGAATATAAAAATTTACATACAATTTATTCTACAGGAAACCACCAACACAATAAGACACACTTCCTAAAGTTCAAGCTGATTGACGACTACAATAATGAAGTACTTACAACAAATCATTTAAAACTAACTTGTAATACTTTTTTTGGAAATTAAAAAAAAATCTTTAAAAAAACTATTGACAAGCGTCTTTGACTAAATGAGAATGAAAGTTTTTTTAATAACATTTTTTATTTTTCTAAAAAAAGAAAAAAACTCTCCATAATGAAGTGTTAAAGTCTCAAGAGTTGTTGAAATCTTAGAGCTGACGTCGTCTATTATTATGATGTTGTTTACAAAATTTCTGTGCAGTTTTTAAAATAAAAATGTCAAGCAGGAGGGTGGTTAGAATACATATAAATTTGCTACATAAATCACAGTTGCAAAGGACAACCATTAAATTCATTTGGCATAAAACGTATCCTTTTCTTCCTTTTGGCTCAACGTCAAGGTTGTAATTGTATGAGTGTGTAAATGGAGAAAAAATAAAAATATAAAAATATTTCTTATTTAAAAAAGAATTTATATTATTTCTATTTCTAATACTGCGCAGTTACGATAAAAATATCATTTTTAAATGTTATATCATTTGAAATAAGAGATTAGATGCTGCCGCTCAAATACCTTCCAAACAA
Organism: Cochliomyia hominivorax; assembly: GCA_004302925.2. Classification (NCBI taxonomy): domain Eukaryota; kingdom Metazoa; phylum Arthropoda; class Insecta; order Diptera; family Calliphoridae; genus Cochliomyia; species Cochliomyia hominivorax. The sequence goes on along the minus strand of PYHX02000158.1, from coordinate 91,444,338 downwards.
CTTCCCCCGAAACTGCAGCAAGATGATGCATTTACAACACTGTATGGAAATAGAAAAAACTTTTGAAGCGTCACAAGCCTTTAAATGTTTATCAGGGTTAGTTACTAAGCAAATAGGAGAATATTACAAGTCAAAAACAAAAAATAAAGTTTGAAGGACTTTTTTTCATCTCTAAGAAGTGGGTTGTTTAAATAGAGAACTTTGAAACAAATGGAAAAATATGAAGAAAATGAGAAAAACAAGTTCAATGTGGGAAGAGAAATAAATGCCTTTCAAGGCAAACAAGCATAAGCTTGAAGCATATTTATTCATATTTATGAGATTTAAATTTTAAAAGCAATACAAAATTATTGAAAATTTATTTTAAGATAATTTTGAAAAACTATTTTCTTATCAAGCTAATGCTTGATTAAAACAACTATATAATTTTAGAAATAAATTAAATTAATTAACTTAAATCAATCGATGTTCTTTGGTAAGCAATTATACTGAATTTTAAAATTATCAACCACATGATTGAATAACTAAAATTTTATTTATTTAAAGAAATATGCTTTTAATAAAAAATATTTGAAATTTAATGTTCAAGCATATGATAGTTTAAATTTTTATACTTCCACTTTTAATATTCCTTTATCAGAAAAAAATAAATTTTATATAATACTTTGTTAATGGAAGCTTAAATGAAACCAAAGAATTTTAATCTTTAAATTTTTAACAAGCACATGCTTGATTGAAATAATTTACTATTTTTAAATCTTCTTATTAGGGTTTTAATTTATTTACAATTTTTTACTGTTTGCTTGGTCTGACATATATTTTTTGCTTTACTTAAACTCAAGCCTATGCTTGAATACAGTTTTCTTTATTTTGAAAATTTCGTTACATTTTTTTATTTATTTTTTATGATAATATAATTAATTTCTCTTTATGACCTTAATAATTTGTCAATAACATTTAATTCATATTTTTTATTGAGAAATATGCTCTAGATTTTTTTTATTTGAACTTTAAACTCTAGCTGAGTTTCTGCAAACATTTTCAAAACTCTTGCCTTGTTTGCAAAAAAATACTAAATCCTTTTTTCATGTATTATTTACATTGTTGTCAAACATTTCATTTTAATCGCTTTTTTTCTGAAATAAGAATAAAAAACATAAATCATCCCCTTTTTAAACATCAATTTTTAATATCATGAATTTTGAATTGAGGAAATCTCAGCAGCTTAGCAACCCTTAAAAGAAACACATGTGCCCCATACCAAGATATTATGCAACTTATGCAATTCTTTAATCGTTAAAATAAATTTGCACACGGTTTTATATTTTTTTGTTTGTCGTAAACGGGGAGTTGAGTTTTTTGTTGGGCCAAAATAATAGAAAGGAAAGGTAAAGGTTTTGTTCAAATTATAAAAAAATCGGAATTAAAAAAAATCCACAAAACAATTAAAATGCAAATATTAGTGGCAACAAAATCATTAAAGATTTATAGCTGCTGCTGGTTATTTTTTCAGATTTCATATTCAAACTTTCTATTGTTTTGAGTTTTCCAGGGGTTAAGAAGAGAAAGTGGTTGCCAATCAATTTAGTTTTTTATTTCCTCTAAGTCCTTGTATAATTATTAGGGATTAATTGCTAAAGATTTGAAAAAAAAAATAGATTTTGAAAACTAGAGATTATAATTATGGGCACGTGCTGGTTTTGAAAGTTTTAGAAAAAAATTATAATAAAAAAGCTGATGAGATTAAAAAATATTCAAAAGGAAAATTTTGGATTTAGAACAAGTCAAATAATTTGTGTAAACAGAGATTTGAATAGTTATTTGAAAAAAGGGAAATAAAAAATAGGATTAAATTATAAGTAAACAATCATATGCTTGCTTAATTTGTTGCAAAATTGTTTACCATTGCAATAGGTGTTTATTATTGTGGAAAACATGCGCTTGAAAATGAAACTTAAAATTTGTTTAGGAAATTTTTAAAATTTAATTTAACCAGAAACAAGCATAGGCTTGAAAATATGTTATTAATACATATTACTACCAAAATGTTAAGTAAATTTAATTAATACGTTTAAAAATAATAAGATGTATAAATAAAAGCAAAAATACGTTTCTATCAAGCATAAGCTTGTTGATAAAGAAATTCCTTAACAATAGAAAATTGAGTGAACTGCGACTGAATTTTATTAAATAATTGTAAATTATATAATTTAAAATTTTTAACAAACAAATTTATGAAAACAAATAAAACTGAGTTATTTCAAGCATATGTATGAAAGAGAGTTCAAGAGATACTGTTGATAGATTTGTAACTTAAAAATGACAAAAATGAGAAAATGTTTATAAAATTATTAAATTTTCAAAAAGTGTAAACAAGCATATGCTTGAAAAAATTTTAAATACATATTACATACAAAATAGTATAAAAAAACTTTCAAAAATTAAAAATGATAGGAAAATCTACAAAATTACTTTTTTCAAGCACAAGCTTGAAGATAAGAAAACTCATAAACAACACAAAATGGAAGGAGATGTAATTGAATATTATAAAAAATTGTAATATATGTTTTTTTTTCAAATTTTTAACATGCAAATGCTTGATATGAAAAACTAAATATGTTGAGGATATCATTTTTTCAGGGTTTAATTATTAAATTAAAATATTTCTTTTGCGTTTATAATCAAAGAATATTTAATCGATTTTTTTAATTCAAAGATGGTTTAAATTTTTAAATAAATTATTCAAGCTTTTTCTATGTTTTAATAAATAACATAATTCTTCAATTATTGTTTTTGCTAAATTGATTTTTTTCTGCCAACAACAATAATTAAACCCTTGTCAATCTTCTTGAAATAACCCCCTCCCACATCTGAATTACTTTCCATATTACAATTTTTCATATTTCTCACACTCTCCTTTGAAACAAAGAGCAAAAGCTCAATTAAAAAGCACTTAAATTACTTGATAAATTTTTGATTAGTCTACTTTTAGGCAGAGCCACTTTAATGCGTAACAAACTGAATAATAAATGATAAAAATTCCAAGGTAAAAATTTTACAAATATTTACTTAAGATTATTAGCTCAAAACTTATATACAAGAACTAAAGAAGATTTCGAAAGGAAAATAACAGGAAAATGAAGAGAGAAGAGCAGCAAAAAAAACTTTAACCATAAGATTTTTTGTTCAAGCATCATTGTGAGTACTTAACAAGCATATTTTATGCATTAAAGTTGTTACTAAAAAGAAGAAACTTTTTTTCAGCAGCACCAGAAGAAACTTATTAAAAAACTTTTTTATGATTTTAATACAAGGATTTCTATATCTCAGTTGGAAGAAGGAGGCATACTCTTCTTATCAAATAGAAAGTCGAAAGTTAGGTGAGAATAAGGTATCCAAGATTTGGTTTATAGTCTAAACAAAGACTATAAACTTTATAACTACAAAATATGTTGACCTAAATTTTTGTTAAGGAATATCTTTGCTATTTACTTGACTTTAGTTTTATAAACTATTGCATTTTGTGACTTGTTTTCATTTGTTTAGGAATACAACTAATTTAAGCTTTAACCCGGTGCGCTTTGCTGCATTAAAATTCTCCTCATTTTTAGATCTCGAAAGAAATTTCACAAATCACTTAAAAATTCATACAACGGAAATTTTGGCAAATTTCCAGATCCTATTCGTCCTTAAATTTCAAATGAACTTTTTCATAAGAAAGTTACATAATTTGGACAAAACATTAATTCGTTAAATATAAATTAGTGTTTAAAGTCGGTTCGCCTTTTTTCTTTGTGTGATCACTTTTACCATCCATGTTCTCACGCAGAACTGTTTTACAGGAAAATTATTGTGGCAAAAATTTATGACCTATTTGTCCTTTATTTTTTCCACAACAACAAGTCTTTAAAAAAGCGATTGGAACTTAATTCTTTAGCTCTAATTATGATAAGTCCACAGATACAAATAGTTGATATTTGCATTAAAGGGGGCTACCCCTTCCTTTAATCTTAAACGTCCTACATTTTGTCCTGTAAAACTGTTAACTCGAGAAAGTAATTGGTGTGGCTTTCACTTCGATCGTACTTAAGATATTCGATAACAAATATTTGCTATTTATTCTATTCGTTCCATATTTAGTCCAGTAAAACTGTGTCTCAGGAAAGTAATTTTAATGAAATCTTAAATAGTTCTTTTCCATTTTCCAAGAGGAAGAAAATGAGATAAAATACTCGCACTTTAATAGTTCATTGGATATCCGATAACACTGTTTTACATAGGGGTTAACTCTCTAATCATATCCGTCCTACATTTCGTCTAGTAAAACAGTAATACAAATTTGAAAATTCTTCCTTTCCATCTGTTCATATCCATCCTACACTTAGTCCAGTAATTGAGGAAGTGATTGGGAAAAAAATTTGAAAATTCTCAAGTCCTTAAGATATTCGATAATAATATTTCCATTGTATGAGGAGTACCCCCCCAACCCCCTGGTCCTATCAGAATTTTTTATAGTCTATATTACTTTTGTATATTGGGATCAATCTATGAAGATTTCATTAAAATTGGCCCAGCCGTTTTGAAGTCCATACGTTACATACATACAAACACACATCCTATTTTATATTTAGCGTTTTAATGTATTAAATTTAGGTCAATTTCCTGTCTTAATAAACTCAGGGTGGAAAATAAATGTCTTTATTAGAAAAAGTCATTCCAAAAGCAAACGACCACACAATTTTCTTTATTTCTTTCCAAAAACCTTTTAAGTGACCTTCTTTTTTGTGCTTCTAATAAAATAACATGCAAATAATGCTTATTTAAGCTTTTTGTTTTTAACTTGCACTAAACCTCAATAAGTGAGAATGCTATAGTCGGTCATGCTGTGTCTTTAATACCCTAAACCACAAATACATTTGAAGTAAATACGTTTCATATGTATGTTTTGTACATACACATTCACACATACACTAACAGACGTATACGATATATAGAAGTTATTGTTAAATATAACACAGAAACACTTCAGGGATCATGAAATTAGTTATATCGATCTATATTGGAAACTTGTCAGGGCCATAACAAATACACAAATTATGGATGTGAGCGTTCGACAGACATACCAACAGATGAACATAGCTAAATCGACTCAGATTTTGATTTGATGTAAGAGTTAATATACATTATGGGGTCAGATTCCTTCTTAAGATTACACACGGAATGACAAAGTTAATATACCCTTTTAACCACTTCTGAGGGTGGAGGGTGTAAAAGGGAATGTAAATCAATAATGAAATAAATGAAGACTAAATTTATACGATTATTTTAAATACCTTTTAGTAAAACAAAAACAAAGACAAGAAAAGCATTTTTTCTATTTTCCCATTAAACACAAGTTGGCTTTCATTTTATGGCTTAAAAGTCACGTTTTTGTTACATTTTCTTTTTTTTTCTGTTTTGTTTTGTCGATTTTTCCTTTTTAGACTTTTCTTTTTATTTTGTTTTTTTTTCTTGGCAAGTTTTTGTGCTACGAAAAACAAAAAGAAACAAAAAAGAAAATGTTTATATTTATTGCATAAGATGGAATGTCATTGTTTTAAGAAGAGGAAGAGAGAGAGAGAGATAGAGATAATGGCATGAAAAATGCTTCAATAAACTTATGGGGGGAGGCGAATTAGATATTTATAATAAAAAGGACAGTTTTTTTCTTGTGGTATTTTGCCATATTTCTGAATAGAAAGTAAATTAAAATGTCAGAAATGTTTCGCAAAATGAAATTAAAGATAAGAATTTGTATAATAAAAGGATTAAGATAAATAATTTAAAGGCCATAAAGGTCATATAATTTGAAGCCAAAAATTTTAATAATAAATACTTAAAGAATATTTAAAAATGAATTTAATAAATTTTAAATATTTTAATGAAATTATTTAGGCAAGCATAAGCTTGATGGAATGCAAAAGAAATAAATTTGTATTATTTTTAAGTAAATTATATTTTAAAAAAAGTTAACTTCATTTAGAGAAATGAAAACTTGTAGTTTCGAATTTTTAATAATTAATATTATTTAATAAACAAGCATAAGCTTGATAAAAACTGTTTAAGTTATAACCATATAAAACAAAGTTTAAATTGAAAAATAAGATTCTTTTAATGGGTTTTAAACTAGTTTAGCATATTTTTTTAACAAACAAGCATAAGCTTGTTTTAAAAATAATGTAGTTGTAGTCGAAGTGTCTATAAAACAAATTTTAAATTGTAATGATATTATTCAAATTAAAAAAAATAATTGTTTATTTTGTGCTATTTTTTCAATTCACCGAGGACTTGAAGTATTTAAAAATGAAAAATAACCCTGAAATTATTCAAACATTTATAATTGAAGCTTTTAAAAGTCGTTTTTTTTAATAATCTAAAAACTTTAAAAATTATTAAAACGTTTCTTATTTTTTTAACTTTTGAATTGGTTTTTTTAAAAATTAAAAAACCCTGACATTATTCAATACAAGCCTAAGCTTGAAGCTTTTCAATTTTTGAGTTTTTTCAATAAAAATTTGCAAGGTTTTTGATGAACTAAATAAATAATAAATAAATATAAAAAAGCTGTTTGAAAATAAATATTTGTTCCCGATTTTATTAATGGTTCATTGTTTATTTTTGTGAAAGGGGGTTAATCACCCATAAAAATTTGCATAAAAACCTTGCAAATTGCATTAAATTCTTTTTCTTTCTTTTAATAACAATTAAAATGCTAATTACTTGTTATTATTTAGTAATTAATATAAAATAAAATTTATAACTTAAAAAGTATAAACTGATCATTTTTAAATACATAAATAAAACAGACAAAAATTATTTTTAATGCCAATTTAACAATAAAATCAAAATAAAAATGCAAATTGAGCGATTGATAAATTTTCAATAATAAACAAAAAAATTTGCATATCGTTAGGCTCCTTTTTTTGTTAAAATAAAGCAAATTAACATATGAAAGCCCTTTTTAATGGAGTAATAACAAATGCAGGCACATAGAAAGAGAAAGGCATTAATTTATGGTTAGTTAAGGGTGGAAATCAATAATAATATTGATAAAATTGTGATTAATAATTTATTAAACACATTAAACGTATTCAAAAAAATGGCTTTAAATATTTAACATATTATAAGCCTCAAAGTAGACTACAAATTTATGTTTGTTATTTAAAAATAAGGAAAATGTTAATGTTTCAACATTAAAGTTAACAAGAAATTTTTATGAGTTTTACCTGTAGGGTCATTTAACTAATGTTTGCAACACAACCCCCCCTCCTCTCCTTACCACTAGAGACCATAAAACCACTTTAAGCATAAGAAAAAACAAGTAAAAATGTTATATTCGGCTATGCGGAATCTTCAATACCCTCCACCACATATGCGTGTAAAGTAAAGGTATTTCTTAAATATAACACAGGAACATTTAATGAACCATAAAATTAGTAATATTTGTGATTAAACTTTCTTTAAACTGAACCGATTTTGATAATTTGTGGAATGTGATTGTGGCATATTTCACCAAATTTCATTCTAATTTGTCGATTTATAAATAAAAATTTCAAAAAAGTTCTTCGCTTGTACTTAGAATTTGACTCAGATATCAATCTATATCTATAAGAATACTAAACCGATTTTGGTGGTTTTAAATAGGAAACTTATCAGGACTTTAACAAATACTTAGGCCAAGTTTTATTGATCTTTGCCAGTTATTATGGATGATGAGCGTGCCAAGAACAGACAGTCGGACAGACAGACAGACAGGCTGACAGACAGATAAACGGACGGGCATAGCAAAATTGACTCCGATTTTGATTTGATGCAAAAAATATATACATTATGGGTCTGAGATGATTTCTTCTTAGTGTTACACACGGAATGACAAAGTTTATACACCTTCTGCACCACTTGTAGTGGTGGAGGTTATAAAATGTGGCAGTTTATTTTAATGTTATACAATAAATTATATAGCATACTTTTAGGAAAAACCAACAGCGTGCTGCTTTCACCTAACAAAAACCTGACAAAAAACAATTAAGATCTAGGAAAAGAAGAAGAAGAAGAAGTGGAGGGAAAACAATAATGACTTAAGTAAAATAAAATATTGAATAAAATTTATAAAAAAAACTTAAAAGCTTTGTTAAAATTTGATAATTTCCTTAAATAAAATAATTAGGGATCCTTAAAATTAAAAGCTTTTTGAGAACTTGTAAGCTTTATCAAAATTTAATTGAGTTTAGAGTGAACATAATATAAAGCTTTTAGTTTAGGTTTCTAGAGTAGTTCAATAAGCTCAAGAACTGTCAAGTAGAGCCAGAATGACACTGTTTTAACATGACCGTAACAACACGTAAGACAATGGTACCTTGTACATGTTTGCCATTAGGTGGAAGTACTAGAGCCCATCCCATATCTAAGAAGATCATTCCATTTTGACCTGTGATACTTCACAAAGAGACTCCAGTATGTAGTTGCCCAGGAATCTATTTTCTTTTGATCGCCAATGCCGGGCATTCACAAAGTAGGTGATAAACACTTAACTCCGTCTTCAAATCATCAACAGCTGTCGCAAATGTTCATGAAGTTTGCTTGCGTGTCTTCGCTAGCATACAGTGACACGTGATTACTGATAACAGCCTGGAACATAATCCCTGACTCAGGAGTTGTCTTCAGTGTCCTATGTTAAAAGCAGGCCACATTTTCCTTGGCGACTCTACATTTGCCCAGTTCAGACCATAAATCTGGGGCCTGTTCGGGAAAGCATTTAAAATACTTCTCCTATATGTCCAAGTGGAATTTTAACTGCCTTCATGTTGGATATATTAAATACAGAACCTTCCCAGGGCTAGCTCATCGGCTTGCTCATACCAAAAGTGGTCCCTATGCGCTGGGATCTGAAACTAGTGTAATGTCACATGTCCAAGCGACCAATAGGGATTTAGTCACTGTGAGCCTTCAGTGACAGAAGTGCAGCTGGACTGTCGACAATTACTTAAAACGTTTATTGGAAATAAACTTTTATGATCTCAATAAATATCAAAGCTTTTAAATTTAAGTCTAAATAAATCGAAAGCTTATCCATTTGGCTCCTCACAAAGTCTTTAATACTTTAAAGCTCAGAAAGCTTTTATATTTGTTCAAATGTAAACAGAAAGCTTAATAATTTGATTCATAAACTTAATTATGTAATATTTTATTCTTTTTTTATTTTATTATTTGAAAAAAATGACATTAAATTTTATTTATTTTTATTATTCCCAAACAAATCATTTGTTGTTACAATCAAACGCTAACGAATGTCATAATTTTTATTTATAACTGTCCATTTCGGAAATCATTTTTACTATTTTTTTTCGTTTTCGTTTTCTTCTTTGCTTTATCGTTTCTCTTTTTCTTTTGTTTTTTTGTTTTTTTTTTTGGTCTTATTTGACAAGACAGCTACTATAAACTGTCATCTGTCAAAACATATTGCCAGTATAATATAACAAATAGTAAACAAGACCAAGTCAACGAGTGAAAAAAAGCTTACATATGTTATATAAGCTTTAAAGGCAAGTCATATATGAAGAAAGCAAAAAAATATCACTGGTGGCCCTCAAGATTTTCAGACTTGAGTTTTTGTTTGCTGTGTTGTTGTGTTGTGTTGCAGCCAAAAAAGGGGGAAACAATTTGATGGGATTTTTAGGCACTTGAAGGTTGCTGCATTATTGCAATTGTCAAAAAAACGAGGAGACACACAAAATAAATATTAAAAAAAAAAACAAAAAAAATCTAAATAAACTGGTTGCCAGACAATGACAAACATAATCATGATGTTGATGATGATGATGATAATGTCCTTTTTATATTTGTTTAGTCCTTTAAATGGAATTGAATACGTAATTAGCTGTGACAAACAAAAAAAAGAAAAGATAATATTTAACTAGTGGAAGCTAAATTTCCCAACATGTATACCTTAAAGGCAAATTGCCAACTTTATTGTTCTGAAAAATATACTGAAAATAACCCAACAAACAATCATTAAGTAAAAGTTAAAGCAAAAACCAGTTTCAGGATTCCATTCTCTCTCTCTTTTTTTTTTTTTTTTGATTGACAGTTGAAGACGACATTGTCATGTTAATAACTAAATAATTCATTTCTAAGAAATTGTAAAAAAAATATATAAAGAAAAATTATGCCCCTGATAATGAGCTTTTAATCTTTAGTTTTCTGCTCTCTTTTTTTCAAATTCTTGGAATTCAAAAAAATGTATGCTTGAACACGTTAAGAGATAAATTTAAAATGACATATGTTCATCTCTTTTACCTAAAATAAATGTCAAAATGTTTTTTCCAGAAATAAATTTGTGAGAACTAATTTTTTATTTCAAATTAAAAATCATAAAAATTTGTTTATATAACTTTAATAAACTTTTATGATCTCAATAAATATCAAAGCTTTTAAGTTTAAATCTAAATAAACCGAAAGCTTATCCATTTGGCTTTTAAAGTTTCTTATAAAATTTATGTTTTCCTCACAAAGTCTTTAATACTTTAAAGCTCAGAAAGCTTTTATTTTTAATCAAAATGTAAACAAAAAGCTTAATTATTTGTTTCATTAATATAATTATGTAATATTTTTATTCTTTTTTATTTTATTATTTGAAAAAAAAATGACATTAAATTTTATTTATTTTTATTATTCCCAAACAAATCATTTGTTGTTACAATCAAACGCTAACGAATGTCATAATTTTTATTTATAACTGTCCATTTCGGAAATCTTTTTTTTTAATTTTCTTTTTACTATTTTTCGTTTCTTCTTTGCTTTTTGTTTTTTTTTTTTTTGGTCTTATTTGACAAGACAGCTACTATAAACTGTCATCTGTCAAAAACATATTGCCAGTATAACATAACAAATAGTAAACAAGACCAAGTTAAAGAGTGAAAAAAAAGCTTACATATGTTATATAAGCTTTAAAGGCAAGTCATATATGAAGAAAGCAAAAAAAATATCACTGGGTGGCCCTCAAGATTTTCAGACTTGAGTTTTTGTTTGCTGTGTTGTTGTGTTGTGTTGCAGCCAAAAAAGGGGGAAACAATTTGATGGGATTTTTAGGCACTTGAAGGTTGCTGCATTATTGCAATTGTCAAAAAAAACAAGGAGACACACAAAATAAATATTAAAAAACAAAAAAAATCTAAATAAACTGGTTGCCAGACAATGACAAACATAATCATGATGTTCTTGATGATGATAATGTCCTTTTATATTTGTTTAGTCCTTTAAATGGAATTGAATACGTAATTAGCTGTGACAAACAACAACAAAAAAGATAATATTTAACTAGTGGAAGCTAAATTTCCTAACAACATGTATACCTTAAAGGCAAATTGCCAACTTTATTGTTTCTGAAAAATATACTGAAAATAACCCAACAAACAATCATTAAGCAAAAGTTAAAGCAAAAACCAGTTTCAGGATTCCATTCTCTCTTTTTTCTTTTTTTTTTCTTTTTTTGATTGACAGTTGAAGACGACATTGTCATGTTAATAACTAAATAATTCATTTCTAAGAAATTGTAAAAAAAAAAATTATATAAAGAAAAATTATGCCCCTGATAATGAGCTTTTAATCTTTAGTTTTCTGCTCTCATTTTTTTCAAATTCTTGGAATTCAAAAAAATTTATGCTTGAACACGTTTAAGAGATAAATTTAAATGACATATGTTCATCTCTTTTACCTAAAATAAATGTCAAAATGTTTTTTTTCCAGAAATAAATTTGTGAGAATTAATTTTTTATTTCAAATTTAAAATCATAAAAATTTGTTTATATAACTTTTTTAAAATCATTTTTAAAAAAAATTTATTAATCATAAAATTATCATTTTAAACCTCCCACTTGTAACATGATTCGTAAGTTAAACTTGTTTAAACTTTCAATTAAGAAGCGTGCCCAGTTTTTGTTTAATGATCAAGAAGCCTTTTAAGGTAACATCTTGAGATCAAGTATTGTTATTACGCTTTTTAGGAGTTCAATGCCATTTTATTTATTTATTTAACAAATTTAATTGTTAATTATTTTTTCAAGTTTATGTGGGTTAAACTAGTTGGTTAATCATATTATGTTTTTAATCTCTAAAGGCAGAAACAAAAACTGAGATTAGTTAATTCTAAAAATATTTTTATGCTACAAAAAAGGTAAAAATATCTTTAAATTGGATTTATAGATAAAGAAATTTCAGACTACACACTATAGTTTAAATTCAAATTCATATCAGTCGCTTTAAATATTCAGATATCGGAAAGTATTATTCTATTGTTGATATGATTCTTATTAGAAACAAGTAAGAATGTTATATGCGGCTATGCCGAATCTTCAATAGCCTCCACCACAAATGCATTCTAATTTGTGAATGACAACTATACGAAAGTTTTCTTGCTTGACCTTAGAGGTTGCCTTAGATATCGGTCTATATCTTTAAATATACAGTTCCGATTTTGCTGGCTTTAAATCGGAAACTTCTCAGGACTATAGAAAATACTTAGGCCAAATTTTATTGAGCTCTGTCAATTATTATCTATCCATCTGTCTATATCTATCTATCTATCTATCTATCTATCTATCTATCTATCTATCTATCTATCTATCTATCTATCTATCTATCTATCTATCTATCTACAGGGTACCCCCTATACAAAGGAAGAACTGTAACAAAGAGAGTTCTCAAATTTGGTCCAAACAAGTTTCTCAAGAAACTGTTTTACTGGACAAAACGTAGGGGAACTATAACAGAGAACTATAGAGTTTTCTAATTTGGTACCAACTACTTTCTCAAGGAACTGTTTTACAACGAAGGGATAAATTCAGGGGGAAGGGGTATCGACGATACAAAGCAAATATTTATTATAGAATATTTAAAGAACTATAACAGAGAGAGTTCTTAAAATGTGACCCTTATTAAAGCTTGGTTTTACCAGACTATACTTAGAACGGAGAAGATCAGGGGAGAGGTACCCCCCATATAAATCAAATTTGAATTATAAATAACCTATTTAAATAGTACAAAACAGTAATGTTTCAACGCCCTGATTTTTTTGGCAGAACGAAGTTTGCCGGGTCCATTAGTTGGATTTAAATGAAAACTGGGTTTAGAATTTTAATTTAGTTTAATTAAATAAAAATATAGAAATAAAAGAAATACAATTTTTAAACCCAAATCATCTTCTTAGAAGTGTCTGAATTACATCCTTTATCCAGATATCGAAAACATAATTCCCTTATTATGAACAAATTTAATTCATTGAATTTGTCAATGATTTTTAGGACACATTAGAGGTTTTACAACAAAACCACGTTGTTCAGTTTTATCTGGTTGTTCTCTTTTGTGAAAAAAGAAACTTCCGATTAATACAACTGCCACTGGTTTGACAATCTTTGACCGAGTATGACTCGGGTTGTTCCAAAACGAACAAAATCATTATACAATTTGGTTGGTGAATATAATTTAGCACCCAGAAATGTGTTCATCAAATTTGCATTAATGCTATTTTTGATTAAACTCGGGAGATAAGTTTTCAAAGTTTTGTACTAAACTCGGGATTAATTTTAATGCCCATTAAAACTTCCTTAAAACCATAACAATCTAAAATAGTTTTTAATATATATTTTTTTGAAAATGATTTTTTAACGATAACAAAAAATCTTTTTTCTATAATATTTTCCAATTTCAACTTTATCTCATTTTTTTAAATCCTGCTTTTATAATTATCGCAAAAAATTGCTCTTGTTTTTCGCCCAAAACTAGAAATCTGCAAAAATTTGCATCTGTCAGAATTCATCTTTTAACTCACCCCTATTAAAAAGAGATTTAATAAAATCCAAAAACAAAAACATGCAAAATATATGAAAATAAGTGAAATTATGTTTTTCCTTAATAACCATGAACTATGTAACAAATTTTGTAAAAAGTTCTTTAATAAATGAGAGAATTGTTTTGTTCAGGTTTTTTTTTTTTTTTGGGAAAAATTTTATTAAAATGTTTATGGCAAAAAAATATATTTATATTGCTATAAAAGAACATATGTTCTGGTGAAAAAAACCATAAAACATGTGGTGAATCATATTTTAAATTAAGATTAAAATCATTGCAGTTAAACTCTTAAAAAAACCATGCAAAGAACATTCTCTTATACACTCTCTTTGATTTCTTGACATGCTCTCATAAGCGGTTATTAAAAAGACTTAAAATATTATTATTTATTAGCTTTTCTTTCCCTCCCTCGTTTACTCCATCATTTTCATCTTTTACTTCCTCGCTTCCCTATAAACTTCTAATAACTCACTTTATATGTCTCATAAATTTTAATCTTTTGGTTAACCATAACTGTCTCTTAATCTTCAACCTTAAGCTACTAACACCTGGTCTCCCCGCACTAATAAACTCTTTCCTTTTCGAATTTATTACTCATCCTTAAATCATCATTTTACAACCCTCACAAACACCTTGCTCATTAAAATGTTCCAATATCCATTTCTTAATCTCTTTATAATATGCCGCCTTAAAGAGTGTGAGCAGGAAAGAGAGAGATTTCATGTGGTGAAACACATTTTAAATCAAGATTAAAATCATTGCAGTTAAACCAAGTTTAAATATAAAATACCGTTATAAAACTTTAAAAAAATGTTGCAAAGGACACTCTCTCTCGTTTTTTGACATGCCCACTTAGGCAGCCTATAAAATATTATTATTTATTATCCTTTCTTTCCCTCCCTTTTCTACGTTATCATTTATTTCTACTTGAATATATTTTTAATCTCAATTATCTCTCTTCCCTGTAAACTTTTAATAACTCACTTCATATGTCTCATAAATTTTAATCTTTTGGTTAACCATAACTGTCTCTTAATCTTCAACCTTAAACTGCAAACACCTTGTCTCCTCTCACCCATAAACTCTTTCCTTTTCCAATTTATTACTCATCCTTAAATCATCATTTTATAACCCTCACAAACACCTTGATCATTAAAATGTTCCAATATCCATTTCTTAATCTCTTTATAATATGCCGCCTTAAAGAGAGAGATTTCAAGTTCATAAACATATTTTATTTACTCTTATTTTATGTTTATAACTGTAATAAAATGGTCTTGTAATCTCTTGTAATATTGAACATTTTGATAAAGGTTTTTATTAAGTATTTGTTTGACAGTAACAAAATTTTATGACCCCAGGATATTGTGAGTGTAAAAAGAGAAACACAAAAAAGTAGGTGCTAAGATTGGCTACTGGTTTTAACATGTGCTGCAAAAAGTGTTTACGATCTTATAAGTTTAAAGTAGTAATGATATTTTTATGGCTTTTAGTCTTAAGATGTGGTTTAAGGCAGGTGGTGAAGGTAGTTAAAACTAAACATAAAGGAAGCTAAAGAAGGAGTTAAAATTTAACCCAAGCAGCTGCTTAAAGCAGTTAAAAGACCTCTTAATCTTAGATTTTCATTTATTTAAATTTTTCTTCTTTATAAAATAAATTAATTTCCTCCTTTTTAACTTAACACTTTCTCTCATTAATTTCACCTAAAGCTTTCTCTCTTAGCCTAAACTCTTTTAAAGTTTATGCTCTTTGATCTTTAAACCCCTTTTTCTTGAAAATGTTAATCCTTCTTCATTAATCTTTACTATTTACTTTAATGTTCACACTTTTATTTCCTTTTTGTATAAATTGACAGCTGTCAAATTAAGTAAATTTTCTTGGCTAATTTTACTAATCTTGTATTAACATTAATCATTAGTTTAATCCTTTTCCTATGGAAACAGTTAAACGACAGTTATTTTTTAAAAGCATAACTTTTCTTAAAAAGAGAAAAAGTAATTAATCTTCTGCTTAAATGTTTTAAGTAAAATGTAAATGAGTCAATAATTAAAATTAGAGCGTGAATTTTATGAAATATGTGAGAGGAATTTGATTAATTAAAAAGAGAGGATTTTAAGAAAATTTTTAGTTTTAAAAGAAAAATAAAGGAATTTGAAAAAAATATATATAAAAGAGGAAGTAAAATAAAAATAATCTTGTAAAATTAAAAATATATGTGAGAGGAATTTGAAAAATTTAAAATGAGAGAATTTTAAGGGAAATAAAGGTATTTGAAATAAAAAAGAGTGAGATAGAGAGAGAGACAATTAACTGTTTAACTGCTTAGTTAAACGGCAGTTATCTGTTAAAGAACAGTTTTCTTTACGAGTTATTAATCTCGAGTAAAGAAAAATAAATATTTAAATGAGAGCATGGGAACTGGAGAAATATCAGAGGAATTTAATTAGTTCCGGAGCCAACAATGAGTAAAACTAGTGTTGAACTAGAACAGAACCAGAACTGAACTGAAAAAGACCTGAACGTAAAGTAGAACTGAACCAGAACTGAACTAAAACTGAACTTGAGTGCTCTAGAACTGAACAAGAACTAAACTAGAATTAAACAAGAACTGAACTAGAACTGAACTAAAGACTCAATTATAACTGAACTAGAACTAAACTAGAACTGAACTAGAACTAAACTAGAGCTGAACTAAAACTCAACTAGAACTCAACTTGAACTGAACTAGAACTAAACAAGAACTGAACTAGAGCTGAACTAAAACTGAACTAGAACTGAAATAAAACTGAACTAGAACTGAACTAGAATTGAGCTAGAACTGAACTAGAACTGAAGTAGAACTAAACTAGAACTGAACTAGAACTGAACTAGAACCGAACAAGAACTGAACTAGAACTGAACTAGAATTGAACTGAAGTAGAACTGAACTAGAAATAAACTAAAACTGAATTAGAACTGAACTAGAACTAAACTAGAGCTGAACTAAAACTCAACTAGAACTGAACTAGAACTAAACAAGAACTGAACTAGAGCTGAACTAAAACTGAACTAGAACTGAAATAAAACTGAACTAGAACTGAACTAGAATTGAGCTAGAACTGAACTAGAACTGAAGTAGAACTAAACTAGAACTGAACTAGAACTGAACTAGAACCGAACAAGAACTGAACTAGAACTGAACTAGAACTGAAGTAGAACTAAACTAGAACTGAACTAGAACTGAACTAGAACCGAACAAGAACTGAACTAGAACTGAACTAGAATTGAGCTAGAACTGAAGTAGAACTGAACTAGAAATAAACTAAAAATGAATTAGAACTGAACTAGAACTAAACTAAACTAGAACTGAACAAGAACTGAACTAGAACTGAAATAGAACTGAAACAGAACTGAACTAAAACTGATTTTTTCATCACTTTAAGAGATGACGAAATTAAATCTTTGAATTTCTTTTCATTACATTATTTACACATTTCTCTTCTACTTGACCTTTTTTTTTACTCTCTCATAAACCCAAACTAATGATTACATGTGTTATGGATAGAACACCTTTATTAAACCCGCCAGATCATGAAGCTAAACCAGTTTTGATTAGATCGGGGTTTATTTAATTGAATATGTGACAAAGTTTAACCAACAAATGTATTGTTTGTTATTGTTTTTGGCAACAAATATTTAACCCTTTTTCGATTCATTCATTTTCTTAACTAATTAATTCCTTTTTTTATAAAAGTGGAAAATATACAAAACCTTGTTTGCATATTTAATGAGGAAATTTTCCTTAAACTTTTTGTTCCTTTTAACTAAAGAAGTAGGAAAATTAATGATCAGTTAAAGTAAATAAGAAAATGGTGGTTTATTTAGATTAAAATGTTAAGAAAAACAAAAAAACAAAACTAACGAATTTAATGGTTTTTCGGTTATTTTCAAAAAAATGTTGTGTTAACTATTTTCTTTACACCTCATTTATTTTTTAAAGGAAAATTTTACATAAATTATAGAGAAAAAAACAAATTTTAAATGAAGAAGAAGACATGGAAGTTGGATCCTCAAAAGGAAAATTGAAATGTTTGAGGACAAGATTAATGTGGCGTTTAACTTTGGTTTATTTGAAGGTTTTGAAAATGTGAGAACATTTTTAAATTTCTGTAAAAAAATGGGCGTGGTTTTGATTAGAAATAAAAAGCTGAATTATTCATTATTTTCCCTATAAATCATTTTCCCTGTTTTAGTTGAAATTCCCAAAAAAAGGCGTGGTTTTGTTTACATTTCTTTACCTCATTTGTTAAAGCCTACTTTAGGGCTGCTGTAATTTTTTAAGATATAATTTTTTTAGCAGTTGTTTAAAGTCCTTTCTTTTCTTACAGTTTTCGTGTTCCTTTATCATATTTTAATTGAAATTTAGTGTCCTTATTCTCTCTTCCAAAAACCAGTTTAACCTGTTGCTTGTCTTCTCTTTAATAATGAAACGCAAAAAAAAAACGAAAAAGATTTCAAACTCAAAAATAACATTGACCATATCATTGTCCAAACCATTGTTTTCCCTGGCAAGGACCTTTTTTTCCTAAACAAATTTAAACATATTTTTTATGATGTTTTAACAACTCTTAATACAGCAATTTTCACGTGTCCTTTTTCTTCTTTATTTGTTTTTTTTTTTGTTGTGTCTTCCTTGAAACAAATTTTGTTGGTCAAGTTTTCAACCCTTTTGGATATTTTATTCAAAAAAAAAAAACATACAAAACCATTAGGTTCCTCCTTTTTAGTCCTTTTCTTCTGTTTTCTAAAGCCTGTTTTAAGGAGTGAGTAGATTTATTGTTATTTTAAGAAAATTGTCTACATAGAAATCCTAAGTGGTGATCTTATATGAAATTGATATCGCATTTATTAGTTTTTATATAATTTATGCCTTTATTTTGTGAAAAAAAATTTTTTTTGTGATCTAATTTTATTTATTTTTACTGCTCTATTATATAATAATTTGTTATGGTTTTGTTGTTGTTGTTTTAAACTGAAACTGGGGGATCTTGGAAAAATTGGCATTGTTTTCTTAAAACAACATAAAAAAAACTAGTTTTTTTTAAAGCGGTAACTAAACGATAATTAGCGAAAAATATATCTTCCGGCATTAAATTTGTAGAATGGTTTCGTTTTATCATTCAAAACAAATCGGATCTATAACCGTTATGCAGATTGTTACTCATTAAAATTACTTCTCTTTATTTAAGATGAACCAAAAAAATAATTTATAAAACGATCATTTGGTTTAGAACTGAACTAGAATTGAATTTGCTAAAAGTGATCTTCATTTAAATTTGAGCTTAAATCTAATTTAAGCAGATCTTTCTAAAGTAAAATAATGAAACTGGAAATTTTGAACGCTTTAGAAAAGATTGATATTTGAGAGAAAAATTAGATGATCCTCAATTGAAATTGAATAAATGCCTAAATTCTGCTGAAACTGATCTAGAAATAAGCTTGACATAAAAATAAGAATTGATCTGGTTAAAATTCAAAATTGACATAATAATTATCTCTGAAAAATTCAGTTTAATTATACTGATCATTAACTTAATGAAATTTGTTTTCTGTGTTAAAAGAAAACTGATCTTTAAATTAATCTGACTGATGCACAAAACAGGTGTATTTGAACACACAATTTGATTAACATCTTAACTCAAAAAAGAACAATGAACTTTAGGCGACCTAAAGTATACAAAAACAAATACAATCTGATCGGGTTTTTTTGATTTGATGTATAATCCAGACAAGTTTGATCTAAATTCTGAATTTCAAATTAATCTACAAATAAGAGAATGATCTAAGAAGATCATATATGAAACTGATCTCTATATTGAAAAATAATGATCTTAAATTGAAACTGATCAGATGCATAATCCAGCCAAGCTTGAACTAAATTCTGAATTCTAAATTGATCTATAAGTAAAAGAATGATCTAAGAAACAACTCAGAAGATCGGATCTAAAACTGATCGCTATTTTAAAGAAAACTGATCTTCAATTGAAACTGATCAGATGTATAATCCAGACAAGTTTAAACTAAATTCTGAATTTCAATTGATCGACAAATAAGATAATGATCTAATAAACTACTTGGAAGATAACCAAAGTGAGATCTTCATTTAAAATCAAATTGATCTTCATTTAAAGCCCAATAAACAAAAAATATAAAATTAATTATATCAATAAATTTCAACTGATCCAGAAAATATTTACAACAAAACTAAAAATATTGCTCATTTTAAATTGAAGTGATCTTCTGTTGTTTTCGCTATGTTGAAGAAAAGCTTTCGAAGAGAACGAAATTAATGCGCTAATTTCAAATGAAGTTTTAAACATAAAGAAAGAATTTACATGAGGGGAATGTTCTACAATTGGAAAAGTATAGATGTGTAACTGAACATTCTTGGAATTGAAATGATCTCAACTGATCATTTCAATAGGGAAATGATCCACAATTGGGAATGTATAGATACGTAACTGATCTTTCTTAAATCAAAACTGATCTTGAATTTTAAACTTAGTGGAATTGAAATGATCTCAAGTGATCGTCATGACAAGAAAATTTATATGAAATATATTTTCTTATTTAGACTATTGAACACTAAAATTATTTGATAATGGAAAAAAAGTCTTTGTGGAATAGAAACGATCACAACTGATCTGCAAATCTTTCAAGTGATCTTCAAATGTTTTATAAAATATTTTTGTTTATTAAAATTGATCAAAACTAAAATTGATCAATAAACAAATTATTAAAAGCCTGATCTTCACTGATCTTCAAGCCTTTAAACTGATCTTCAAATGAACAAATTTTATATAAATTTTTTAATAAAAAAAATTAATTTAGAAAATAATTTTAGAAATGTTTATTTGAAGTGAATTTTCGCCAGGGTGTCACAAGCACATACTCAGACTAAATATGTAAGGAATGACTAATTATAGTTTATTTTTTTAAAGACTAAAAAGAAAAAAAATCGCAACTCGTGCCAATAAATTCTTAAAATATTTTTGTTATCAAAAGAAATACCAAAAACCGAGGGTGGATTTTTTTCTTAGAGGAACCTTAATAACAAAATTTTATGCCATAAAAAGTTTATTAAATAAGAAATCTATAAAAAAAACCTACTTGAAAATGATTATTTTTATTACTTTTTGATATAAAATTCATATTCAATAGTTGTTATTGTAATAATTGCGTATATTTATGGTTAACGCCTCTTTATTGCGTGTTTTTCCCAAAAAAAAACGAAGCGAAAAAAATTATTTTATATTATTTGGAGTTAAAAAGAAGTTCGGTTAAGCCGAATGTTTAATACCCTCCACCACAAATGTGTGTGAAGCAAATACGTTATGTTTTGCACACACACACACTCACACATACATACACTCCCAAACGTATAAAATATATAACAGTATTTTTCAATATAACACAAAAACACTTAAGGAGTCATAAAATTCGTTATATTTTTGGTTATAGAATTTCTACTGAACCGATTTTGATAGGTTTCGGAATGGTAATGGAGAACATATTATGGTATAATTTCATTCTGATTTTTCGATTTTTATATAAATCTGTTTCCTGAACTTAGAGGTTGTCTTAGATATCGGTTTATATCTTTTAATATACTAAAGCGATTTTTCAGATTTTAAATAGGAAACTTCTCAGGCCAAACTCTGCCAGTTATTGTGAATGTAGGCGTGTCAACAACTGACAGATGAACGTACGGACTTAGCTAAAACGACTCGGATTTTGATTAGATGCAAGAATATATATACAGTATGAAATCATATATGATTCCCCTTTAGCGTTACACACACAATAACAAAGTTAATATACCCTCTTACCCTGTTGTGATGGTGAAGTTACCACACGAAATTACCACACGTTCTAAATGATAAAATAAGGTAAATGAAATGAAATGAAATAATTTTCGTATTTCAACGAAAATAGAAATGAACCTAATAAACCATATGAGCCGGTTTGAATACCATTAATTTTGAGATACAACAATTTTGAAAAATAATATTTGTTGTTTTTGTATTGAAATTATATGGGTATTTTAGATATAAAAACCTGAGATATGAAGAACCATTGAAGCTTGACTTTTTTATTGTTGTATGGAAAGAATAACATGTTTTGAATAAAAATTAAAGCGCAATTAATGATGGTGAATGTCTGTTTAATTTATTTTTTTTTTTTTGGGATTTTTTTTATAAAGGGTAATTAGAGGATTTTTATGTTTGGTATTTTTTTATTATGGTAGAATTTTTTTGAATTGTTTAATTTTATAAACCAGCAGCTGTTCAAATTTATAGCAAATTTGTTGTTATATTAATCAAATAAACAATTAATCACATTCTAATATTTTAATTAAACTCTAATTTAACTCTATAAACTCTTAAGTAAATCGTTAACCCTATAAATATACTGCAAATATTTGTTTACACTCTCTTTTTCCTGTTTTGTCAGGTTAGTGTTAACAGATCACTCTCTCTCCTCTCTAATATTATCTGCTTGTCAAATCCTCTCTCTATTTTGCTTTCAAATAAAAATGTCCTTTTAAAATAAACTACTTACTGTCTTTTTGCCTTTAATAATTGAATTTTTAGTTTAAATCTTTTGTTTAATATTTTATCTCTTTTATTCTCTACTTCTCTCTCTCTCTCTCTATTCTCCGATTTTAACCTAAATACACTTTGTTGTGTTTCTTTTCCTTTTTAAAACTCTATTGTCTCAAGCAATTGTATTAAAGTTCTTTTTTTGGCTATAACAATAGTTTTGTAAGTAAAGCAGTGTTTTTATTTTTGTTGTCTTTGAGCTCTTGAAAACAGCTGCACCTTTATTTGGGAATTGCGCGCCTTTTTTTCTGGCTGATACTGATTTTGTACATAAAGAAAAATATTATTTTTCAATTTGCAAAAAAAAAAAGAAAAAAGATTTAGAAAATATAGAATAAGAAAAATAGACGCCAACGCTTAAGGGTGTAAAGAAGAGAGCAGAAAGGACATATGATCTAAAGGCGTTAAGGGTTTAAAAGAAAATATTTTGATTATATTGATTCTTAAAAAAATATAATTTAGAAATATCAACTTAAAGAAAAAAATAGTTTTCCTTGTTATTAAAAATATTTTCTAAATAAGAGCGAAGAGAAATCGTTTCTCTTTATTACTAGACTCACCTTTCACCTTTCTCTTTATTTGTTTCCATTTCTCTCAGTCTTTTTTTACTCTCCAAAGGTGGGCATTGTTTTTTTAACTTAAACTCAATTCCTTGGTAAACTTTACTCCCATCAAACTTTGATCGTTTTATCTTTATTATTTGACATTTCTCTCTTTCCTATACGCTTAAAGAATTCTAATATTCTCTTTATTTTTTGACATTTGCTATGGGCTTATTTGAGGTTCCATAAAAATCTCACCATGCTTTATAAACTTTAAGCTCTTAACTTACTATACTAAACGCTTCTCTGATCTAAACGATTATCTGTCGGAAAGAATTTCTCTGAGCTTATTTTATATCCAAAATATCTCCCTTTCGAAGCATAACTCCATTACTACCTTTCTCTTTATTAATTGACACTTCTCTTAACTTTGTTCTGTTCTCAAAAAACTCACGAAGCTTTATAAACTTATAACTCTTAAAATAAATTTTGTTCTAAACGTTACACTGACGTAATCAGTGTTGTCAATTTTTCTCTAACGATTAACGTCAAATTAGCGGATTTCAGCATTCAAAAAAGCACTACAATTCGCATCTAACACAGACTCGATTTTATTGGATTAGAGGAGTGCAGCTTTATAACTTGTTAACTCTAAACACCATAGTGGGTGTGAAATTTCAATTTTTTTAATCTTTTTATGAACTCTGATCCATTTCCAATGTTATAAAGCAACACTCCTCTGCTATTGGTATATAAAATTTCCCACCAGCCAATTCAAAAGTTACAGATTTATTTCTGTCCCATGGTGGAACATGTTGCAGACAACGACGTTATATTCTTTTTGATATTCTATATCGACAGTTTTAATGGAAAAATCTCAAAATTGGCAACACTGAACATAATGTTTTGTCGAACTTTCATCTTTTCTTTTTAGTAATTGAGATTTTTCTTGGCTTATTTTATGTCTCAAAAAAATCTCTTACAACTTTTATTGCATAAGGAGCTTCATAAACCGCTATGTGCACTTTAAAATCGCCAAATTTAACGGAAAAATCTTTAAATTGGCAACATTGATTATAATGCTTTTTAGAACTTTCACTTTTTCTTTTTAATAATTGAGATTTCTCTCGGCTTTTTTTATGTCCCCAAAAATTTTTCATTTTTTTCCTAAATAAAGTTTTATCACTTTTTTCGCTAAATTAAACTTTGACCTTTTCTCTTTGTTAGCTGACAGTTTTCTCTTCATATTTAAGTTCTAATAATATTTGTAATTACTTCTTTAAATGAAGTCTTAAATAAAGTTGTTTTCTCTTTTTCAAATTAATACAAATTTAATTTAGTTTCTTTTATTAAATTTATCTTTTTTTTAACTATTTTTATTGTATTTTCTTTATTATTCTCTTTCCTTTGTATTCTATTTTCTGATAAGAATTTCTATAATTCTATAGAAATAAAAAAAGAAAAGAAAAAATATAAATTACTTTTGTGATTTGTAGCTTCCTACTCCTTCCTCTTGCCTTTTGTAAATTATTAAATATTTATTGATTATAACTTTAAGTCACCCCCACCAAAAAGAGAGAGAGGAAAAGAGAGGTAACACATTAAAGCAATAAAGAGTAGAGAAGAAAGAAACAGTACTCACCAGCTAACGATGTTGGTGGTAATTTAATGCATGTATGTGTATGTGATGGTCTAATTAATAAATAATTTTACTAGAACTTTAAGAAGAGAACACCTGTAATTTTTGTAATTAAGCTTAAAGGATGTTTATTTGAAAGGACGAGGACAGCAGAAGGTATAACATAAATTTCCATGAAATAAGTTTTTGATAAGGGAAAAAGTCAATAAAAATAATTAATAATATGGAAATTTATTAATGAGAGAAACCTATTAAGAGAATATTTACTTAATAAGAGAGATTATTATATTTAAGACATTCATTCAATTCGTCTCGGATTTTAAACGATTTATTAATTAAAAAATTTTTATTCAAAAAATTCAGAAGAAAAAGAGATTCATTACACGATACAATATCAAGTTGAAAATGTGTCAGATCTATGAAGAGAATTTTATGAGTTAATAACATTCACAGGACAAGTTTGTTTGATATTTTTTTTTTTTTTTTTGTTGACCAGATGTCTCTTTTTAAAAGTGGCCTAATTTCTCATTACACCATATGATGAGTTAATGACATTATTAAACACATTTGAAAAAAAAAAATACTCTTTAAAAATTATTTTATGATTAATTCGTTTTTAATAACTTTATTCCTCAAAAAAGAGAAACTCAATTAAAAAATTGAGTTTCTAATAAAAAACTAAAATTGAAACTAATAAAAAAGTATTATAAAATTTGTAATCAAAAAAAGTTCTCATGGGAATCTTTCATTATAACAGTAAAAAAAGGGGAAATTAAGGTGTTAACCAGGATCATGTAAATATCAAATAAACATTAATTAAGAACAAAAGAAAGAGAGAGAGAGCAAAAGAAGAGTGTAAAATTTTAATAGAGTATTAAATTAAAAGGATTTTTAATTAGTAACTAAAACTTTAATTAAAAAAGTAATTAGAGGATTTGTTTTAAAAAGAAAAAGTGGTCATAAGAGGCGTTAACTAAATCATGTAAAATGAAGAGTAAACAATAATTAAGAGAAAGAAGAGAAAGGGTGGGTAAATTGGAAAAAGAAAAATATAATAAAATGAAGAGTAAAGTGTAAGTTTAATTAAGGTTTATTTAATTAAGTCTTAAGTTTTTTAATTTTATTTAAAGATATTAATTAAGAGCCACAGAGAGAGAGAGAGGGAGAGAATTAATAATTAAAATAAGTGTAAATTTAATTGGAAGATGCCACCTGATTAATTTTAATTATTTAATTATCTTAATTAAAACTAATAAAGTTTTTTTTATTATTTAAAGGAACTCTTTAATTAAGAGATTCATAAGTAACATATAAAGTTGAAGAGAAAGAGAATCAAACAAGATTTTTTGAATTAAAGAGAAATTTATATTAGAGATTTTAAAGATCATTAATTGAAACTTCAATAAAGGATACATTAAAGCACTTTCTTTGTTTTAAAGATAAAAACAATATTTTTTATATTTCTACAAGGGAGGAAGTAATCCCTTATTAAAGTCCTTTTTTAATGATTTGCCTTCTATTTATATTTATATTTTTATATCTGTTACATTTAAATTTATAACATATTTTTTTACATTTATTTCAAATCCCTTACAAGGTCATTTGAATATGACATGTTTTTTTAGCTTCCTTGGAAAAAAGCTATATTCATGCTTTGCTCTACCTTTTAAGGAACTAATTTAAAATTCAAATTTCATAATCATAATTCAAGAAAAGTAATAAAAGGAGCAGAAATAAATAAAAGATCACATAATAAAAAAAACCCTTGTAAATTAAAAACGCATAAATATAAAATTAAAAAAAAAATACACACAAATTCTAATGTATGACATTAAATCAAACTGAAGTTTACAAAAAAAAGGACATTTGAAATGCTCAACAACACTTAAACATAAACAAAATATTTTCAAATGTATTTTTATACTCAACAGCACTTTAGGCTAATCAAATGTGTGTGAGAGTGTGTTTATATATAAATTATGAATATGATACAATTTTTTTAAGGACTTCTAAAATAAAGGATAAATATCCTTTTCCAAAAAAAAAATACATTTGTGATTATATTGTTGAACATTAAAGAAATCAAAAACAGTAAACCGAACAGCAGCCAAAAAAATTACAAAAGGAAGACACAACTTCAAGGGTTGTTTTCCTTAAAGGATTGTGGTTGTAACCCTTTTTTTCTTTCTTCCTTTGGCAAAGTTAGTCCTTAAGTCTTAAAGTTTGTTTTTGTTTTCTTTTAAGGCAAAAAAAAACAACAAAGTCATTCTCAAAAAAATATTATTAAAAATAGTTTGTTCCTTTTAAAACACGCCTTTTGGTTGCTAAGTGCAGGGATTTGCACTATTTTGATTGGTTTAGAGGAAAAGGATTTTGAAGGGAGTACATCAAGGAGGTAAACGATTTTGAAATGGTGGCCTTTAAATATGAACTTTAGCAATATTTACCTGAAGGACCTTAAATGAATTTCAAAATTGTTTGCAATTAAGAAGAAAAAGATAACATACCTGCAAAGAGAGAGAGAGGAAAAATTAAAAAGAGTTAAATTTATTGAAAAAAGGAGCAAAAATTAAGATAAAATAAAATATATAAAAAAATAAATTTATATTAAAATTGTCAAAGGATCCACCAGGAATTATAAGAATTGATCATGATCTGAAGAAGAACAAAACGTAACTAGAACTGAACTAAAACTGAACTAGAATTGAACTAAAATTGAACTTGAGCTGAACTAGAACCAAACTAAAAGTGAATTGGAGCTGGACTAAAACTAAACTAGAACTGAACTGGATCTGATCAAGATCTAAACAAGAAGTTAAGGAAAACTTAAGTAGAACTGAACCACAACTGATCAAGAGTTTAACTAGAACTGATCAAGAATTAAACTAATTTTGAACTGAAACTATTCAAAATCTTAACTAAAACTGATCAAGATCTAGACTCAATTTGAAGAAAATTCGAACTGAACTAAAATTTATAAAAAAAACTGATCAAGGATTGATAAAGAACGAAAAATTAACTGATAGAGATCTGTATTAGTTCTGATCTTGGATCAAGAACTGGACTAGAATTGAACTAAAACTGAACTATAACTGAACTACATTTGATCAAGAATTTAACTAAAACTGAATTTTGACTGATCAAGGTCTAGACTCAATTTGAAGAAAATTTGAACTGAACTATAATTGATCAAGAACTGAACTACGATTGAACTAGCACAAAACTAAAAATGAGTTAGAACTGAACTGGAACTGATGAAGATCTAAACAATAACTGATCAAGATCTTATCTAGAACTGAACTTTAAAAATCCAAAAAATTAACAAGAACTGTTCAAGAAACAAAGTAGAACTGATGTGGAACTATCGAAAAAAATTAAATAGAACTGATCTATAATTAAACAAGAACCTTTCGATAACTGATCAGAAATTCCTTAAGAATTTATTAAGATCCAATCCAGCTTTGAACAAAAATAAAAGTAGAAATGATCAGTACATGCATAAGAATTGATCGTGAATCTAAATGAGAACTGATCAAGAACTTTATTATTTCATTTTATTTTGTGGCCCAAACTAATACTCCCTTTCAGAATTTTAGTCAAAATTTAAATTTTGATTGCTTTTTTTTTTTTGTTTTTGCTGTAATTTTGTCTTTTCTGATTTCCTTTGTATCTTTTTTAAATTCCCTGTTTTATAAAATATTTTTTATTTTATTTCATTTAATATTTTCCAAACCCAAAAAAAAAAATATATTCAACATGTTTGTTTTCTTTATGTTTCACAGTTTAAACTGATTATCTGGGTACCAAAATAACAACAAACAACAAACTGCAACAACAAAAATAACAAAAGTAGACATGTGTCAGTTACCTCCTACAGGTGTCTTTATATATATAAATTTCTGAAACAGGCAGACAAAGTTACTAAAAAGATATCAAAAGAGACACAAATAAGATTATATAACACAAAGAAGAAGAAGAAAAAAATATTGAATAAAAAAATCAAATCAGGAACAGACTGTTTTTGTTGTCTACCAACAAAAAAGAAAAATAAAACTACCAATATTTTAGTTGTTGTAGTAGGAAAAGAGTAGTAGCAGTGAAATGACCTTAAATTCCGGACGAGAAAAAAAGATTCAGTCTACATTTAAGTAACAAAATAGTTGTTGTACTTTTAATGTAGATTTTCTGAATTAGTTAAATCTCCTTTAAATCAACTACCCAAACACTGTTTCTGGAAGAGACTGAGTGGTCGGTTGGTTGGTTGGGTGATGGTGACACACACTCACTCACTCATTCATTCATTATGATTTTTTGAAATTCGTAGAAATTTATATGATGCAATTTTTTTTTGTGCGAAGAAAGAAAGTCAATGACTTTTTCTTTCACACACACACTCTCTCTCTCTTTCCCTCTTTCCTTAGGATGTAATAATCATCTTTTTTTGTTTTTGTTTGAGATCTTTGGAGAAAAACGCTACAGGAAATTGTAAGACAAAAGGTAAATATATTTTTTTTAATCATATTTTCCTGACGTGTTGATAGTTGTTGTTTTTGTTGTTGGTTGTTAAACGTTATTAAACCTTAAACCGCTGGACAAATATTTTATTAACGGTTACACCTCCAGAACAAATGTCTCGAAATGACAATAATAGTTTTCTGTGAGGGGGGAAAAACAATAAAATTTTATTTCAATTTTTTGATCTTTCAATAATTATTGACCATAAGAATAGAACAGCTTGGAACAAATGATCATAAATTAAGGTCTTTAAATGATTTTCTTGAAGAAATTGATATTAAATATAAAATTTATATTTTTATTCAATTATGGAAGAAAATATGGGAGGTTTTGCTTTAATGGAGGCGGAAATTTCTTTTTAAGTTCAATATGAAAAAGAGAAAAAATCAGTGGTAGGGAAAATATGGAAATAAGTTTGTCCGTTACCGCCCATTAACGTTTCTATGGTGCTTTCTGCCACTTTGCTCGATCAGTTAGTTTATCTCCATTCATCATCTTTTTTGTGCTTTTCAATTCTCTTTTAACAAGAGTCCAATATCTCTTCACTGCTATAAGCCCTGGGCAGTTTGGAGGATTTGCTTCTCATGTTCATGTGCCACTCAAGGGCTTGTGGACAGGATGCCAAGTCAGGGCAAAAATAAGTGGACACGTTATGAAGTCTTATGAAAGGAAACAGATTTTTTTCTAAACATACTTTAATGTACATTTTATTTAGACTGATGTAAGAAATGATTGACCTCTTTTGTCACAAATGCATAATGCTTGACCAAGAACTTTCTGTGAAATTTTGAATGATTTTGGGTCCTAAACTTTTCTTCAGCATAACCTCAAGCAAAAGCAACAAAAAATGTTGGCCAGGAATTTGCAAAAAATTTGGCTTCAATTTCAGTGCTCTGTTTTTGGTCTCTAAATTTTAAGTAGCAGTTTTAACTTTTCGCAGCAAATAGTACGAGCACTGCTTTCCTACTGGATGTGTTGGAAGCTCTTTCGAAAATACTTTCCCTTTTTTGACTTTAAAAACATCATATGGACCAATTCTTCTATATGAACCAGGTTTAATAACATTAGAAACACTTGATCAACAAAAAAATGTTTTAATGAAAAATGTGTGTTAAGAACTTTTGTAAGAATAAAACTTTTTAATAAAAATATATTTTTAACAGAAGATTTATAGAAAAGCTTTTCTATAAAATAAAGAAACTTTAATTTAATAAAATGTATAAAATAAATGTCCAAGGTTAAAGAAATACAAGCAAAATATATTAAAGCTTAGAAGCTTTTCTATTAATTACGCAACTTTTATACAATAAAAGCTTTTGCCGAAAAAATTATAAAAAAAAACTTTATTTTTTTCAAAAGCTTATAGAAACGTTAGCAAAATTTATTAAAGCTTAGAAGCTTTTCTATAAATGATGCAACATTTATAAAATAAAAGCTTTTGCCAAAGTTTCATAGTAGAACAGAAAAAAAATTTAAAAAAGCTTAAGAATTTATTTTTTCAATCCCAAATATTGCAAAAAATTCCTAAATTCCCCAAAAAAGCTTTAAATAATTGCTCAACAAAATTTGTTTTTATTTAAGATTTTTTTTTTAATTATTTTGCAATTTTGTTTTTGTTTATTTTGTTTATAGGAAATTTTAATTAAAACGTAAAAATCTAAAATTGAAAAAAATCTCTTGTTTTCAATTTCAACAAATAACAGCATTTTTATTGTAATTACGACAAAACTAACACAAAATAATAAAAACAAAATAACAAAATTCTTAAAAAAAAAAACAAATTCAGGCAAAAAGCCAAATTATTTGTATAAAATTAACCATAAAAAAAATAATAAAAAAAAATAAAATAAAAAATAAAAAATTTAAGCAGAAAAAAAGCTCTCCGACCAACAAAAACAAGTCTTAAATTAAAATAAGTAAAGAACATGAAATAAAAATTAAATGACTTAAAATTTTAAGCATTTCAAACTTTTTTCTAAAAATCTCTTTTTAAAGCTTTTTAAAAACAAAAAGCTTGTTTTTCTAGTTTTCTTAAAATTTCTCTAGAATTTGTTAAGTATGAAAAAAAAATTAATTAAATTTAATTATAAAATTCCTTCTAAAATGTTTTCTATTAACGTAAATCTTTTAAAAGCTTTTAAATGTCATAACCAAAAAAAAGCTTGTTTGTGTCCACCACAAGTGGTGAAGAGGGTATATTAACTTTGTTATTCCGTGTGTAACACGGAATGTCAGACCCCATAATGTAAATATATTTTAGCATCAAATTGAAATTCAAGTCGATTTAGCTACGTCCATCGGTCTATCTCCTGTTGGCACGCTCACATCCACAATAATTGACAGTGAAATTTGGCGGGAGTATTTTTTATAGTCCTAACAATTTTCCTATTTAAAACGTACAAAATCGGTTCAGTATTCTAGTACAGATCGATATTTAAGAAAACCTCTAAGTTCTAGCAATAAACATAATGTATTTACTTCACACGCATTTGTGGTGGAGGGTATAGCAGATTCGGTATAGACAAATAAATCGAGTCTTAAAGTCTATAAAATAAAAATTTACGTTTTCTTAAAAAAGTTCAAATTTGTTATTCCATTTTTTTTATTCCCCACAAATTCAAGTGTTTTTGTGTGTAAATAAACTCGTTTCGCTTTTTTTCTAAGGGAAAATGTGAAAAAAGCGTAAAATAACCTCCAAAATGTATGTCTATTTTACAAGTTCAAGGTTACAATAAAAATGTATTTTTATGTATTTTTGCGTTTACATTTTTTTTGCTAACATTTTCAAGGAAAAATTTTTGCATGAATTTTAAGCTCCACCGTAAACAATGAGAATGATAATAACAGAAAAAAGACTAAAATAGAATTATGGGAGACAAAATTTATGAAATGCAAAAAAAAGGAAGGAAAATAATAAACCTTCAAGTTTAAGGTTAATGAAAAGAAAAATTAAAAATAAGCTTTTAGTAAAAACAAAATTAATAACTTTTTAAAAGCTTTAAGCTTTTTTCTTTGAAGATTATTTCAAAATAAAATTTTAATCTTTTCTTAGTTGATTGTGTTACAAATTTTATTAGTAGTTTTCTCTAAAAACCAAAAGCTTTCATGTATAGAACTTTTCTATTTAAATGAGCTTTAAGCTGTTTTTAGTCTGTTAATAATTTTCACAAGAAAATGTTCTTATAAAATTAAAATAAATTATCTTTTTTAGAAAATTAAAAGGATTTTTGAAAAATGTTCTATACATTAAGTTCCAATTAAAAGCTTTTTTAGCTAAAACGTTCTTAACCTATTTTAATTAGTTGTGAATAAAAGCTCATACGGTTTTTAAATAATTGATAAATTTAAAAATTTGTTTAACAATTAAAAAAAATAAAAAATGTTTAATAAATTTTAAGTTCCAATAAGAAGCTTTGCTATACAAAGCTTTTTAAACTATTCATCCTTATAAGGGCTGCTAATAATATTCAATAAAATTGAGTAAAGTCATTCTTAAAATACTTTTGCAATAAAACAACAAAAAAAGTTTTAAGATAAATTAATTTAAAAAAAATCAAAAGCTTTTCTAGATAAAGGTCTGTTAAGCTTTTTTAACAATTCTCAAATCAAATCTAGTATTGTCATGCACACGTTCTTAATAAATATTCAGTTCTTAAAATTAAAACTTTGGCTATAGAAAGCTTTCTTAAGCTATTTTAACAAATTATATGTAAAAGCTTTTATGCTTTTAATAACTTATAATGAAAAATGTAAATAATTCTCTTATTTTAAAATGTCTTAATAAAAATCAAATATTTTCATCAAAACTTTGATGTTAAAATCAAAAGCTTTCAGATTTCAAGCTTTTACAAATTCATATTTTTAGTTTCAATTAAAAGCTTTTTGACTATTCTACTATTTTTTAATAAAAATTCTTGAAATAGTAAGAACATTTTTAAGAAATTGTTGAAAAATTTAAAAAATAATAATTTTTCACAATTTATTGTTACCATTCTAATCAAAAGCTTTCTCACTTAAAGCTTTATAATCATTCTTCTAATGATCTTAAATAAATCTTTGTATTATTTATTATCTAAATCTAACATTAAATCTTTAATTATATTAATTCTATTAAGCATTTAAGGGCCATAAACAAAAAAGCTCTTTTTTATGGATTTTGCCTTTTTAAGCTGTAAAATTGTTAGTTTTGTTTTAAATAACGACTGTTTTTATGTTACAACACATGTTTAAATTTTGATTTAATGATTTTTTTTAAATCCTCTTGTTGTTGTTTTCTTATATCAAAATAATAGACAACAACAAATAAATGAAAAAAAATCTTATATTGAATTAAATTGACTTAATGATGGTTAACGACGTGGATGGCGAGTGTGTGTGTGTTTGTGTGAAATGCTACATAAATAATTTTTCAAGTTTTTTTTTTAGAAAAACACGTTGTTAGATTTTCTAAGCTTGAAGTGGAATAATTTTAGTCTTCAAATACGATTTTTTTGGGGATCATTGACTTTTAAATTACATTTTGATGTTTTTGGGAAAAAAAGCTTAAATATAGAGAGGTGTGAGGAAAGGTGTTAAAAGAGGTGAAGGGGAAGGTTTTTTTACACTTAAATTATTTAAACTTAAATCTATAATTAATTAAGCTTTACATGAGAGAAGAATGAATGTTTTGAAATGGTTATATAAATATTATGAAGCTTTTGAAGTTTGAAAAAAGATTTAATTACAAAATTTTAACTTAAAAAAAGATTTCTCGATTTCCAATTTTAGTACAAATTTAGATTTCTTTCGATTTTTAAATAATTTTCAAATAGTTTTCAGTAGAACCATTTAAAACGAATAAAGCTTTTTAGTGAAAAAGGCGTAATCTATAAAAGCTTTTTGATTAAATATTAAAAGCTTAAATACTGTTTTACTCCTAATTTGATTGTTTTAATCAATTTTATTTTATAATTAATTTTGAAACTGTTCTATTAATTAAAAATCACTTTAATTTGTGATTTCGTTTAAAATTTCATTTATGTTCAATTGATTTTTGGTCTGTCCATATCCATTACATTTGTTTTTGAAAATTCCATTCAAATAATCTCATATTTCTTGAAACTACCTGAATTCAGTTCCAATCAAAATCGAATAATTCTTTCTTAAAATTTAACGAAAAATTTTATTTCTTTTTCACAAATGAACATTAAATTTATGAAATTTCATACATATTAATAACCTAAAAACATACAAAGGATTTCAACCTTTTTTAGCACACGGACACACACACACACACAAATCTAGGTGCCCTATTGTCTATCAACCTCAAAAAAAATATATTCTTGTTTTTCTGTCAAAATTATTGTTGCATTTTTATCCCTTAATTTTTTTTTGCTTTCTTGTCATAATTTTAAAAATTTTGTCAATCAATTTTCATTATTTTTATTGATTTTTTTTGGGTTAAAAATCCTTAAATTTCTTTAGAAAATTATGAATGTGCGCTCTTCATTAAATTTGACATATTTATGAAGTGTTTCGAAATTTTCTTCTGGGTCTTTAATGAAAAACGAATTTTTAAGAAAGTGTTTTTAAGTAAAATGTGGACTACTGTTTAGATTAAAAACAAAAAACAGGCAGCTGCACAAATTTTGAAAATAAATGATTTCAAATAAATTATTATTTTATTAAAAATAAATAACAATGAATTTTTCTTTTGTGGCTTTAACATGATTTTTGTGGTAAAAAATGTTAAGAGCAGGATTTTGTTAGAAACCAGAAGAAATAAGTACTGAAATTAAGGCACTGAACTTCAGTGATATTTTGTTGGAAGAACTAAATTTCTAAGCTTGAAAAATTGTCTGTATTCCCAAATAAAAGCTAAAATAATACAGTTTAAGAAAGGAA
This sequence comes from Cochliomyia hominivorax, assembly GCA_004302925.2. Taxonomy (NCBI): domain Eukaryota; kingdom Metazoa; phylum Arthropoda; class Insecta; order Diptera; family Calliphoridae; genus Cochliomyia; species Cochliomyia hominivorax. The sequence continues at coordinate 91,409,233 of PYHX02000158.1, read as the reverse complement.
GTGTTGGACTAAAATGTGGACTACTGTTTAGTTTAAAATAAAAAAAACAGGCAGCTGCACAAATTTTGAAAATAATTGATTTGAAATAAATTTTTATTTTATTATAAATGAATAATTTTTCTGCCTTTAACAAATGTTAAGAGCAGGATTTTGTTAGAAACCAGAAGTAACGAGTCCTGAAATTAAGGCACTATTTCAATAGAGACCTTATTTGAAGGACTTAAAACGAAATATCAAAACTTCAGCTTTAATATCAATTTCCAGCAAAAGCTTTTAAGTTTCAAAGCTTTCCAATTTACTCAAACAGTTGTTTTTAACTTAATAAAATATTTTAAACTTTTTCTTTTTAATTCTCTATTCAAAATATTTCTTTTCTGCTTAACCTCTAAAAGAAAGTAGGCGTTTTAAAGAACAGTGATGAGTAGGTTTTCTTTCAATTACTCAAGAATGTGTTTCGCAAATTAAGTATAATTTTTCTTTAATAATAAGATTTAGGGATGGGTTATTTTTTATTTAAACAATTAAATTAAAACTAATTTAGTAAAACATTAAAGCAACTGACACTCCTTTATTCCCAACTAAAACACAGTATTCCCTCTATAAGTGTGTTCAATTTAAAGTCTCTTAATCTTTTGGCGCCAATTTAACACTTGTTATCAGTAAAATATGCTTTTTCCAATAAAAAGCCGGTTTATAAATAACTAAACCATAATTAAGGCCTTTTTTCACAAACTCTTAAATAAAACGTTAACACGCGATTTGAACATAAAAATATTTGTTTCATTTTCTAAGTCTAAAAGAAAAATTGTATTGATTATTTGTGGAAAAAAATTTAAGACATTTTATGGTTAAAGAATGTGTTTAACTAAATGATACAACTAATGATTTATGGTTTGGAAAAAAAAGCGTTTGCTCTTGAAGACCAGTAGTTAACTCAAAAGTAATTAGATTTAAGCTTTTTTTGGATAAAGTGTAAAATGAATGGAAAACAAAAAAATAAAATTCCATAACATTGATTTTTTGTTTGGTTAAAATATGTTTTAAACTAATTAGTTAAACGGATTTGAGTAGAAAATGTAATAACAAAATTAAAGCTTTTTTGGAAAAAAAGACTAAAACATGTTTAAAGATAAAAATAAGAAAGAAATAAAAGACGTTTTAAAAATAAATGAAAATATAGGATTTATGATCAACTAAATAAATGAAAATGATCTAAAAAAGAAAGCTTTTTAAAAAGGAAAAGCTCCAAGCTTTTAAAGCTTTTCCATTCAAAAGTTTTTATTAATCTAAATTTTAACTTTTTCTGGTTCCAAAAATTGCCACATAACTCGTTTTATTTTGAACCAATTTTTAATATTAAACTTTAGGGGGAGACTACACTTAATCTGGGTAAACTTTATTAAGTCAAGATTCTTCTCTTTGACCTGATTATGACTTAAACTATGTCCGTCTGTCCTTCCATCCTCTTAAATTAAATTCTGATTAAAACCACTTTGATAAAATTTGTTAATCAAAAACTTTTATTAAATTGCTTCACTAATCGGGATATAATTTCTTTTTCATTGGGGAGGGAAACTATACAAAATCTGTGTTGGTTATATGAAGATTGAATTTTATTTTTGGACTTGTACTGTCACCAGCTATGTCCGTCTGTCTGTCCGCATAATTAAGATTTTGTTAATTATAATCTTTTCATAGTTTCAGATATCGTTATATAATCTGTTTCCTACTGAACCGATTTTATATAATAAAGAAGATAAATAAATAAGAAATGAAACTACACATAATCTGTGTTAGTTTCATTGAGATTGGATTTTACCTTGGAACTCGTTTATGCAAAAGGTTAAGTCCGTCTGTCTGTCCGCTTAAATAAGATTATGTTAAACAAAACCAATTAAAGATGGTTTTAGAAATCGCTATATAACTTATATTCAATGTCACCGATTTTAAATATTAATCGATGGAGTGAATCTACACATAATATGGGTAGATTTCATTGAGATTAAATTTTGCTTTCTTATAAATGCATGGCAACAGCTATGTCCGTCTGTATGTTAATACGTTTCAAACAGATTTTGTTAGCCAACATTTTTTCTTTTATAGTTTCAGAAGTCGTTATATAGCTTGACCTCTAATGTATTGGTTTTTAATATTTATATATGGTGGGATAAGTTCCATTGAGATTTATTTTATTTTTGAACGTATATATGTTAACAGCTATGTGCGTCTGTCTGTCCGCCCATCTGCTTAAATCAACTTTTGTTAACCAAAGTAAAGAAGAGAATATTCTGATGATTTCAGGAATCGTTATATAACTTTTTAACTAGGGAACCAAATTTTTATATTAAACAGGGAGGAGAAATAGCATGCATTCTGGATATATCTGATTGAGATTTTATTTTAATTTGACAATATACAGGCTAACAGTAATGTCCGTCCATCCGTCTGCCTAAATCAATTTTGGTGAATCATAATGTTCTGTTTAGGGTTGTCAGAAATCGGTATATAACTACTTTTCTACTGAACCGATTTTGAATATGAACCTTTGGAAATAAATTATATATACTGACGGATAATTTTATCAAATGTGCTTTATTCTTTTGTATACGGACATGCCTACAACTAAGTCCGTCCGTCTGTCCGTTTAAAACCAATATTTATCTAATCCATGATATTCACAATAGTTGCTATAATAGAGCAAGAGTTATGAGACAGTGGATACTATTAACTCTTGCTTTAAACAGATATTCCCCTGTGAAATTTATAATAGAGCTTTTTTGTTTTCAATTTATTACAGTTTCATTTTGAGATAAATTAACATTTCTAAAAATCGCCTTTTTCAAATTCTTATAGTTCTGGGAATTATTTTTGAAATGCAGCGGAAGTTTATCTTAAAGCTTTTTTAGGTCATAGGTCATTAAAATTATTTGAGTGCGTGTGTAATGTCATTAGATAAACATATGTTTTTTTTTGGTTCTTGTTTTAATCGAATGATTTCGCTTAATAATTTATGAAATTTTAGTTCAAACCGTATTTTTTGTTTGTTAGTGTGTTGGTGTCTGATTCATTTACGAAAATAATAAAAATTACTTCCTCAAATTAATCATATAAAATTATTATTTTTTTTTTTTTGGTGAATAAAACTGTGGGCCGGTTTATTTTTTCTCTAAATATAATAATAATTTTCTAAAAAAGAACATTTTTATTATAAATTTTATTTTTAAAAACTGAAAATATCATGGTCAAACTGTGTCAGAGCAGAAAATGTGTTTCAATTGGAAAACAAAACAGGTGTTAAATAGAGAAATAATAAAAATTCAAATAAACTAAAATGAAGTGTAATTTTAGCTAGAAAAAAAGGTGCTAATTTTCTCTTTTTTAATTAAAATTTTGAATAACGAAATAAACGCTATAAAGTTTATTTCTTAAACATCATTAATCTTGCAATGAAATTGCTACTTTAAGTCTTCTTTTATAGTCTTTTTCTTCTATTCAGATGATCAGCAATGATTTGTGAAATTTTCTATACAAATAAACACATATTTTTTTCGTTGAACTAAAATTTACAATAAAATATTCAAAAGTCATTATGGAAAAATCATTAATCATGTTATTTTTTTTTTCGCCTTAGGCGTTTGTTATTAAATCCTTAAGGACTTTTTGTCTGGATAACAGCAGGGGGGGAGTAAACTACACTTTAAACAATTAATAATGTTATTAAAACAATTAAATGTCAAAATGCTTAAAATTTTAATTTGAATTTTTCCATTAATTAAAAACACGCTCCAGAAAAATGATCTCATTTTAAAATAATTTTTTATTATTATTTTTTTATTATTAAAAAAATGCTCTTTTTTATTATTTATTTAAAAATTTACTAAAAAAACAAGTGTTAAATTAAGAAAGAACATAAAAATAAACTGATATTCAGAAAAATAACGTGTTTTTAAATAAGAAATATTTATTATTCATAAAATAACTAAAGAAAAAATATATTCAGCTTTAAAGAATCTCAAAATACCCTCCCACCACAAATCGCTTAAAAGTCATCTTTTTTCTACATCTAAAGGTTGTTTCAGTTATCAATCTATAACTTCTCTTCTGATCAACATATTATAAATTCGACACTATGACGGGAAACTACACAAAATCTGTGTAAATTTCATTGAGTAAAGATTTCTCTTTTGGTTGTGAATGTAACCACAACAATGTCCGTCTGTCCGTCCGCATAATTGAAATTTTGGAATTATAATACAATAAATTTTCTGCTTTTTTAATGTTTCGAAATCGGTCAATAACTTTTAGTGTAGCGAATCGAGTTTATTTAATAAACTATTGTTGGAAAGTAAACATAATCTGTGTAAATAACATTGACTTCAGATTATCATTTTGGAAATGAAATTGCAAATTACCATGTCCATCTGTCTGTCCGCTTAAGTCAGATTTGCTTATAATAAATTTTCTGTTTTTTAATGTTTCAGAAATCGGTGTATAACTTTTTGAGTACAGAACCAATTTTAATTAATATATAATGTGTAAGTTTTGAAGAGTTTAAATAATTATTTTGGTTATAAATATGCAAACAACAATTTCTTTCTGTCAGTCCGTCCGTTTAATTTAGATTTTCGATTAAATTTCATTTTAATGTTTTAAAAAATCGGTGTATAACTTTTGTCCATTAAATCGATTTTATTTAAAAGATCATTATTGGAAATTATACATTATATGAATAAATCACATTGACTTACAGATGAGTATTTTTTTAACAAATATAACAACAATAGTGTTCGTCTTTCTGTCCGCTTAATTAAGATTTGGATTAAATGCAATAAATGTCATGTTTTTTTTAATATTTCAGAAATCGGCCAATAACTTACTTTGTACTGAACCGATTTAATAAAATAATCTGTGGCTGGAAATTGCACATAATTTGAGTAAATTTCTTTGATAACAGATTTCTCCTTTGAATATGAAAATGACAAAAACAATGTCCGTCTGTCCGTCCGCTTAACTAAAATTTTTATTGAATACAATAAACTTTCTGTTTTTTTAAGCTTCAAGAATCGGTATATAACTTCTTGTCTACTGAACAGGTTTTATTTAAAGAACTATTGCTGAAGACTACACAAAATCTGAGTTAATTTTATTGAGTTCAGATTATTCTTTTGAACTAAATTAAGCCAACAAAAATGTCCGTCTGTACGTCCGACCGCTTAAAAAATGTTAAAAATATTTTAGTTTAAGTTTGTCAAAGTTTCAGATATCGGTTTATAACTTTGTTGTTGTTGAACCGATTACAAAAAGTGAACTGCAGTAAAAAGCTGTACATAATATGAGTAAGTTAGTGATTTTTGTCATAAATATTCCAACCACAATGTCCGTTTGTCGGATCGCAGGAAAATATTGATAGAACTATTTAATATATTTTTTATAAATTTCAGAAATCGGTTTATAACATTTTGTATGATGAAACGATTTTAAGCAAAAGATCAAGGAAACGTTTCTTTATGAGTGGATTATTTAGATGTCTGTCTGTCCGTCCACTGGGCCGATTGACACAACAAATGTACATTTTTAGATCTCAAATGATTCTTTCATTGTGTTTAAAAGGAATGAAATATTTAACATACTTTCATTAACTACTGTAAGTGCTGGTGATTTTAACAATAAACATCAAATCGTGCATTAAGCTTTTCATTCATTAACAACAATAAAATATTTAAAATGTAAATACTTTAATAAACTTTAATAATAAAAATATTTATTTTAAATTAAAATAAATTTAAATTTAGTATCAATTAAAATTGAATATTTATTTATAAATTTTTAAATTTAAAAATACACTTAAAGAAATTAAATTATAAAATCTTATCTCTGTTTCAGATTTCCTGTTTAATTTTCTTCAAATTTTAAAATTTCTAAGGGGGTAATTTTTTTAATTATATAATTTATTAATAATGAGTTGTTTTTCAATAAATTTCAATTTTATTATTTTCTTATCATTTGGTGAAAAAGAAGAAGAAGCATTTTACGGTTTTATTTTGATAAGATAAAAAATAATGGAAATTGCAAATTATTTTTTATTTTCTTTGCAAAAAAAGTAACAAATTAACTGATAAAACTAGAAAACGAGCAAAATAACTGAAGGCAAATGTTGTGATAAGATAAATTAAGTGATAAATAATTACAAGACAAAAACAAATAAATAGAAGACGAAAATAAATAAACAAAAACTCAATAAACCTTTCAAAATAAAAATAAGTAAATAATTAATTAAAAAAGCTTTCATATTAAGAACATAGAAAACCACAAATAAAAAAAGCTTTTTATTCATTAAAGTGTTTATTAAGATTTTTAGTCCTTCTCTTAAACTTTTTTGGATTCCCAAGTTTAGACTCCCCCCTTATTCAGGTGTTAGAATTACATCTCTCATGGAATTTAAATTATTTAATTAAATTTTTGTTTACATTTTAAATTTATTACAAAACTAATACTTTAACTTCCGCTTTTAGCAAACACACTCAAAAAAGGGCTAAAGCTCCTTTTATGGAAACAAAAATGTAAACATTAAAAAAAGCATATAAGAGGCACTTGTTGCCCTCCCCTTATAAAGTAGATTTTTATTTAAATAAAAATTCTTTTTAACGAATAAATTCTTTGACTCTGAACAATTTTACTGAAATGTTGAAAATAAAAACAAAAACAAAACAAAAAACTACAACATGTAAATATTTAAATTAAAAAAGTAGTAATAATAAAAAAATTAAAGTTCTTTGGAGTACACAAACGCACTTGTTAAATGGTGGACTAAACCGAATATTAAATACCCTCCATCACAAAGAAAAATTTAATACTCATTTCAATAGAGCAACAAGCGGACAGAAGGACAGACAAACTGTTATTGCTAAATCGAGCTCAATTTTAATATTGTTCAAATTTTTATATAGCTAATATATTCACGATGCATTGTAGGTATTAAATATGGACTAATAAAAGTAAAATTCATCGCACTCACCTCTAGAACTACAGTCAAAATTTCCTGCATTTAAATTACGATTTTGAGAATATAAACAAAAGACAGACGGCAGGACGGACATACTGAAATAGCTTAATCGACACCAATTGTTAAATACTTTAAAAATGTATATACTTAATACACTCACGATTCTTTATTGGTATTGCATATGGACCAACAAATGTAAAATTAATCTGAATTTCCACTAAAGACACGACCATTTTGAATTAATATTTATATAACTTCAGAAAATATCTTACAGATGGACAGAAGGACAGACAAGCTGACATAGTAAAATAAACTCTGATTTTAATGTGGTCCAAAAATTTATATTCTTTATATATTCACGATTCTCTCCTTGCATTTTGTTGGGGTTAGCAAACTAAATATCGACCTTATTATTCACTAAAGGTGCTGTCATATTCTCCTGTATTTCCATTATTTAAAATTGAGCAAATAATTAAGAGACGGGCGAAAGGATGGACAGGCTACCATAACTAAATCGAGATGTAATTAAAATTATTCTTAAATATATTTAATATATATATTTTCGTGATTCCACTTTAATACAAAGCATATAATAACAAGGTTTAAATTCATGAGATTTATCATTAGTATTACGTATAGATTTTTTAGATTTTGAGTAACAGATGGACAGAAGGACAGACAGGTTTACAAAGTTATTTATACAGCAAATTTTTAATGTTCTCAAAACAAAAATACCTTAATCAATCCCGAATCTGCCCAGATATGACACATGGATTAATAAACTTCTAAATCACCTCTTTTACCACTAAAGGCAGTAGGAAATTTTGTATACAGTTTTTAATAACTAGAATATAAGCAAAAGACAGACAGAAAGACGGACATATTTTTATAACTAAGTCAACTCTGATTTAAAAACGGTCTTAAAGTGTATATTGCTTATAGATTCTCGAGTCCGCTACTATATAACACATGTTATAATAAACTTAATATTAACCTTTTCCACCACTCTTAATAGTGGAGGGTATTTAAATACTATTTCTATAAGTAATTCTCTTTTAATGACTATGAGTATGATTATAATGATGTTGTATATTAATAATGAAGTTTATGTGGCATGATTATAATGATGATGATGTTATGCTTGAACAATTAAATGAGTAGAACATATAAAATTGTTTTTATTTTATGAAAAAAAAAACTTTAAATGCAAAGCACATGTAACTTAAAAAAAGAGGGAAAAAAATATTTTAAATATTTTTTTCGAAAGAAAAAATTAATAAATATGAAATTTTTAATAGAACTAAAAGAAGATTTTTTTAAAGTATGAAATATTGAAAACAAAACTGAGTAAAGGTATTCAAAATAAAATTTTCTTTCTGAAAGGGCCCAACCCTTTTCACAAACCACTTGTTTTGACCATTTTTTCAATTTATATGGAAAACAAAACGTTTACGAGGGGGAGTTTAAATTCAAATGAAATTGTAAAGTTTATAAAAAATTATAACAAACAAAAATAATATATTTTCATGTGATTAATTTAAGCGGAAGTTTTCATTAAATAGTGACTTCTCCGACTGTTTACATTTTAGGGTTTAATCGCGTATTTTGTGATTACAACTCATTCATTTCATTCACTTCATTCATATTTTTCGTTGTAATGAATTTTTATTGTTTTATTTATTATTTTTTTATTAAATTTGGTTGATATTTTTATTAATTTATAAAAAAAAAAATTATTTACAACAATTGTTATGCTAATAATGCATATAATAAAATTTAAATATGATCATTTATGATTTAATTTTATTTTTGTATGAAAAAAGAAAATCAAAATTATAATTATTGTATTTTGGTCTCAAACAGGAAGTTCAAAAAGTCATGTTTATTAAAAAATAGTTAGTGTAGGTCGTTTTTTTTTTCAATATTTGGAACTTTATCTAAAAAAGGAAGTTTAAATATCACATAAAATAATTAAGCAATTAAAAGCTTTTTTGTCAAAAATAACTACACATTTGTTATTAATAATTAAAGACTTTTTAAGAAAACTTTAAAAGAAAGCCGAACTTTCTATTTCAATTAGAAAGTATTTTACATATTTTTCAATATTGCATAATTGACAATAAGCTATTAAATAAAAGCTTTTGAAAAGCTTTTTCTTTTGAAAAAAAGCAAAACATGTTAAACATACTTAAGAAAATTCAAATTTTTTGTATTAACTCAAAATAAAAGCTTTCTAAAGTAAAATGCCATTGAAAGCTTTAAGTTTTGTATAAAAAGCTTTTTATTTATAGCAAAACTGTCTCTCGAATAAAAGCTTTGTCACTTAAACAAACTTAAGATTCATCTCCTTAAAATCATTAACCTCTAAAATATAACTAACAAACGGACAGAAGGACAGACAATCTATCATAGCTAAATCAACAACTTTTTAAAAAGGGCTTCAAAAATATAAAGATTTTATATATCCATAATTTTTGTCAGTACCAATAAACGTAATATTCACCTAATTCACCCCTAAAGAAGATACTTACAAATTTCTCCAAATTCTTAATATTAGTTTTTGCGAATATAAGCAGCAGACAGACAGAAGGACAGACACAATAGTAGAGCTAAGTCGATATCGATTTGAATATTGGTATTTAATATATATACTGTATATATTCATGATTTCTTCTCGAGAGAAAAAAACATAGAACAGTAATCTAAATATTCACCACAAACATAGAAAATAGAAGCGTGACTTCTTGATAATTATGAAATAGAGAAAAAAAGTTCAAGACGGACGTAAGGAAGGACATTCCAGCTTAGCTTAAACGATTAAGATTAGAATATTGCTATAAAATATATTTACTTTATATATTCACCATTATTTTCCCGATAGTAAACTTGTATTAACAGGTTTTATATCCATCACAATCTTCATTTGAATGTGGTGAGTATTTTTTAGAATCTTATGAACAAGAGAAAAATGTCCCAGACGGACGGAAGGACGGACAAACTAGTATAGTTAAATCAATTTCAAACGAAATTTTCTCTATAAATATATATTCCTTATATATTCGCAATTCCTTTGCAATAGTTAAAATGGAATAAAAAACTTTATATTCACCACATTTTTACTAGAATGGGGTGAATATTATTGTAGATTATTATGAACTAGATAAAAAAGGTAACAGCAGGACGGAAGGATGGACACCATAGGATAGCTAAAACGATTTCAATATATATTTTGCCTTTAAACATATATTCCCTATACATTCACGATTTCTTTGAGATAGTATTTATGGATTTATAAACTTTATAATCACCACATTATTAACCAGAATATGGTGAATATTATTGTAGATTATTATGAACTAGAGAAAAAGCAACAAACGGACGGAAGGACAGACATACTGGTAAAGCTAAATCGACTTTAATTTTTATATAGTTAAGAAATGCATATACCTAGAGCGTACAGAAAAGGCTTCATTGAATAAAATTGTTCAGATGTGTATATATTCATATATAAATTGTTTGTCAAAACTTTGCCCAAAAATAAATATAGATTTTCTTAAAAGCTTTCAGTTTTTTACAAAACAGCTTTATTATTATTTTTTGAATAAAAACAAAAGCTTTAATTCAAAAACGCTTTTTTAATCCGATTTAATCAATTTATCTGCAATTTTGTTTGATTTTTTTAAACTTTTTACTCGTATTATCTAATCAAATAAAAGCTTTTAATTTAAACTCGTTTCCCTGTAATTTTATTAGTTTATGCCATTTTTACATTGTGTAAAATTTTCTCACCAAATAATGTTTTTTTTTTTATTACAACTATGTATTTTTGTTGTTATTACAAACAAACATTAACTTTTAATACATTTAACTAAAGATTTGCTAATTTTTTTCACACTTTTGCGGAAGTCTATTTAAAAAATATCACGGGTGAATGTGAATTACAATGTTATTTTTATTTTTATTTTTTTCATGTTAATAACTCTGTACTAACAACTAGTGTCAACATTTTAAGAAATACCCGCATATTAATAATTTTTTATGACACTTTAAGTGGTTTTCTTTTGGAGAGGCAAAACAAAGAAACCACAAAAAAAGACTTTAATTCGAAAATTTAAATCAAGTGTGAAAAATCAAGGAGAAAAATAAAGAAAAATAGAAAGGAGATTGTGTTTTAATTAAAAAGAGATTTATTAAGGAAATTTATGAGAAGAGTGCTTTAATGACCCCTATATGTAGGGAGGTCCTTTATGAAAGGAAGGAAACAAAAGGAAAATGAATTTTATTAAAACAAGATTTTAATCTTGAGTTTAATAGTTTTTCAAAAGAGAATTTAAATAATTTTTATGGTTTAAGAGGGAATAGTTGAAGATGTTAACTAAAAGCTCTTTTTAAGGTTCAGAGTTTAATGGTCTTTCACTTTTTCTTTAAATATAATTAAATTTTTCTTTTAATCTCATTTTTTTGCAATTTCTTTTTTATACCCCCTACACCATCATCGATGCAAAAGGTGTATTAATTTTATCATTTACTGTGTATTGCTAAAAATGAATGATCTAAGACCCCATAATGTATATATATCCTGATTTCAAATCAAACTCTGAGTCGATATAACTATGTTCGCCTGTCTGTCCGTCTGTCTGTCTGTATGTCTGTCTGCACATCTATTGTTATCACACTCACATCCACAATAATTGACTGAGCTCAATCAAATTTGGCCCCAGTATTTGTTATAGTCCTGGAGAGTTTCCTAATAAAACCCAGCCAAATCGGTTCAGTATATTAAAAGATATAGACTGATATCTGAGGCAACCTTTAACTTCTAGCAAAAAGCTTTCGTAAAATTATCAATTCAATTAACAATTGTCATATCGAAAAGTTAGAATAAAATTTTGCCATAATATAAAGTTATATGTACTTTATTTTCATTTCAAAAATTATCGAAATCGGTTCAGTAGTGAAAAAGTTATAGACAAAAATATAATTGATTTTATGATTTCTGTGTTATATTTCAGAAAAACCTTTATTTATTCTACTCATTTGTGATTGTATTTGTAAATGTGTATGTACGAAACATAACGTATTTACTTCATATTTATTTGTGGTGAAAATAGTCATATAAAGCATTCTTACTGGTTTTCATGTGACCTTTTTTAGCGGTTTCATTCAAAATTTTCGCAAAAACTTATTTTAAGACTTTTTTTGTTGTTATTTTGCAAAAAAAGACCATAATGTAATAACTTTATTTCCAATTATAGTTTATTTCAAAGTTTAAGAAACAATTATTTCTATTTTTGTAGCTGTAATTATAATTAACATAAAAATAATAAAAATTAAGTAATTTTTTTTCTTAATTTTTGTTATTTTATCTTCATCATTTAACATTTCATTTCATCTTATAATTATAGTGATTTTTACTATTATAAGTTTAACGCAAAAAGCAAAAAACGAAGAAATAATAATAAAAACATCTTAACAAATCTTAAACAGTTTTGTCATGTCATTTTGAAAAGTTTTGAAATTGAAACTGAAATATTTTTGTGAGGTAATTGAGTTAAGTGGTCATCATCATTATCATCATTAATATTATCATTATCATCAAAAATAATAATAATAACGTCAAAATAAAAAGAAACAGAAGTGATTGAAATGAAAGTGAAATTGTCCAGAAAGAAAAAAAATGGAGGTGGTTTTTTCTTTGAATTTAATGAAAAATAATGATAAAGAAATTTTTTCTTTGATTAGTTCAATGAATGGAGAAAAAAGCTTTAAATAAAAAAATAAAACTTTCTTTCTTAAAAATAAAACTATAATAAAGATTAATTAGATAATCAAAAATAATGACGTTTTTCTCTTAAAAGTCATAATTTAAAGAAAACAGACAAAAAGCTTTGAATTTTTTTTATAAAAATAAACTTTTCTAATGATTTTAATAAAGCTTAAAGCTTTAGAAATCCTAAAAACCTTTAAAGCTTTTTTCTATATTTTATCCAGAACATTGTAATTTAGTTTTAAAATCTTATCTGTAAGCAAAATCATTTTGAGGATTTTATAAAACTTAAAAGCTTTTTTTATATTTTGTTGTGCAAAACATTTCAAAATACAATCAGAAATTTAAGTAAAAGCTTTATGAGTTCCTTTAATATGTAAAAAACTTTGATAAAATTTTTCCGAACGATTTTTATATATTAAAGCTCTAAAACTAAGCTTTTAAACATCTAAATAAAAGCTTTTTTAAACTGGAATTAATAAAATAAAAAATATATTTTTTTAAAGTTATATAGCACTACTGCTTGGGAAAGCTTTTTTAATGTTACATAATATGAAAAAAAAACTTTCCAGAAAGATTTTGAAGTATTTTACATAAAAAGCTTCTCGATTTTCTTATTTTAACTACATTAAGTTTAAAAGCTTTTAATATCAAATTTACTTAAATAATTTTTAAAATAAATTTTTTAAAAGCTTTTCAGATATTAATAAAGCTTTAATAGTTACATTTAAATAACTTTAAAGCTTTACTCAAATTGAATGTGAAAGCTTTAAATTTGAATATTTATTTTGTAAGGAACTATAACTTTTATAAGTTATAAAGTTCTAACTTCAATAATATAATTTTAAAGCTTTTTGGAAGCTTTTTATTCCATGCTTTTAAAAATTTGCTGATTCTATAAAATGTATATGCAATGTATTTCGAAAGCTTTTACATTAAAAGGCTTTTAAAATTATTTTTAAAACCCTACTAACAAAAAGCTTTTTTTTAATTACAATTAGGAATTTCTTAGAACACGTTTATTAAGAAAATAAAGCTTTTTTCCTGATATGAAATATATTTTTTTCTTTTCCCGGAACAAAGCTCTTCATAAAATTTTCCTTTAACTATTAAACTTTCAATCATCATTATTAAGTTCAATAGACTTTTATTCTATAGATTTGATTATTTATTAATTAATTATTTTATAAATAAATTATTAATGATTAATCAATGGAAAATAGAGCAAATATTATATTTAACCTTTAGACAGGGATCACATTATTTTTATAATGGTAAAAAAGCTTTATTTTGCAGCAAACAGTTTGAAACTGCTGATTATTTGAGAATTTGTTCGAATACAAGTGAAACGAATGGAATTAATGAAATAAATATAGAATATTTTTGCAATAAATTATATAGAAAAACAAGATAAGGAAAACTGACTTAATGACGACAATTCTAGTAGATAGTGATAGAGAGAAAAAGACTAAAAAAGACAAACAATTATGTGGATTTTAATATTAAAACAGGAATTTGAAACAACAAAAACAATTAAAGTGGTTTCTGAAGAGAGGAATTCAGTAAAAAATGACATTTGTTCTAATAAATTGAAAAAAATGGATTTTATTTAAATTGAAACTTTCAAAAGAGCTTTTTTAAAAATGCATTATTTTAAAGTTTTAACTTAAAAGCTTTATTTTAATGAAACAAGTAAAACTTTTATTTAAATGTTTTATTACATTGAAATTAATTAAAGCTTTAAGTTTTGAATAGCTTAAAGCTTTAAATATTTGCAAGCTCAGAGCTTTTTTGAGCTTTTTGTTACATCTACAAATATATAAAATAAAGTCAAAACGTCTGGGCCAATTTTGATGAAATTTTCACAGAATGATTCCAATATACCCGCAAGTAATGTAAACTACAAAAAAAATCCATTGGACCAGGGGGAAGGGTATCTCCCATATAAAACAAATATTGATAATCGAATATCTAAAGAACTTTAACGGAGAGTTAAGTACCAACAAATTCTTTAAGGAACTCTTTTACTGGACAAAACGTAGGACGGATAGAATTGCCAGTTTTCCATACAATTCATATGTTTTCCTCTATTTTAGTCAATAAGTCTTATTATCACTCTTTTTAAATTATTGCAAACTATTTGTTGTTATTTATTTATCTTCTTTTTCCATATTTTCACTTAATTTCCCACCATAATAATTTCATTAAATATTTACAATACATCCATCCATCCATCCACTTAATTCTTATTTTTTTTCGCGTCATCACCAAATATCATTATTATCATCATATGTGGTTACAATTTGGTCTATGCGTGATATGGTTATGGAGCTTCACTTTCATAATAAAAATATCTAAATCGTCTCTAAATATAACAGAGAAAAAACATGTGCATTTGACAAATATTTGTCAGACGCGACAGACGTAATGAAATTGAAATTGTTTTTGTCTTCATAAATAGCGAATATAGAGCAAAAAAAACGTTGAAATGAATAAGACAAAATAAAAAAAAGACGGAAAATTTATTCATGCATTTTATAAAGCAAGAGGTCATCACAAAGTTTAAACTTTAAATGAAATTAGATTTACAGCTTTTTTCAATTACAATGTAAATTTGTGAAAATTTATTACAATGAATTTTTTAAAATAGTGGTATTTGAAAAAAGACTTAAATTTGGGATCGTATTCAAGTTTTTTTTATTAAAAGAAACTGCTTTTGAAAAAGGCTTTACTTTAGATTAAGCTTTCTTAAAGATTTCTATAAAAGCTTTCTTCTCTAGGATATATTTTTGATATTTGTAAAGCTTTTAATGTTCGAACATTCTATTCTTATTAAAGCTTTTGAATCTTAATAAAATAATCAAGCTAAACTTTTGTTTAAACTTAAAGCTTTAAATGGAATTTTATTCCTAAAACCCGTTTTTAATGTGTCAAGCTTTGAATTAAGCTTAAATCTTTTCTAAAACTTAAAGCTTTTTATAATTAATTTAATTCTGTTAAAAAAGCTTCACTAGTTTAACAATAATGTATTAAAGCTTTAATAAACTCTAGAGATTTTAACTTAATTCTGTTAATAAAGCTTAATTTATTTTTTAAATTCTCAATATTTTTTGCAAAATATGAAATTTGGAATTTTTTTAAATTTTTTAAAAAAGCGATTTTTTTTATTTATTTTTCTCTCTTTAGTTTCTTAAAAATATTAAATTTTATTCTAAATTTGAAATTTTCTTAAAAAAAATTTTATATTTGAAATTTTCTTTAAAACTTGAAATTTATTTTTCTTACATATTTAAAATTTTCTTAAAATTTGTAATTTTCTTAAAAATATAATTTTTTTTTAATTTGACATTTTTACAAAAAAGTTGAAATTTATTTCAAAATTTAATTTTCTAAATTTTAAATTTTCATAAAAAAATTTAGTATTTGCTATTTTTGTCAAAATTCTAAATATTCAAAAAATTTTAAATTTTTTTGTCAAAATTTAAACTTTTTGTCAAATTTTAATATTTTTAAAAATTTGATTTTTTTTGTTAAAATTTTACATTTTTTGTCAAAATTTTAAATTTCAAATTTGAATTTTTTGTCAAAATTTTTAATTTTTGTACAATTTTTACTTTTGGAAAAAATTTTAATTTTTGTCAAAATTTGAAATTTTTGTCAAAATTTGAAATTTTTGTCAAAATTTGAAATTTTTTACAAAATTTTTAATTTTTGTAAAAATTTTAAATTTTTTCAAAATTAGAATTTTTTGTTAAAATTTCATAGTTTTTGTCAAATTTTTAAATTTCAAATTTGTATTTTTTGTCAAAATTTTTAATTTAATTTTTGTAAAAATGTTTAATTGTCAAAATTTGAAATTTTTGTCAAAATTTTTATCTTTTGTCAAAATTTGAAATTTTTGTCAAAATTTTTAACTTTTGTCAAAATTTGAAATTTTTTGTCAAAATTTTTAATTTTTGTCAAAATTTTTAATTTTTGTCAAAATTTATAATTTTTGTCAAAATTTTTAATTTTTGTCAAAATTTTAAATTTTTGTCAAATTTTGAAATTTTTGTCAAATTTTCAAATTTTGAAATTTTTGTCAAATTTTCAAATTTTTGTCAAAATTTGAAATTTTTGACAAATTTAGAAATTTTTGTAAAATTTGTTTTTTTTTAGAAATTAAAATTTTTTTCAAAAATTCTTTAAAATATTTTTTAATAATTGAAAACTTTCCTAAATTTTTACTAAAAAAGCTATAAATTTTACTTTTTTTGGAAAAATATAAAGAATTATTTTTATAGTTTTTGTTGTTGTTGTTGCAAATATACATTTTAACAACACTCTACCTCACCTGATTTCCTTTTTTCCCTATCGGGAACGACTAGAGATTTCGCACGTTTAACACGTAATGATCGACGGCGTATGCTGCGTAAAAAAGCTTCAGGCATACGAGAAAAACGTTGAGGTGTATCGGGAGCTTTGGTACGTTCCGGTAAAAAGAAATTTTTAACAGCCAACATGATGATGAAATATTTTTTTAATAAAAATTAAATGTAATGAGATTTTTTTAAAGTAACAAGAAATTTTTGAAAAACACTTTTGGGGGGAATTTTGCACAAATTTTAAATTTCTTGAAAATTTTGTTAGATTTTATCTATTTTTTTTTTTAATTTGGTTCTCTTGTTGGGTTTTTATATAATTTTTAATAAATTTTTTGTTAAATATTTCAGTTTTGTATTATTTGACATTCATTTTTGCGTGTGTGTGTGTTGAGGAATATTTGAAATTTGCATTTCAAATGTTTTATTTTCGATTCAAATCTGTTTGAATTGAATTTTTGTTTTGGTTAAAATTTTGCTAATGAATTTTTTTGTTTTGTTTTTGTTTTTTTTTTTATAAATTTCAATGGCTCGATTATTTTTGTGACTAATTCTTCTTCTTTTTTTTTTTTGTGATGAAATAGAAACTTTTATTTTATTTAAACATTTTTTTGTTTTATTGTTGTTGTTTTTATAATAAAATATTTAACATTTGTTTAGTCAGATAATTATTAATTATTCCTTTCATTCGCCTCAATGAAGGGGGGTGACATAATCATGTGTTAAATTTATTAATAATTTTTTTGTTTTTTCTCTTTTTTAATTTTTTTGTTTAAAAAATTGAACTTTTTCCTTTTTATTTTAATTTCACTAAAAACTGTAATTTTTCTACTTTTTAATTTACACTAATTTTTTTTGTTTGTAATTTATTTAATTTTCTTTTTCATGTGTGTAAATATGTTAATCCTCGTTACTAATTATTATTATTTAAGCTTGTTGTTGTTGTTTTAATATATAATTATTTCTTTTAGTTTTGTGTTTACGTAAAAAAATGTTGTTGTTATTGTTGTATTTTTTTGTAACCCACTTAAACCCGTAAAACGTAAAAACAAAAAAGAATTTTCTTAACAAACTGCCCTCACGCAGTACATCACCTCTAGCAACCGTACTAGAGTAAAGACAAAACACAACTGAAGGGAAATTTTAGCAACAGTCGTTTTAATATATGAAAATACAAAATGTTAAATAACATAACACAGGTCATGTTAATAACACAAACAACTGTGTATCAAAAAACGGGTGGTTGCTTTTATTGTTTACATGCATGCATAATACAACAACAAACAACATTAACCTCGTGTTAATGTTAAAAAGGGAAATTTTAACATTTAATCCCTCTGTTATTACAAAATTAAGATAACAGTAATGTTAACTATGATTAACATAACATTTATTACAACTGTTATGTTAAGTTTTGTTTACTATTTAAAATATCATGTTTTTCTTTTTGTAACTTCCACTGCCACAAGTGATTAAGAGTGTAAGTTACCTTATCATAGCTTGTGTAACGCTAAGAAGGAATAATTTCAAAAAATCTGAGCCGATTAAGCTATGTCCATCTGTCTGTTGATGGCACGTTTACACCCATAATAATTGACAGAGCTCAATGAAATTTGGCTTGAATATTTGTCATGGTCCTATTTAAAACCAACACAATCGGCCAATATTTTAAAGATATAAATTAATGTTTGAGGCAACCTTTAAGTTCAAAAACTTTCATTAAATTTGGCAATATAAATCCATAAATTAGAAATGTCATAACATTAAGTTATAAGGATTTCATTACCATTCTAAAAATTACTAAAATCGGTTCAGTAGAAAAGAAATTATAGCCAAAGTAACACTAATTTCATGACCCATTAAGTGTTCCTTTGTTATATTTAATTTATTGTACACGTATGTGTGTATGTTCGATACATAACGTATTTACTTCACACGCATTTACGGTGGAGGATGTTAAAGATCCGGCATAACCGAATATAGTATTCTTATCAATTTAATATTTTGTTTTGCTTAAAAATTGTTGTTTTCTTAGCTGTGTTTTTCTTAATATTAATCTCATTCAAACAAAACATTAACCACTACACAAAACTCACTCTCTTACTCATACACACCTTAAGATTTTCAGCAACAACTTTAAACTCTTTTCCCAAATACAAAACTAATCATCAGAAAACAACAAAAAATATAAACAAAAATCAAAACACCAAAAAACCAAGCAACAACAATTCCCCCCACCACCACATAAAAATATAACATGTATTTTTTCTTCTCCTTCTCACTCTCTCACGCAAATATAAAAAAATTATAACGGAAGTTAGGTTATCCTCTCTGTTATTGTTTTTCTTTACTTTATTTACTCTTGATAAAAAAAAACTCTGAAAACAAAAACAAAATTTGCTGGCCAAATAAAACCATTTTTTTTTGCAAAACAATAACAACAAAACATAGACAAGACATGATCAACATAATAAATAACAACAAAATAAGCAGTTTTTTCTCTTCTCTAGTAAAAGGCCCCTTGTTTGTTTACAAAAACAACTTCATACAGATGAAAGAAAGAAAAAAAAGGTTTGAATAAAGATGCGGCCAAATATTGAAACATTGAGACAAATTATTTACCGCATAAAAGCAAATAAGAAAATGGTAAGAAATTGGAAAATTTGATAGAAAAACAATAACAAATATAAGGAAATGCTAAAGTTCACAAAATGAAATCAACAACAACAACAACAATAAAAGAAAATAAAATGTAAATAAACAAAGACGACTAGACGTTAAAATATTTCACAAATGTTGTGCAGCGTCCAATATTGGAGAAATTTTTGCTTTAAATGTGAATTGGGGTAAGAAAAAGCCCCACCTCATAAAGGAAGGAAACAAATAAATGAAAGACAAAATTAAAGCAAACATTTGAGCTACAAAACGAAGTCAAAAGAAAAATACAACAATAAATTAAATCTTTTACTCAAAATTTTAAATGTTTAAGAAAACTTTAAATTAGAACTAAAACTAAATCAAAAACAAACTGGACTGTTCGAAAACTGATCTAGATGATCGAGAATTGAACTAAACCTGGAAGCAGATTAATAACTGATGAAGAATTGAACTTCAACAGAATTTGAACTGATATAGAATTAAACAAAAATCAAACTACAAGCGAATCAGAACTAATCTGGAAAGAATAAAGAACTGATCGAAAACCGAATTAGACTTGAACAAAAATTGAACTAGAACTGAACCAGAACTTAACTAAAACTTAACTAGAACTGAACTGAACTGGAACTGAAATGAACTAGAACTGAACAGAACCAGAACTGAACTGAAACAGAACTAGAACTAAACTAGAACTGAACTAGAACTGAATCAGAACTTAACTAGAACTAAACTGAACCAGAATTGAACTGGAACTGAACTAGAACTGAGCTAGAACTGAACTGGAACTGAAATGAACTAGAACCGAACCAGAACTAGAACTAAACTAGAACTGAACTAGAACTGAATCAGAACTTAACTAGAACTAAACTGAATCAGAATTGAACTGGAACTGAGCTAAAACTGAACTAGAACTGAACTAGAACTGAACTGAACCAGAACTGAACTGGAACTGAGCTGAACCAGAACTTAACTAGAACTGAACTAAACCAGAACTGAACTGGAACTGAAATAAAACTGAACTAGAACTGAACCAAAACTTAACTAGAACTAAACTGAACCAGAACTGAACTGGAACTGAACTAAAACTGAACTACAATTTAACTAGAACTGAACTAGAACAGAACCAGAACTGAACTGGAACTGAACTCAACAAGAACTGAACTGGAACTGAACTAGAACTAGAACTTAACAAGAGCTGAACTAGAACTGAACTAGAACTGAGCTAGAACTGAACTAGAACTGAACTGGAACTGAATTGAACCAGAACTTAACTTGAACTGAACCAGAACTGAACTAAAACTGAACTAGAAATTAACTGGAACTGAACTGAACTAGAACTGAACTGAACCAGAACTGAACTGGAACTGAAATGAACTATAATTGAACTAGAACTGAAACTGAACTAGAATTGAACAAGGACTGATCAATAACTGAAATAGAAATGAACTAATGGAACTACACAAAACCTAAAACTAGAACTAGAACTGAACTAAATTAGAATTATACTTAAATTAATTAAGAACTAAACTAGAAGATAATTCGTAATGATGTCTAACTCGTCCATAATTGAGCTTAATAACTGTACTTTACTTAAGCCGTTTATCTAGTCCTTAGTGTGTTTATTTCCTCCTTTTTATGCATTTAGTATTCATATGCGTACATTCGCGTTAAAGAATGCGAAAAATCATTCATAAATTTTAAAAACATAAACCAATTAAATTTTTATATATATATTGTGTATATAAAATATATACACATACATATGTACATATATAATACAAGCATACATTTTTAAAATATTTAAATTAATATTTTTTAACACAAAAATCATATATAACAAGAAAGAAGACTAAGCCGAATCATCAAATACCCTTCACCACAAATGTGTGTGTGAAGTAAATACGTTATATTTCATACATACACACTCACACATACACTTATATATGTATAAAATATATAAAAGTTTTCCTGAAATTGAATACAGTCACACTTGATGAGTCATGAAATAAGTTTTATTTCTGGCTATAACTTTTATCCTACTGAACCGATTTGGATAATTTTTAGAATGGTAATGAAGTACATAAAGCTTAAGATTATGGCAAAATTTCTAAATTTTCGATTTATACAGGAAAATTTTATGAAAGTTTTTTGCTTGAATTTAGAGGTTGACTCATATATCGGTCTATACCTTTTAATATATTTAATGGAGTTTTTTTGGTTTTAAAAAGGAAACTTCCCCGGATTATGAGAAATATTCAGGTTAAATTTCATTGAGCTGAATAGACGGACATATGGATATAGCTAAATCGAATCAGATTTTAATTTGATGCAAAAATATATTTATACATTATGGGGTCTGAGATGGTTCCTGCTTAGCGTTACACACAGAATGACAAAGTTAATATACTCTCTTCACCATTTTGGTGGTGGAGGGTATAGAAATATGCTCTGGCTTTTAAATCGTTTTTGTTTTTTTTTTTTTGCTGAATATTTTTGCACTTGTCGTTGGTGTTTGGGTGTTTTTTTTTTTTTTGGTTTTGTTGGATCCGATCCATAATACTGTTTGCTTATTTTGGCATAATTATCATGAGGGGAGATAATACACAGTGGCAGAGTGTGTAAATTATAAACAATTTATGAATGGCTGATGTAAAATGATGTGTTAAGTAAATAGGGAATGTTGTTGTGGGCTTGACCACATGGGGAGGATGATTTCATAAATTATTAATATGGAATTTAAATGATTATAAATAATTGCCAAAAGAAGATTAAAATATTATTTATAAATGTGTGTAAAGTAATTTTAATGGAAATTTGTAATCATTTTTAAAATTAATAGATGATGGAAAATTCAATTTTGTCTGGACGTTTTAAGGGACTTAAAATTTTGGTTAAAAAAATGAGATTGAACTTTTTTATTTTATTTTTTTAGGTTTCTAGGAAATTAGTTTCAAACTTTAATTGTTACATTCAATTACTTTGAATTTCCAGCCAAAATATTTTTTTCTTTCATTTTTTTTTCTTAGGAAAAACTAATACCGGAAATGGCATAAAATTAAGGATAACTAGCAATTGTCCAAAAATACCCAACAACCACCCTGCTCAAGATACAATAAAAATTCTATTCCTTTTTTGTCTTACAAACTCCCTGTCACACACCCACTTAACCATTAAGATCTAAGTTTATATGCTTCAAAAAGGTTTTAATTTTGGAAACGGAACAAGTGCAATACACACATACACACAATGATACAAAATTACTTTATTAGCATTAAAATACATTTAGCAAATACAAATGCAATTGTTACAACAAAAAAGAAAAACTTAATTCCTTATAAAGACCAAATAGTTCAGGGAGGGTTTTCTGTGAAAAGAAAAAGGGAAGATTTCCTTAATTTCCATTATAAATGGTCTTTAATGTTGGCAGCATGATGGATAAATCTCGATTAAAATTTAAGCAAGTGTGTCAAAATATGCACTGGTATGTGGATGTGACACACCTATATACACTCACACACTCACATATTTAACAAAATGTTGCACAAAAATAATCCCAACTAAATTCCCATTTCAAATTGGAGGGTGAATAGAACAAAAAGCTAAAGAAATAAATATACAAATTCACCCCCCCCCCCCCCCCCCCGGTTTTCTATAAAAATTGTGCTTTTGTAGATAGAAACTAGATAAAAATGTTTCCATTTTTTGGCAAATAAAGCCAATGACTCAAACTAACGTTTAACACCTCAAACAGTATGCTTTAGAAAACACCCTGTTAAAAGCGCTCTAAAATAGGCTTTAGAAATTGTTGGCTTTTAAATAATGAGCTTCATATATGAAAGATAAGATTTTAATCAAATAAAACTAACTAACTTTATATCATAACAACTCCCAAGAGTTGGTTATTCAAGGGGTTCATTATTAACCCATATACGCCCATAAATATACTGTACTTTTTCTCAATTCAAAGTGGTTTCTCTTTTAAATTGTTTTTTTTTTCTTTTCACTTAAGAATTTCTTTCAATGAAATTGCGTTTTATTTAATCACCATTCACTAAATTATATAACTCTTCTTCTTAGCAATTATATATTTGAAAACATAAATATTTTTGGAAAAACAAATTACTCCCTTCACCTTTTCCTCTCTCTCTCTCTCACTTATTATTAACATGTGCTCTTGTTCTATAAGTGCAGGAGGGGTGGGTGTTATAAATTACACCCTTTTTACTTCATTAAAACATGTGTTTGTTGTAAAATATTCACCACCAACAAAAAAAAAGTCACTTGAAATTTGATATTTTTTTCTTTTTTTTTTAAATTTTTTCTCTTTAATTTTATTCTGCTTTTGTTTTGTTTTTATTGTTCGTTAAGTGTTAATTTTGGTAATTGGAAATTATAATAACAAATGTCGTTTGTTTGAAATATGACTCCGTAATTATTTAGTGGGTGGCTGTGGTCAGGATTAATAAATGGAAGTGGGCAATTAAAATTTAGGGATGAATGAAATAATTTCGGTAATCAGAGATGTTGGGATGCTAAAGTGAAATTTAATTAGGATTTTCTTTAAAGTTGTAGGAAAAATTGGATTTTATCAAAATTAGTAATCAAACATTTGGGTTTTAATTACATTTTAATTATTTCCAATTCAGATCGTAATGAGATCTAGTTCATATGAATAAAAGTTCAATTTTAGCTAAAAACATGAGAGTAGATTTGGAGTTGAGCTTAATTTAAGTTCTTCAGTTCTACATCCTTTTCCTTTCAGTTCCAGTTAAGCTTTAGTTTAGTTCTTGTTCAGTTTTAGTTTAATTTTAGTACAGTTTTAGTTCAGTTCAAGTTCAGTTCAGTTCTACATAAGTTCCAGTTCAGTTCTACTTCAGTTCTAGATCAGTCCTAGTTCAGTTGTAGTTCTGTTCCAGATTAGTTCTTGTTCAGTTCTAGTTCATCTTTAGTTGGTTCTAGTTCAGTTCTAATTCAGTTCTATTTTAGTTCCATTTTATTTCAAGTTCAGTTCTAGTTCAGTTCCAATTCTTGTTTAGTTCTGTTCTACTTCAGTTCCAGTTCTGTTCTACTTCAGTTCTAGTTCACTTATAATTAAGTTCTAGTTCAATTCAATTTCAGTTCAAGTTCAGTTCTAGTTTAGTTCTAGTTCAGTTTTAGTCCAGTTCAAGTTCAGTTTTAGTCCAGTTCTAGTTCAGTTTTAGTCCAGTTCTAGTTCAGTTTTAGTCCAGTTCTAGTTCAGTTTTAGTCCAGTTCTAGTTCAATTTTAGTCCATTTCTGGTTCAGTTTTAGTCCAGTTTTATTCCAGTTCTAGTTCAGTTCTAGTTCAGTTCTAGTACAGTTTTGGTCCAGTTCTAGTTCAGTTTTAGTCCAGTATTTTTTCCGGTTCTAGTTCAGTTTTAGTCCAGTTCTAGTCCAGTTCTAGTTCAGTTCTAGTTCAGTTTTAGTCCAGTTCTAGTTCATTTCTAGTTCAGTTTTAGTTCAGTTCTAGTTCAGTTTTAGTTTAGTTTTATTCCAGTTTCAGTTCAGTTCTAGTTCAGTTTTAGTCCAGTTCTAGTCCAGTTCTAGTTCAATTTTAGTCCAGTTCTAGTTAAGTTTTAGTCCAGTTCTAGTTCAGTTTTAGTCCAGTTCTAGTTCAGTTGTATTTAAGTTCTACCTCAGACTTAATTCAGTTTTATTTTTTCCGCCGTTTTCAGAGTTCTAAGTGTAAATATCGTCCTATATAATTTTCATATTTTGTATACATTTTTATTACATTTTTTTCCTTTAGTATTTCCATGTTTTACCCGTCCGGACTTTATGAAATTATGGCCAAAAAAATTTATAGCTTTTTAATTGCATTGACTTTAACCGCTCGTTTCGATTCCACACACTCACACAAGTGAAACACACACACAATGTGGAAAAGTATAACACGAGTGACTCTCAACATAAAAGTGTTGAAAACAACAATAAAAATAATTATGATGATTTAATAGAGAGAAACGTGAACTAATAAATAATAATTTTATTAAAAAGTAATAAATTATATTTTAAAATAAACTGGAAAATAGATAAAAATCAAGATGAAGAAAAAACAAAGAGAGAGAGAGAGAGGAAAATTTATGTAAAATTTAAAAATAAATTGAAATAAAAATTTAATTTTAATTTTTTTAATTTAAATTTTATGCAGAAATTTCCAATAAAAAATTATTTCCTATCAAATTGTGAGATATTTCTCTCTCTCGTTCTCTCTCTACCTCCCTCTCTTTTGCTCGCCTGCATAATAATATGAGAATTTCACAATTTTCATGTGTCATTTTTAGTTTTATCATGTACAATTTTGCGACATCCTTGTGACCCATATTTCTCGGGATGTTGGGGATATAAAAAAAAAATGATTCCAATTTCTGTGTCTTTTTTTTAATTTGCGCCATAAAATGATTGTGTCATACATATTAACGACTGAAGGCAGAGGCAGATAAAGCTACAATTTCTTGTTGTTATTGCTACATAATGTTGCATAAATGAATATTGAGTAATGTGGCTTTGTTTGTTGCTGTTGTTGTTTTATATTTTGCCATTAATGTTAAGTAAAACATCTTGTTGTTTAATATTTCATACATTTTAGATTTACAAATATTTAAAGTCATCATCATCATCATCATCATACGTTTGAATCTTTAGTTTTAGTTTCTTTTGCCTCTACATCTCTATAAAACAAACAGAGATCATTTTCAATTTATAGCAAAAATTGTGGAAGCAACAGTCACAATATGCAACATTAAGTATTAAATAGAACCGTTCAACATAAATTTGTTTTTGTGTTCATTTAACATCCTTTTTAAGGGAAAATGCTACTGTACTTACTGACTTTGTGTCTGAGTGTGTGTATGTCTGAGTGTGTGTCTGTGTGTTTGAGCTCATTTGATGCTGCATTAATAATTCATCTGTGTTTCTAAAAAGAATGAGATCAAGTAATTTTCTTAAAAAAATTAAAAACAATTTGTTGATGTCTTGCAACATGAATCATTCAGGAAGATTTAAACGAATTAAGTAAATTATGGTGCAAATTTCTGGCTCAGATCTAGTTCGATTCTAGTTTAATTCTAGTTCAGTTCTGGTTCAGTTTTAGTTCAATTCTAGTTCAGTTCTAGTTCAGTTCTGGTTCATTTTTAGTTCAGTTCTAGTTCAATTCTAGTTCAGTTCTAGTTCAGTTCTAGTTCAATTCTAGTTCAGTTCTAGTTCAGTTCTGGTTCATTTTTAGTTCAATTCTAGTTCAGTTCTAGTTCAATTCTAGTTCAGTTCTAGTTCAATTTTAGTTCAGTTCTAGTTCAATTCTAGTTCAGTTCTAGTTCAATTCTAGTTCTGTTCTAGTTCAATTCTAGTTCTGTTCTAGTTCAATTCTAGTTCAGTTCTAGTTCAGTTCTAGTTCAGTTCTAGTTCAATTCTAGTTCAGTTCTAGTTCAATTCTAGTTCAGTTCTAGTTCAGTTCTGGTTCATTTTTAGTTCAGTTCTAGTTCAATTCTAGTTCAGTTCTAGTTCAATTCTAGTTCAGTTCTGGTTCATTTTTAGTTCAGTTCTAGTTCAATTCTAGTTCAGTTCTAGTTCAATTCTAGTTCAGTTCAGTTCTTGTTCACTTCTAGTTCAGTTCTATTTCAGCTCTAGTTCAGTTCTAGTTCAATTCTAGTTCAGTTCTAGTCGATTTCTAGTCGAGTTCTACTTTAGTTCTAGTTCAGTTCTATCTCAGATCTATTTCAGTTCTAGTACAGTTCTAGTTTACTTCTAATTCTGTTATAAATCGCTTTCAGTTCAGTTTTTGTTCAGGTTCTTTCCTAAATTATTACGAAATCAGTTAGTTCTCTGGTTAAACGCTTATTAGAAAAGTCAACTGATTAAATTCTTTTCATGTCATAATTCACCCCTTAACTTGTCATCACGTTTTTTATGACACCCAAAAATAATACAAATCATTATTTCCACTTGACTTAACAAAATGACTGACAGTGTCATATAGAGAGACAGACAGACAGACAGACAGACAGACAGACAGACAGACAGTTGAAAAGTATGAGTCATACAATATTGTAACATATAAATATTTAATATAAATTCACTCTTTAGTTAAATGAAACAAACACACACACACAAACTAATAATTAAAATATTCAGTCAATTGTAAACAAAAATTTCATATCAGCATCCACTAAGTCTGGTCTTAGGGAGAGAGATTTCTTACCCCGAAATCAAATTAATCAGTAGACACATTACATCTGTTGGACTAAAATGTAAAATATTTTGAGAAAAAAAGCTTTCAATCTCATGAGGGTGGTTTTATTCTATTTGTCCACACTGTCACCAACATCCTTTCACACTTACGATTTTTATTTTTTTTGCGTTTCACATTGAAACGGGAAAAAAACGTAAAGTTTTAATGAGTTTTTTTTTAAATAAATTTTATTTACCTCCTGAATTAAGAATCCATTTTTGGTTCTTAATTATTTTTATCCATTAAAATTTTCTGTTCTGTTTTCTGTTTCTTTTAAAATAAAACTCAAATTGAAATTTTCAAGTGTCAAATATGACAGCTAAAGTACGTCATTTTGGAGTTTTAACAATAAAAACAAAAACATTTTTTTTATTTTGTTTTGCACACAAAAACAAAACGAGAGAAAAAAATAATCGTTAAATTTAAATAAATTACATGCGATTGATGGATCTGCTTTTTTTGTTTGTTATTGAAATGTTTTCGTTTTGTATTCAAATTCAATTATTCACCAGATGTTGTCATTTTAAAGGGGGTGATTTAATATTCACTTGACTAATAATTTAAATTTTAAAGAAAAAATGTAAAAAAGAAAAAGAATGATGCAAGATTTACAAAGTGACTCAAGAAATGTGAGATTGAAAAAAGAAAAGTAAAAACTGACACGATATTTAAATGTCAAAGTTGAATTTTTAATCATGAAAATTATTCAAAAACAATTTGTCATTAAACTGATACCACAAAATGAAATAGGAATGATTTGGAAATGAACTGGAACAGAATAAGAAAAGAACTGGAACTGAACTAGAGCTGAACTTAACTTCACTAGAACTGAACTAGAACGCGAACTAGAACTGGACTAGAACTGGACTAAAACTGAACTAGAACTGAACTTGAACTGGACTAGAACTGGACTAAAACTGAACTAGAACTGGACTAAAACTGAACTAGAACTGAACTAGAACCGAACTAGAACTGGACTAGAACTGGACTAAAATTGAACTAGAACTGGACTAAAACTGAACTAGTATTGGACTAGAACCGAACTAGAACTGGACTAGAACTGAACTAGAACTGAACTAGAACTGAACTTGAACTGGACTAGAACTGGACTAAAACTGAACTAGAACTGGACTAAAACTGAACTAGTATTGGACTAGAACCGAACTAGAACTGGACTAGAACTGAACTAGAACTGAACTAGAACTGAACTAGAACCGAACTAGAACTGAACTAGAACTGGACTAAAATTGAACTAGAACTGGACTAGAAGCGAACTTGAACTGAACTAGAACCGAACTAGAACTAAACTTGAACTGAACTAGAATTGGACTAAAACTGAACTAGAACTGGATTAAAACTAAACTAGAACCGAACGCGAACTGTACTAAAACTGAACTTGAACTAAACTAGAACCGAACTAGAACTGAACTAGAACTGGACTAAAACTGAACTAAAACTGAACAAGAACCGAACTAGAACTGTACTAAAATTGAACTAGAACTGAACTAGAAACGAACTAGAACTGAAATAGAACTGAACTAGAACTGAACTAGAATTTATGTAGAACTGAACTTGAACTGGACTAAAACTGAACTTGAACTGGACTAGAAGCGAACTAAAACTGGACTAAAACTGAACTAGAACTGGATTAGAAGCGAACTAGAACTGAACTAGAACTGAACTAGAACCGAACTAGAACTGGACTAGAACTGAACTAGAACTGAACTAGAACTGGACTAAAACTGGACTAAAACTGAACTAGAACTACAATGAAACTGAATTAAAAAAATTAACAAGAAATAAACAAGAACTGAACTGAAACAAGAACTGATGTAGAATTTAATCAGAAACGAATTAGAACTAATCTAGAGAACATTTAAGGAGTGAGATCGAAACATTTTTAATACACGTCTTTCATTAAAACTTCTTCACAAGAATTATTTGATTTTACTTTTGATCATGAAAAATGTCAGTTGTTTTGTTAAACGTCAAATAAGATTGTTAATCTGATTAAATTGAGCGACCAGGAGAAAGTGCGTACTAAAATTATTAAATATTTTCAACAAAACAAAAATTGAAAAGGTTTTCAAAAGAGTTCAACGCATTCGGTAGGAAAGCTGCCCGCTTAGCTCAGTACCTGGACTATTTGGTACGAAATGTTAAAGCTTTTACAGATATAAAAATATTCGAAGCTCAAAAAGTTTCTGACAGCAGCGCTGCAATGGTAAACAAGCACTTAAGTGGTACAATAACAATAATGTGGTATTTGTAGAAAGAGTGGCAAATCTCCAAAACTGCTCGAAGCTGAGGCCAATAGAGAAATATTGGACTTTTGTTAAAAGAGAATTGAGGATCACAAAAAGTGCTCAAAAATTTGGAAGATCTTAAGCACCAGAAATTCTATAAAAATGTTAATGAAAATTAATCGTACTGAATAAGGAATGAAATGGAAGTGAATTAGAAACGAAATAGAATCGATATAGAACTGAACTGATCCAGAGTTGAACTTGATTTCAAGGAGAACAGAACTAAATCTTCGCCAGGATTAATCAAGAAGCAAAAAATATTTAAATTAAATCAGAATAAACTTAGTATTAAATTGGAACTGATCATGAAGTGATCAAGAACTAAAATAGAGATGAGGTAGAACTAATCGGAAGCTATTCAGAAATAATCTAAAACTAAAGTGATGTAGAGTCGATCAGGAAATGAGCAGATATGAGATTTGAATCACAACATACACAGAAGTGTCAAAAATGACAGTTCAAATATTAAAAATCAGCTTTTTCTTCTGTGTCTGTTCGTGGGCAAAAGTAACTTGTGACTAATTGTGTGAGAAAGAGATTATTTCGTGATATTATTTATTGTTTACATTGATTTGAACTTGAGTTGATCTAAAGCAGAAAGAGAGGGAAACTGTGCTCGAAAGAGAGAAGGAAAAAAGTGAATTTATAATTTAAAAAAACTGGATACGATTTAACAGTCAAATGGACTAATTTCTAATTTAGACTCCTTCATATTTAATGCTCTTAACTAATTACTAATACATTTAAATTCCTTAACGCATTTTGCTAAGGTTTCCTTTACAACAATTTCCATTCTGTCTTTAAACAAATATTTGCTTTTCTCCCCTTTTTAGGAGGAAAACGATTGTGAAACCATATGCAAATCTTACTTCATACTGACCACATACAATAAACATTTTTGTCTTATCTCTTCTTTTCTGGTCTTTGTCTCTCAAATTTTCTTACTTCTGCTTCATTTGTTAAATTCTTCCTTTTTATTCCTTTTGGATTCTGGCACAAATAACGAAATGTGTGGTATTTTCTTGAAAAGATAAATAAATATTGAATTATTGAAAAATGTTTGGCTTGTAACTCGTAAAGTAAATACTGGAAAAGAAAATATGCCACAAATACAAGATGACGTTATTGGCAGCAAATTGTTTTAGATTTCTTTGTTGCATTTTCGACAAAAAAAAAAAAAATGAGAATGAGAACAGAAAATGATTTAAAAGATTAAAAACAGCTTAAATAGAGAGAAAATAATGCAAATGGAAGACAAAAATCGATATTATAGATTTTGAAATTTGCATGGTTTTATTTTCTTCTTCTTCTTTGTGTTTACAAAATCCCCCCTATTTTGACTGGCAAAGGGATTACAAAATGTAAAACATATTTTTCTAAGGATTAAGATCCGCAAATAATGGCAAAAATGCAAAAACAAAAAATGTTTTAAAGTGTTACAAAATTAAAGTTAATTTTAAATAAACATGGCAAAAAAAAAGATTATAAAATCGAGATTTCGTAAGGAAAAAAATTAGCCAAAAAGGTGAAAATTTATTTAAAACCGCAGCTGCTTTAGAGCGAATTTTCAAAATTTTCAAATTCCAAAATTTTTAGCAGAAAAATTTTCCTTAATTTTCTCACGATTTTTTTTTTACTCAAAAAAAAGTCATATTTTCCTTGACATCAAACCCTTTTAAAGACATTTTAAGCAAATTTTGAATTTTTTCCCGTTTTAAAAACCTAAATCATCATCCTTCATAATTCAAGCGTGAAAGGATTAAAAGTGAAATATTCGCAAAATAATTTTTGTCATAATTGCATGTTGTGTAACAAATTTAGAGCAAAACTGCACTAAAACAGCAGCCTCATCATCATCATCATCATCTCCCTGCATTCGTAAAACAATATAAACATGACATAATTATTAGTTTGCACATCCTTTTCTTTTGCACACTCTCCCAGCAACAACAACAACAATAACAGCACAAAAAGGATTTCCTTATTCGTTTTTTGTTTGTTTGTTTGTCAGCATCTTAAAAGGGTCCTTTAGTTGCAAAAATTGCAAAAATTTCTTGCAAAATAAAAAAAAAAAAACATAAAATAATTTGTTTCTCTTCGCTTAATGACACACGACATTTTCCTTGGTTGTAATAAAGTCGATGCTGTGAAATTGTCCAAAATTTTTGATCAAGGAAGTAAATTTGTTACGGTAAAGGTGTGAAGTAATTGAGAAATAAAATTGATTTTTTCTTTTTTGTGAATGAAAAAAATAATTGATGTAGAGAAAATTAGGAAAAAGAAAGAGTTGAACCAAAACTGATGTAGCGATGAACGGGAAGTGAACAAGAAATGTATTAGAACTTAACAAGAACTGATCTAGAGTTGAACTACAACTGAGTTAGACCTGACCTAGAACTAAACTAGAAGAGAAATAGAAACGAACTAGAATTAAACTAGAACTTTATTAGAAACGAAATTTAACTGAACTAGAACTGAACTAGAATTAAACTTAAACTGAACCTGAACTAGAACTGAAATAGAACTGATCTAAAGCTGAACTAGAACTAAACTAGAATTGAACTTAAACTGAACTGAACTAGAACTTAACTAGAAACGAACTTTAACTAAACTAAAACTGAACTAGAATTAAACTAGAACTGAACTGAACTAGAAACGAACTTTAACTGAACTAAAACTGAATTAGAACTGAATTAGAACTGAATTAGAACTGAACTAGAACTGAATTAGAACTGAATTAGAACTGAACTAGAACTGAATTAGAACTGAATTAGAACTGACCCCGAACTAAAACAGAACTTATTATTGAACAAAGAACTCATTTTTGCTATAAATAATATTCGGTCTTTAACATTTAATTTCATCCATTTCTAGAGAATCGTTTTATTTTGTTTTCATTGAAATAATAATTTAAGTCATTTTCAAGAATTTTCAATATTTCGCTATAAATAATTTTCTTTTTATGTAAAATTTATGAGCGTTCAAAAACAATTAAAAAAGTTTTTAATAGTGGAAATTCTTTCTTTCTTCTTGACGTTACATTGTAATCAAAACAATTAAATGTTTAATGAACTTTTTTGGGATAAAAAGAAAATATAAATAATTGAAATATAAAAATGGAAATAATTTAATTATTGAATTTTGAATTCTTTTGTATTTGTTTTAACAAATTTGTTTGAATTTTCTAAAAATTCAAAATATTTTTGTAATTTAAATCACAATATGGAAATGAAATAATGAATATCAAGGTTTTGTATTTTAGTCATTATGTGATTATTATCGATCTTGAAATATAACAAATTGTAATGACGTGTAATAAAGGCATTATTGTGGAATTGTTTATTTTACTTAGAAACCTAGAAAAGAACACAAATAAGAGATTTATAAATAATAAACAAAAAACAATAAAAATCATATGGAAATTATTACAAAGAAAATGTTCTTTTGATTTATTAAGTTCAAGGAAAGAAAATGACACGATGACAAGATAGAGAATGGAAATAATGGAAATATTTTCTCTAAACAAATTAGTTTGGGGAAATAAAAGAATTTAATTGAAATTTTAATAATTTAAAATACATGTTTTCTAGTTAAATTTAAATCCCATTAGTTCAAATTTTACAGTATACTTAAAGGGGTTTTTGATAAACAAAAAGTGTTGCCTAGTTGTAGGCGCCACTAGTGATGAAGAGGTTATATTATTTTTGACACTATGGAATTTGATATTCTACATTATTACATCAAATCAAAATCATAGATTTAGCTATGTCCGTCTGTCTGACAGAACTCTATGAAATTTGGCCTGCATATTTCTTATAGTCCTTAGACGAGTCCTTAAAAGTTAGAAGTTTCAGCAAAATTGGTACAGTAAATTTAAAGATATAAAGCGATATCTGAGAAAAGCGAAAAATTCCTAATCGTCAAATTAGAATGAAATTCTTCTATTCACAAAAATGATCAAAATCGTTTTAGTAGAAATAAAAGTTATAACCAAAAATATATGTAATTTTATTACACATTAATTGTTCCTGTATTACACTTAAGAAGACCTTTATATATTGTATACCACTGTGAGTGTATGCGTATGTACAAAACATAACGTATATACTTCACACGCATTCATGGTGGAGAGTATTGAAGAGTCGGCATTGCCGAATACTTGTTTTATATTAAACATGTTATTTACACCAAATTTTAAAGGAAATTTTTTGTAAATAAATTTTGCTTAATTTTTAAAGCATATTTTTAGGTTGTTATTGACATAGAAAAACTATTGCCTAGTTGTAGGTGCTATTTAATTAAAAATTTGTAATAAAAGGCATTTTTGTTCAATTTTTAGACTTACATAGGTTCACATATATGTAAAAATGGTTTTAAGTTTAAAAACATTGATTTACCATTTGTATTGAGAGCAAAAAAATCAAATCAAATCAAGTAAATTATTCATGTTTTGATAAAACCACAACTGACCAAAAAAACATTATCAATAAAATCCATCAATATAGAGAAATTTGGATTTACTGCAGGATTAAAAAAATTAAAAAAAAAAAATTAAATGAAAACCTCCAGGAACAGTGACCTCAAAATGGCCATTTTCCAAATAAAATTACTAAAAATAAATCTCAAATTATAATAAAAATGAAACATGTTAAAACTTTTATTATCTCAAAAATAATTTTATTTAGTTTTTTATTACAAAATTTGTTTTTCTCTTAACTTTGACCCCAAAGTAAATCATAAATTTTATTGTTCATAAAATAATCTTACGTTTTTTTTTTGCACATAAATGTTTATGTAAATTTCTTAATAAAATTTTCCTGCATAAATTAAGTTTTTAAGAACTTATGATTAACTGTTTTTTATTTCATGTTTATTATAGCCTACTGTAGGGCTTTAAATAAATCCTCCAAATAAAAGTATAACATAAAATTTAGGTCATTTGTAAAATATTTGATAGAAATCTTATAAATTATTTCATTTTATGTTGAGTTTTTATGTATATAGAGTAGTTTTATTGTAATCAAGTTGTAAAACCTAAAATGTATATACACTTTTTTCAAAGCCTAAATATATGCTACAAATATAAAATATTATAGACAGCCAGAGAGTATGCAATAGTATTTGAAATGAACTTATAAATGTAAACAACATAGAAATTTGTTTCTGCAAAAAGTTTAAATATTTAAAGAGATAAATGAAAATATTTAGTCGAGGGAATTATACAAAATTTTAATGCATAAAATAAGCAAAAAAAGAAAATTTAATTAAAAATATTTTCTTTATAGAAAATTTGATTATGAAACATTTATTTATTTTTAAAAAGGAAACTACTTCTCTTGTCCCCGAAAAAAATATGATAATTCTAGCCAAATTTAATGCATTCAAATCTTTTAAGTGTAGGTCCCTAATTGCCTAAGGTATCAACTTTAATTTGTTGTTTTTCCAAGTATTCGATTCTTTAGTGCACCTAATGAAAAAAATTATAAAGCTTAGTTCATTCTCTACTAAAATCGGATCAAAGATCTAAAAGTCTCAAAACGACTATTCGTAAAAGGCTTAGTAATTAAATGCCAAAGTCTAAGAGTAGTTAAAATAAGGTTAAAACTGCGCCATCTATGTACGAGCCATGGGCCTCTAACCATAGCTTTAGTTCCATCCACATAGGATCAACGCTTTGGAAGTTGCAGATTTAAAATCTTTTACTTTCAAATTAAAATTGTTTTTACATTTTAGAGTTGATGGACTTTGACCAGTTCTAACGCTATTTATGGCTAATTTACGATATCCACTTGTTCAATAATAGTTTAATTTCTGCTTTACAACCGTGTCAAATTTTATCAAATCGTTTGTACATATTGAGAGTTCTGGAACCAATATAATTTATATTCTAATTCCTAAAGTAATCAGATTTGAAATATTATAGCACCGTCTGTATTTGAGCTATTAATTCGATTTTACAATATTAAGATTGTTCAACATCTTTTTTGATCTAGAAACCAAAATTTTCTTCAAGTCTTAGATTCTTAGACTTTTGGAAACGATTTGAAAGTTTCAGATTTAAATTCGTTTAATTACAAATTTCAATATTTTTTTTTTTTTTTTTTTAATTGGAGATATTGAACTTTGACCTGATTTAGCGTCATCTATGTTTTGTTTACGTTATCCATTTTGAATAAATTCTGAAAGCCTAATTTCTGCTCTATCACTGTTCCATATTTAATCAAGATTAGTTCAGCATTTAAAAAATATGTTATAAATACGAAAAAAGGCCCAGACAAAACAAATTTGTCATTTGATAGCACCATCTGTATATGAGCTATGCACTCGTTTTTAAAGTCATAAGAATGCCCATCCTGTCCTTTATTTAAAAGTTCAAATCTTCTTCTAGGCACGACACCAACATCAGGACAACGAGTTAACTGTTTAAGAATTAAAATTTTAAGGAGTCCATTTGGTCAGTTTCAGTTCCATTGATGATCTATTTAGGATGTTAATTCAAAGTATTATGAAAGCCTAATTCCTAATCTATCACTCTTTTACATTTATTCAAAATCGTTTCAGCATTGTGGGAGTTCTAGAACACTTACAATTTATGTTAAAAAAGTTCCAGTAATCAAATAACAAACTCTTAGTCTAATCAAATTTGGAATAGTGTAGCACCTTCTGTATCTAAGGCAAAGACTGGATTTCACAATCATAAGAAGAATTAACATCTCCTCTATCTATAGCCCTAAATTAGCTAACGGGACAGAGTTCTAAAAATTTCATTTCCTATTTCTATTACAAGTCTCAAAAAAGTCCATTTTACAGGTGATGATCTTTGCAGCAATCTAGCGCCCTCTTTATCATATTAAGAATTGACATTTAGATATATTATGAAAGCTTAATTTAATCTGAATCAATAAATTAAATTTAAATTTAATCGCTGGCGAGACTTGGAAGATCAAATAATTAAAAAATAAAATAAATTCATTTGTATTTTCAAGAATATTGAAAGAAATTTGTTATTCTTAGGAAATACTACAACATTAATTTTTTTTACAGTGTATAATCGCCTAAAATATATCTTTTATTCTTTTTTAAATTTCTGCCTAAAAGTATGCTTCAAATTTATTTCTTGTCAACATTTTGTTAAACCCCATTTTAAAGGTAGTGGAGTTTAAATCAGTATAACGCCATCTATATTACATATGGGATATACCAAAAGATATGTAATTAAAGCTTAAATTTAGATCCATCAATTAACACAGATTTAATAAAGACGCAGGTGAAACTCTTAACAATTAAAAAATATGAATTCGAACTCAAAATTATATAAAGAACTTGTAGTTCTTATTAAATATTTAATTTCAGATTTTTTTTCCTCTAAATATTCTACTTTCTAAATTTCTGCCTAAAAGTATGCTTTAAAATTTATATTATCCCCAACAGTTTGTTAAACTTTCAAGTAGCTAATAATGAAATTTCTTCCTTCTTGCCACATCATCATTAAATTTTCATTTCTATTTTATTTTCTACTTTTCATAATGCAACAAAACGAAAACGAAGAAGAAGAAGAGGGAAATTCTTAACAACAATAAAGTCTAAATTGTCATAAAATAAACTTAAAGTATACTTTTAGGATACATTTTCTAGTTATATTTTCTATTCACCAAAAACATTTTTGCCAAAACTTTTCTAACTAACTTGTGCTATTTTCGTAACTATATACAAGGCAAATATTTGCAAAACTTAGCTAAATAAGAGAAGAATGAAAAGAAGAAAAAAACTAAAGCATACTTTTGCCATATAACAAATAAAAAAATATCATAGCATAATAATGGGAGAAATTTTACAAAATAAGAAATTAGTTTTATTTAATGTTTAATTTTCAGATGAATTAAAATATTTTGTTGCTTTTATTTATTTTGAAAAAGATTTAAGAATAAATTTTGAAGCATACTTTTTAGGCAAATTAAATCATAAAATATTAAAGCATATTTTTGGGGGAAATTTGGAAAATTTATTTAATTTTTGATTTGATTGTTTTTGGAAATTTTCTTTATCAAATATTTATTAGGATAAAAATGTAGGTTAATACGATTACAAGTGATTTCCTTTAAGGCCAAAAAAACCTTAATTCATTCTGTTGTAATAATAAATTATTCAAAAAAACTTAAGAGTTGCCTTATTGTATCCCCCCTTTTTCTATTCTTAAGACTATTTGCTTCCCTGGTTTGCTAAAATATAAATATAAAATAACTATTATGGAGTGTCTTTATCAAAATATCATGTTTATTATTATATTTTATGTCTGACTTCATGGAACTGGCCAAGAAATTTTTTTTGTGTTTATCATGCTGAAATACTTTATGACATATTGAAATGAAACTTTTCCCAAAAAAATCAACCCCAAATAAATAAAAAATGACAACAACTCAATAACCCAACAGCCAAAGTCTATATGGCCCGTAACTCACACAGCACAGACTTAACCGGCAGACACTACAACAGACATTTGAAAAATATTTATTTTATAAATTTATAAAAAAAAACTATACTGCAGTATGTAGTAAGGAATGAGTTTAAAAAGTTCTCAACACACATTTTACATTAAAACTTTTAAGTCAAGTATTATTTGATCAAGTTCTCTCCCTAAGACATGTCCGTTTAATGTCAAACTAATTAATATAAAGTTAATCAGATTTAAATGAGGGACCAGAAAAAAGTGCGTTCTTTTCAGAAAGAAACCAACTTGGTCCCACAAAAAGTTGGTCCAATGTTATAAAACAATACCGGGAGAACTTGTCCGTTAATAGAAAATCTGATTCAGTTAGAAGGAATAGTCCACATGATGTTTCAAAAGCCAAACAATAGAAAGCATTTTCAAGAGAGCTTTAAACACATCGGGTAGGAGAGCAGCTCGGTTAGCTGAGTTTTCGCACTACAAGGCTCAAAAGGTTCCTGATCGGAATGATATAAAAAATTTAGAGTCCAAAAAAAACAGATCACAGAAATTGAAGACAAGTTTTCTATTCTTGCTGCAAAACATTGTTGCTGATGCTCGAAGAAAAGTCAAAATTTCAGCAGTCAATTCTTGGTATGACAAGCAAAATCCAATTGCGACAAAAGAAGCCAATTAGTTGATACAACAGGCTCTTTAAATACCGAAATTTACATCAAGAAATATTTACAAAAAGAACTGATTCCAACCATAAAATTTCATATTTTTTATCCTGACTTGACATCCTGTCACTATGGTTAATTAGACCCTGAGTGGTAATGGAAAAATAATGTGTAATTTGTACCAAGAGAGGCAAATCCTCTTAACTGCACGAATGAAAGGCCAGTGTAGAGATATTGGACTCATGTTAAAAGAGAATTGAACAGCACAAAAAAGGTGTCCAAAAATGCGGTAGATTTTAAAAAGAGATGGACTACGAAAGTGACAGATGGCGCTATAAAAATGTTAACGGAAGGGTTTCCAAAAAAAGGTTCAAAATTTCAAAATGTAACTGTAAAACTGTAAGTTTAGGACTTTAATTTTTACTAAGATAAAAGCTTTTACCCGATGCCATTTGCTGTACAAAAACTCTTCTCAGTTTTAGATCTGGAAAGGAATTTCACATTATCACTACGTTTTTTAAATTATTGATTTAAACTGAAGCTTAAACTGAAAATGACTTTTAGTCTTGTTCCAAAATAAAGAGCAAAAAATATATATCATCATTATTGAAAATGGTTAAAGGCTAAAAATAAAATTCTTTCAACAAGAAAATTTAAATAAATTTATAACACGAATGAAAAAAATTTCCCCCTAAAAAAATTTTTGTAAATCTGTTTTTAACATTTAACAAATTGTTTAGCCTGCTTTTAGGCTAAAGAGCTTTGTGTGATTCGTGTTCATTTCCTTATTCATTTTCAATTATATTTGTTCTTTTTTCATTGAATATTTGCTTTGGATGGGGGCTACTTCTCCCCCTGATCCTATCTGCTCCTGATCCTATCTGTCCAATAAAACAGTTCCTTAAGAAAGTGATTGAGACCAAAATTCGCTGTTATAATTTTTATATTCGATAATTAATATTTGAATTGTAAGTGAGTTACCCCTTCCAGAGGTCCTATCGGAATTGTTAAATAGTCGATGTTACTTTCGGTTATATTGGGATTTCAAATTTCATCAAAATTGGCCCAGCTGTTTTGTAGTCCATACGTTACACATATTCTACTTTATATATAAATATGTATGTTAAACATTTTTCAATCTCACTCCTTATGTATACACACATACATAAACATATTAAAATACATTATAATAAATTTATTTTCTTGTCTGTTGAATTATTAAATTGACTTTATTGATTTAAACTGAAGCTTAAACTGAAAATGACTTTTAGTCTTGTTCCAAAATAAAGAGCAAAAAATTTATATCATCATTATTGAAAATGGTTAAAGGCTAAAAATAAAATTCTTTCAACAAGAAAATTTAAATAAATTTATAACACGAATGAAAAAAATTTCCCCCTAAAAATTTTTTTGTAAATCTGTTTTTAACATTTAACAAATTGTTTAGCCTGCTTTTAGGCTAAAGAGCTTTGTGTGATTCGTGTTCATTTCCTTATTCATTTTCAATTATATTTGTTCTTTTTCATTGAATTTTCTTTTATTTTTGTTATAAACTTAATGTTGTTTTGTTCATGCCTTAAGGTATGCCATGATTTCTTCTTTATTTTTATATGCCTTTAAATAGGCTACTGTTTATTTCGACAAATTTTTTTTGTTTTAATTTAAATATTTTTGTTTTTCAAATTTTGAAATTTGTTTTTTTTTCTCAAGAGATTAAATTGTTTTTAAATTGAGTTTTAAATTAGAATTTTATGTTAATTTAGCTGAAATTTTGTTCAGCGCCTAAAGGTAGGCAATAAATTATAGAAATTAAAGAAATACAGGTGTTGCAAATTACAAATACGAAAAAATAATTAAATTATTTTTCAAAACACTTAGAAACTTAGAAATGAAAGCATTTGAAAATAACAATAATGAAAAATAAATTTATGTACAAAAAGCTAAAAAGGACTTATTTAAAGGACTGTTTTAATTGTTTTAAAATTTAGTTCTCAGTTTTTAAGCCTTAAAAGCTTCTAAGTAGGGAATGTTTTTTAGAAAAATACTTTCTATAAAAACGTCTTCAGAAGTGTCAAGTCAGCACGTAATTTCAATTCAAAGAAAGTAGAAACATAGCGATCGTAACACGATCGTTAAAAATACGAAGTTGTCAATCAAGATCGTCGTAAGAATTCTCTATAATAAATTTTTGATCTCAAAAAAAAACAGTGGATAAATAATGATGTATTAAATTCAAATAATTTTTACAATTTTTACATTATTTACCTCATGTAAAATAGGGCTACAATAAAAAACTATTAAAAAAGACTACATAAAATTGTATACATTATATACCTTTTGTAAGTCTCATTACTACAGCTTTTCGCTTCAAAATCTGGTATATCAAATGCCAACTTCCAACTAAAACTTTCAGTTTTTTTCTCTTACTAATGTTTACCTTAAGTAAAATTGGGTAAATAATAGTGTAAATA
Source organism: Cochliomyia hominivorax (assembly GCA_004302925.2). Classification (NCBI taxonomy): domain Eukaryota; kingdom Metazoa; phylum Arthropoda; class Insecta; order Diptera; family Calliphoridae; genus Cochliomyia; species Cochliomyia hominivorax. Next base: position 91,367,317 of record PYHX02000158.1, on the reverse strand, counting down.
TATTTCCAATTTGATTTTAGTTTAAATATACATTCGAAATAATTTTTTACATTATTTACATAAGGTAAAATGTGTCAAATGCAGAATTTCTACATTGTTTACCTGATGTAAAGTTTGAATGTAATTATTTTTTAAAAAACATTTCAATTTTTTATTTTCAAGAAAATACATTTTTTTCAGATTTTTTACATTGTTTACATCATGTAAAAATATTAAATAAATATTACATACAAAATTTGTACATTATTTACCAACGTAAATTATGTTTTCTTTAATTCCACATAAATAATTATTTTTTTAACTTTCTTATAAAAATATATTATTTCATTGTTTTTTAATTTTAAGGAATTTTAAGCCAATGTAAACAATTATTTTTTACATAATTTTCATAGAATTCTATATGAAATTGGGTTAAAATTGCTTTGTTTCTTACGTCCATATTTTTTTATTTTTTTGCATGAGGTAAACAATTCATTTTACATCATTTACATAAAGTACTTTTTAATTTTATTGATATTAAATAAAATTGCATCTTTATTTACATAACGTAAAAAATGATTTTACATTTTTTACATGATGTAAAAATTGTAATTTTTATAATTTTTCATATATTTTTAAATAAAATCACGTAGAATTTCAATTTTGGTTAATTTTATATATTTTTTTATATTATTTACAGGAGGTAAACAATTAATTTTACATTATTTACCTGAAGTAAACAATAGCTTAATTATTTTTCATTGATATTAAATAAATTTATGTAAAATTGTATTGTTTTTCATCTTCAGACATTATGTACATATTGTAAACAATAGTATTTACATGTAAAAATGATTTTACATTTTTTACATGATGTAAAAATAGTAATTTTTATAATTTTTCATATATTTTTAAATAAAACTATACAGAATTTTCATTTAGGTGAATTGTATATATATTATTTACATTATTTACAAGAGGTAAACAATTCGTTTTACATTATTTACATGAAGTAAACAATGGCTTAATTATTTTTCATTGATAATTAAATAAATTTCTGTAAAATTGTATTGTTTTTCATCTCCAGACATTGTAAAGAAAGGTTTTTACACATGTAAAAATAATTTTAAATAAAACCATATAGAATTTTGATGAATTGTACATATTTTTTACATTATTTACAAGAGGTAAACAATTCATTTTACATTATTTACCTGAAGTAAACTATAGCTAAATTAAAATTTTTGCTGGTAAAAAATAAATTTTTGTAAAATTGTATTGTTTTTCATCTTCAGACATTTTTTACATGATGTAAACAATATATTTTACATTACTTACACAGGGTAAAAAATAAAAATGATAATTTTTTTAAAGATTTTCATATCAAGTAATGTACAATTGATTTATTTTTTATTTCTTAGATTTTTTAATTTATTTACTTGAGGTAAACAATGGCTAAATTGTAAATATTTACAGAATTTTTAATAAAATCATGTAAAATTGTTTTGTATTCAAAAGAATTTTAAAAAGATATTAAATTCAGAACTTTACAATTTTCAAAAAAATTATTTGAATGTAAAATATTATTTTCTTCTTTAAAGTGAACCTCCCTAACATTGTCGCTTTTAAATGTCCAGGTTAAATAAAGGTTAAATTGTGGCTAACAAATGCAAAATTGCAATTATTATTGAAAATCACGACAAAAATCTTTTTTTTGTAGAAATTGTATTTATATTGTTTACATTTTTTTATTCTCCCAGTAAGATCGTTTTTGCTTCAAATGGTGTTAATAAATTTTTAAATATTTACATAATTGAGTTATGTCTCTTTCTTTCTTCCAAGACCTGAGATATGGGTATTTTGATACCCTACACCGTAGGTAGTTGGGGTATTGATGTTTGTAACATATAGAAAAAATGGTGTAATACGCACTTTGAAGTATAACGTTCGGCTAAGAATCAGCTTCTAAGTGAATTTAGCGCCAGTCCGTCTGTCTCTTCAGCCGGTTGTTCACGTTAACGTTGCGAACACTAATACAGGTCACAATTTTTGAGATATCCTGATGAAATTTGGTAATTTGTTATTTTAGGCTCAAGGACGAAGTCTATTGAAATTGGTCATATTCAGTCCACTATTTCAGGTAGCTCCTATACAAATGTCCTCCTGGAATGGGGTTTTAAGGTCATAAAACTCCTAAATATAAAGCGATTTTGACGAAATTCAACAAATATAAGTCTAACAATATTTTAAATCGATGTGTCAAATTATGTGACGGTCGGTCCATTACTTCTGATGGGTCTCATTTAAGCCCCCTTTCAAATATCACTTTGAAAGGCATAAATCTCACATTAACGTTTGAAATTGTAATAACAACTGGCTTAAGATAAACATAACCTTAAATAGTTGTTTGAAATTATACGAGGATCGAACCATATTTTTTTAATTTATAAGAAATTTAACATAAATGTTGGTAGTTCACACTTAATCCTAAATCAGAAAAGCATACTATACGAGGGCCGTTCATAAATTGTTGTAGGGCATTACATAGTCCGGCTTGTTCGACTTTTACTTTTTACTGGTTTCTTAATAATTTTTTGTCATTAAATAAATTAATTTAAATAATGAGATCATGAATTTATATTAAAAATATGAGTGAGTGACTACATTTAAGAGATATTTCGTTTTTTTTTTGCTTTTAATCGTTAGGCTACAACAACAATTTTAATCGAATAAATATTAGTCACAATTTTTGAAAATAAAATAATGAATGAAATTCATTTTTAGCTCAAATAAAATGAATCAACGAAATATTTTTTTTTTTTGAAAATTTCTTGTAAATCGTGTTTTTGCCAAAAAAATTATTGAGAAGTGAGATAGAAAAATTCTTAACAAAGCCATAGTTTTAATATTTTTGAGATGAAAAATTATTGCTTTATTGTGATGAAATTTGGAACCATTAACGTTTAAATAGTGCTTCTTGTCACTTTGCTGGAACAGGTGATCATCTCCGTTTAAAATCTACCACACTTTTGTACTCATTTTTTGTAGTTCGGGACAGTTTGGAGGATTTGTCTCTCTTGGTACAAATACCACATTATTGTTCTTGTGCAACTCAAGGACTAGTTTACCTTAGTGAGAGGAAGCCAAGTCAGTCAGGCCAAAAATAAGTGGACACATTATGAAGTCTTATGAATGGAAGCAGCATTTTCAGTAACCAATTCTTGATATGGATTTTGGTATTTAAAGAGCCTGTTGTAAGAAATCATTGACTTCTTTTGCCGCCGATGCATATTGCTTGAGATACTAAGAACTTTTGGGTCCTAAACTTTTCTTAAAAATTCCCTCGATCATCAGCAACATATAATTTTTGACCAGGAAGTTGGGAACAATCTACTAGAACATACGTTTAGTCATCCCTTCTGCAGCAAAAATATGCTTCAGAAAAATTGGCCTTAATTTCTGTGCTCTGCTTTTGGCCCTAATTTTTTGGGCCTTATATGTTTTTAAACCTGGATTAACTTCTCGTACCAAATAGTCTCCGAGCACTCAGGCTAACAGGGCTGCTTTCCTTACAGATGTGTTGGGAGCTCCTTTTAAAATGTTCCCTTTTTTTGGCTTTAGAAACATCATGTGGACCATTCCTTCTACCTGAACCACAAGATCTCCCGGTACAGTTTACTAAGATAAGAAAAAGTTTGACGATAGAATACTGGGCCAACTTTTTGTAGGACCAAGTTGGGTTTTGTTAAAAATATTCAAAAATTTTCGTACGCACTTTTTTCTGGTCCCTCATTTTAAACGGATCAACTTACATTAAACATATTAACTGACATGTTTTACAAAGTTAATTTGATCCAAAGAAAAATCAAATAATATTTGCCTTAAAAGTTTAAAAAAAAATGTGTGTTCAGAATTTTTCAATCTCAGTCCTTAATAAAATTATGAAAATATTTAAAATTTTGTCGTCTAGTTGTTGTCTAACACACATTTCACTTGTTTACTTCATAAGTTTTTTTTGTTGTTCGTTTCCTATGAAGATTGATGACATTTTTCTGTCAGTCGCATATTTTGGTTAAGACAGAAACAACTATTTTGATTTCCGTCGTTTTTCAAAATGTTTTAAAAATAAAAACACTTTATTTGCATGAATTTTTAATATAAAATTTCTTTAATAATTTTTTTCTTGTTTCTTTCTTTCTTTTCTATATAGAACACACACACATAAACACATACACACACCGTATGTGTTTGACAATTTTATGACATCATGTATGCAAAAATATTATTTTAAAAACATTTTTTTTATTATTTCTTTAAACTTTTTTATAGTTCTTGTTATTTAGTTTTTTTCACTTTATCTCTTAAATGCGTGCGCCAAATTTTTATTTGGTCTGTATATTTTAGCAAATTCTGTACTCACTCATTTGAAAAAGGGGGGTTGGGGCAGAGAAGGGGGGTGGTGGTTGTGTGAAATATTTTATAAAAATTTATGTTTAAAATTATAACACTTTCAATTCTTGGAAAGAAAAATACATATATGTGTGTGTGTATGTGTTAAAAATGTTTATTTTGGAAAGATTTCACATGTTGTTATTTTGACAGCTTCTTCTTTGTCTCTTCGATTTCTTATTTTTTTTTTTAGAAAAGAGAGATTAAGAAAAATAAAGTGAAATAAATTGACAATTTGATAATTTGTCAAATTTCAAGAAATTAACAGTTGATTATTGAGTTCTTTATGAAGTTCTGGACCAGACCCTGATCATTTCGTAGTTCGATTGTAGATCAGTTGTAGTATATTCCCCTTCAAATCATGCTCAGTTTTATTCTACTTTTTCATAAGCTCGTGGCTGCTGAAGGTTCGTTTCTTGGGTAATTCTAGTTCGGCTTTTAATAAGATCTACTTTAAATCTAATTCTTTAGTTAAAGTTTCAGTTTAATTCTAAATTAGTTCAAGTAAACTTTGTTCTGGTGCAGCACTTCATCGCTTCTAGGTTTTTCTAAAGCCGTTCTCGTTTAGTTCCTAAATTACTTTCAGTCTAGTTCATTTATTATAGTGCAGCTGAAGCTAAGTTCAGGTTCACTTTTGACTATTTTAGTCCAATTTTTTGTTATAAATTTAACTTAAGTACAGTTTTTGAAAAGTTTCTGTTCGGTCCTATCTTAGCTCTTGGTTAGTTTTTGATCAGCTCCGTCAAGTTGACTTCTAGTTCATTTTTTGTTTATTAGTTGCAGCAGTTCCAGTTAAATTTTTGTTCTTTTCAGTTCTTGATTGATTCTTGATTGATCATTTTCGGTATAATTTTTGTCCAATTCTAGACCAATTTCACTTCAGTTTTAGTTCAGTTCTGTCACAGTTTAAGTTCAGTTCCAGTTCAGTTCTAGTTCTACTCTTCTGTTCTAATTCAGTTCTAGCTCAGTTGTAGCGCTGTTCCAGTTCAGTTCTAGTTCAATTTTAGTTCAGTTCAAGTTCAGTTCAAGTTCAGTTCCAGTTCAGTTCTAGTTCAGTTCCAGTTCAGTTCTAGTTCTACTCTTCTGTTCTTGTTCTGTTCTAATTCAGTTCTAGCTCAGTTGTAGCGCTGTTCAAGTTCAGTTCTAGTTAAATTCTAGTTCAGTTCAAGTTCAGTTCAAGTTCAGTTCAAGTTTAGTTCTAGTTCAGTTCCAGTTCAGTTCCAGTTCAGTTCTAGTTCAGTTCAAGTTCGGTTCCAGTTCAGTTCCAGTTCAGTTCCAGTTCAGTTCTAGTTCAGTTCAAGTTCAGTTCAAGTTCAGTTCTAGTTCAATTTTACTTCAGTTCAAGTTCAGTTCTAGTTCAGTTCTAGTTCAGTTCTAGTTCAGTTCCAGTTCAGTTCTAGTTCAATTCTAGTTCATTTTTGTTCAGTTCAAGTTCAGTTCCAGTTCAGTTCAAGTTCAGTTCTAGTTCAGTTCCAGTTCAGTTCTTGTTCTGTTCTTCTGTTCTAATTAAGTTCTAGTTCTATTCTAGCTCAGCTGTAGCGCTGTTCCAGTTCAATTCTGGTTCAGTTCTAGTTCAATTTTACTTCAGTTCAAGTTCAGTTCAAGTTCAGTTCTAGTTCAGTTCCAGTTCAGTTCTAGTTTAAGTTCCAGTACAGTTTTAGTTCAGTTCAAGGGAAATTTTAGTTCAGTTCAGTTCCAGTTCAGTTCTAGTTCAGTTCCAGTTCAGTTTTAGTTCAGTTCAAGTTCACTTCTAGTTCAGTTCTATTTCAATTCTAGTACAGTTACAGCTAAGTTTTAGTTCAGTTCCAGTTCTAGTTTAACTCTGTTTTAATTTTCTATAGATTATTTAGTTTTATGTTCCTCTGATTTAAAAAAATTACATAAATTCTTTCAAATATAAGCGTTGGGGTTGTTTTTTGTCTATTGGCGAAATAATAACTATTAGTTGTGGGTTAAAGTTCATTTAATTTAAGACAAGATTATTAGCAAAATTTTAAAGCAAAAAAAAAAAAAATGTAATTTCGTAGTAAAAACACAAGGGTTGCAAAATAAACAATAAAATTTTTCGAAAAATAGACTTGAACTAATTTTCTTGACACAATTTTTGACAGTTTTACAAAATTTTAAGTAACTTTATTACATGATGTTTTTTTTTTTTGAATTTATTTCTTTTTAGGAATTTTTAATAAAGCATGACGACATAAAATATTTTAGAAAAAAATATATTGAACTAATTTTTCCATGAGGGGGATTAAAATATTTTTAAAACATATAAATCTCGTGATAAATATGATAAAAATAAATTTTAAAAAATTTGATGAAAAAAATAATAAAAATTTCGTTTTAAAATAATTCCAATAAACCGTTACAAATCGGTGATAGATTACCCTCCAATCTGCATCTTATTTTCTTTACAATTTATGAAGAAATTTTCCTCAAAAAATTTAATCTTTTTTGGTGAAGATCATTAAAGAAACAGTAGCGTAAAACGGTTTATTTATTTTAAAATCAATCAAAATCTTAAATAAGATCGAAAAAACAAATGATTTTGTTACATATTACTAACTCACCCTCCACTCTTATTTGAGGTTAGAAAACACGATCACTGAAATGGTAACATGATCATTTCAAAATAGAGCCTTCATTTATAACATGAGACATGACGTCATGCCATCAGTCATTCAATAATTCTAAGACAATTTGATTTTTCTTTTAAGTTTTAGAAAACATTTATAAATTGCCAGGATATTAATCTTCAAGGATAATATCGAGTAAAAATAACAAAGTGTTTATAATCTTAAATGTTGTTGCTTTTAGCAAAAAAGGGGAGTTTCTCTTATTTTTAAGGGAAATTAAAGAAAAAATTTCACAGTTTAATGTTCAAAAAATTAATCAGAAGGATTAAGTCCTATTTTTTAAGGAATTTGTTGTATAAAATTTCGATGGGAAAAACAAGGCTGTTAAATACTTACAATTTATTATGAAAGGAGTTTAATGGAAATTTTACATACCTGAAAAGAAAAAGGATAAAAATAATTATTAATTAGTGTCATGTTTGCAGATCTCTTGCTAGAAAAAAATTTAAAATTTTAGTGAAAATCTTAAACTTTTGTGAAAATTTAAAATTTAAGTGAAAATTTAGTGAAAATTTCAAATTTTAGTGAAAATTTCAAATTTTAGTAAAAATTTCAAATTTTAATGAAAATTTCAAATTTTAGTGAAAATTTCAAGTTTTAGTGAAAATTTCAAATTTTAGTGAAAATTTCAAATTTTAGTGAAAATTTCAAATTTTAGCGAAATTTAAAATTTTAGTGAAAATTTCAAATAATAGTGAAAATTTTAAATTTTAGTGAAAATTTCAAATTTTATTGAAAATTTCAAATTTTAGTGAAAATTTCAAATTTTAGTGAAAATTTCAAATTTTAGTGAAAATTTCAAATTTTAGTGAAAATTTCAAATTTTAGTGAAAATTTCAAATTTTTGTGAAAATTTCAAATTTTAGTGAAAATTTCAAATTTTTGTGAAAATTTCAAATTTTAGTGAACATTTCAAATTTAAGTGAAAATTTCAAATTTTAATGAAAATTTTCTATAGAAAATCTTGTAAAAGATACAATTTTCTATAGAAAATCTTGTAAAAGATACAATTTTCTATAGAAAATCTTGTAAAAGATACAATTTTCTATAGAAAATTTTGTAAAAGATACAATTTTCTATAGAAAATCTTGTAAAAGATACAATTTTCTATAGAAAATCTTGTAAAAGATACAATTTTCTATAGAAAATCTTGTAAAAGATACAATTTTCTATAGAAAATCTTGTAAAAGATACAATTTTCTATAGAAAATCTTGTAAAAGATACAATTTTCTATAGAAAATCTTGTAAAAGATACAATTTTCTATAGAAAATCTTGTAAAAGATACAATTTTCTATCGAAAATCTTGTAAAAGATACAATTTTCTATAGAAAATCTTTTAAAAGATAAAATTTTCTATAGAAAATTTTGTAAAAGATACAATTTTCTATAGAAAATTTTGTACAAAATACAATTTTCTATAGAAAATTTTGTAAAAGATACAATTTCTCGTAAAAGATTTTATTTTCTAAAGGAATTCTTTGAAAAGATACTGTTTCCAATACTGAGGTATAAATTAAAAAATGTATCTTTATTAATATTTATGACATTTTAATTGCTTCCACTAATTTTAATCCTTAAAACCCATAATCAAGTGATCGTTTTATTAAACTAATAACCGTTTTCATATTTTAACAGGAATTAAAGTGTTTTTCTGCGTTGGCAGCCGTACAATTTAACTGAAAGTAGAAAATGACACAAACTGACATAATTATCCTTAAAATGCCACAAGTTTTATTCACAAAACAATTTATTTAAATGTATTTACAATTGAAACACATATTCACATACACGCATACATATGACATAAATACTTGTTTAGCAAAAAATTCATGAATGTATGTAAACGTTTTTTTCTCTCTAAAGGACTCTCACTCTTGTTTTTTTGTGATCATATTTTCTTTTCATTGAACGAAAAAAAAGCGTGAATCCTCTATAGACTCACTGCGTTAAAGAGGAAAGTAGCGCGTGTCTTAACACACACACTCACACACTAAAGGACAAAAACACTCACTCACACATAAACACTTTACACCATGACTTTGTTTAAAACAAATGCATCAACATCCACAGACAACCATTTAAAGGGGGCATGCAACACAACAGTTTTAGTTTTTATTTTCATTATATTCTCTGTCTGTCTGTCTATCTGTCTGTCTGATGTCTGTACTAAAATGTATAATTATCATGAAAAGACTAGAAATGTATAGATGAAAGGAAAAAAAATTATTAAACAGGAGTTTAAAATGCGTTGCGCTTAAAAGATAACAAAAGAAGAAGGTTGACGAGGTGGATGTGAAGGAGGAGGTGTGGCAAATAGGTGTTCTTTTTTTCTTTTTGGTTTTAAGGAGTGAGTCATGATGTGCTATTCAGTCATTCCTTTTAAATTACACCTGTGTGCTTTGGAGAATTTGTTGCTTCTTTTAGTTCTAAATAACTCATTTGGGTGAACAATTAAATAAATAGTTTTTGTTGTTTTATTCACTTTTATAATTTAAATAGTTTTTGTAATGCAAATAAAAACATTTTGTTATAAATTTATTGTTGTTGTTGTAAATGAAATGAAAAATTGTAGCAACAATTAAATAACAAATGTAAATGAAAACTGAAAGTAAAAATGAAATGAAAATGAGTCAATTTACAACTTTTGACACAGAAAATAAAGAAAATTATTTATGAGATCATGAGATAATAATATGAATATTGGAATGGAGCAAAGACGAGAAAATGATAACAATAAAGAATGAAAGCAAATTATAATCACACAAGAACTTGAGCTAAATGAGAAAGAGAACTGAACTAGAACTGAATTAGAACTGAATTCGATTTGAATTAGACCTGAATCAGAACTGAACTAAAACTGGACTAGAACTAAACTAAAGCTGGACTAGAATTGAACTAAAACTTGAACTGTACTAGAGCTCTACTAGAACTGTACTAGAACTGAACAACAACCGAACTAGAACTGAATCACAACTGTACTTGAACTGACTAAAACTGATCTACAACTGGACTAAACTAGAACTGTACTTGAACTGAACTAGAACTGAACTAGAACTGAACTAGAACTGAACTAGAACTGAACTAGAACTGTACTTGAACTGAACTAGAACTGAACTAGAGCGGAACTATAACTGAACTAGAACTAAACTAGAACTGAACTAGAACTGTACTTGAACTGAACTAGAACTGTACTAAAACTTGAACTGTGCTAAAACTGAACTAGAACTGAACAACCAAACTAGAACTGAATCACAACTGTACTTGAACTGAACTACAAATGCACTAGAATTGAGTTAGAAATAAACTAGAACTGAGCTACAACTGGACCAAAACTAGAGATGAACTAGAAATGTACTTAAACTGAACTAGAACTGTACTTGAACTGAACCCTTACTGAACTAGAACTGAACTAGAACGGAACTAGAACTGAACTAGAAATTAAATAGAACTGAACTAGAACTGAACTTGAACTAGAATTGAACTGGAACTGAACTAGAACTGATCTAGAACTGAACTAGAACTGAACTAGAACTGAACTAGAACTGAACTAGAACTGAACTAGAACTGAACTAGAACTGAACTGGAACTGAACTGAAACTGAAGTAGAACTGTACTTGAACTGAAATAGAACTGTACTAAAACTTGAACTGTGCTAAAACTGAACTAGAACTGAACAACAACCAAACTAGAACTGAATCACAACTTTACTTGAACTGAACTACAAATGCACTAGAACTGAGTTAGAAATTAACTAGAACTGAACTAGAACTGATCTACAACTGGACAAAAACTAGAGCTGAACTAGAACTGTACTTAAACTGAACTTGAACTGAACTAGAACTGTACTTGAACTGAACCATAACTAAACTAGAACTGAACTAGAACTGAACTAGAACGGAACTAGAACTGAACTAGAAATTAAATAGAACTAAACTAGAACTGAACTTGAACTAGAACTGAACCGGAACTGAACTAGAACTGATCTAGAACTGAACTAGAACTGAACTAGAACTGAACTAGAACTGAACTAGAACTGAACTAGAACTGAACTAGAACTGAAATAGAAATGAATTGACCAGAATCATTATAATTTTTCCCATTTTACTTTTTTGCCAAAATAACAAAAATATACTAATAAGTTTTATATAGTTTTTTTCTTTTATTACTCTTGCAACTTAATTTAGTCGGTATAATTTTAATTTGTAATTCAAATAAAGCAAAAAAATGCTCGAATAAAATTTATTCGTACCAAAAATACACCCCATTTTTCAGCAGCAAAACGTTGAGTTAACAAGATTATAAAAATGCACTGAAACGTGATTGAGTTAAAAAAATATAAAAAAATTAAATCCACCAAAAAAAAAAAAAAACAAGGATGCTTGTCCTTGCATCTGTTATTAGTTGAAAACTACTTTGCAATCATTCCAAAACAGGACATTTCATCAACTGTCCATTTTTTTTCCATATAAATATGAGTAAAAAACCAGGAAATAACAAGAGAAAGGAAATGAAAAGTTTGTTATACAGAACGAGAAATAAAAAAGGGGTTAAATGGATGGATGACCTTTACAAAGGAATGTGGGTTTGTGTGGTATGTTAGATTGTGTGTGTCTGTGTTAGATTTTGGGTATTTGATTAGAGTTTGTTGGTGTTTTTATTGTGTTATATAATGAGGTGTGTTCTCTGATATCTGGTATCTTTTTTTTGATGTTATTTAAGGTGGTTGATATTTTATGTTTTGATGAAAAAAGGATTATATTTTTTGGTTGATCCTTGCAGAAGGATTTATCTGAAAAAAATATATATTTAATATTCCATACACGTAGGAAATGTGATGAGTTTGTTTACTTTAAATAGGACATAATAAGCTGGTGATTTCTGTTCTTTTTGGGTTATTAGAGGAAAAAAGAAAGAGTTAAAGGTTTATTTTTATTTGGCTGTAATGGAAAATATTTAGCTTTAGGCTTTTGTTTTTCCATGTAATGATTAAAAGACTTTATTTGATAGTTATCAAAAATCTATTGAAAATCCAGAATATTAAGCTGATTTTCTTTCGTGTTGTTGTGATAACCAAAAAAGAACTTTTAATATTCAGAATGAAAAACAGCTGCCTGAATATTTTTTGTGGTTAAATTGATTTTTTTTTCTTTCTTACATTTTCACTTTATTGCAAAGTTTTACAACATCACATCTGTTTTACATTAAATCCGAAATGATAATGACTTCATTAACATTTTCTTCATTCAAACAAAAGATCACAATTTTCCTTTTGATTTTTCTCCCAATTCGTCATTGTTAAAGTGCAACGAATCTTGTTGGTCTTGAATAATAATTAAATATAAAAAAACGAATGGACAACTGGAGACAAAAACTCAGCAGGATTTTTGAAGAAGGAAGCAAGAGAAAAAAGAAACATCAGCAATAACAATTATTTACACAGCAGTAATTCAAACATTAAATGATTGAATGAATGACGAACTCATTGACTGACCACTATTTTCACTTTAGCAGGCAACAGAAACAAATCTCCCTCCCTCCCAAAGTGGAACAAATTCATCATCATTCAATAGCATGAAAAACATGAACATATAAAAAAAAAAGAAACAACAAAAGGGGTTGTCATCATTACTACAACTACAACAATTGCATACATAATGATTATCCTTTAAAAAGGACTCGGACATTCACTCACTCATATAACATAAGGGAATTTTTATTCTAAAATGCGTGAACGAACTGTTGTAATATTACACCACTTGTAGGCAATAACCAGCCCAATAAAAAAAGGACTTCTTTTCATAATCCTGTTTATTCTTTGGTCAGTCAGTTATTCATTCATTCTTTCATTTCATCATTTATGGACAGACAGTATTTTCTAGTTAAAATTTCATTGTGTTGGTTTGTCAACTGACGTCTGTCATAATTAAAATATGACGCGTGTCATATATCTGTCCTTATAAATACGGATAATAAACACTGGAGTCAACAACAAACAATTCATTCAGGTTTTAGTTTTTATTTCTGTAGTTTCATTTGCAGGGTTTTAAATAAACGGAAGTATGACTGGTGTTGCAAAAAAAAAAAAAAAAAAAAAAAAACAGGGAATTTTTTCTTTTGTTCTTCAAAAAGTGAATTTTTTGTTCTATAAAAAATTTTGAATTGATCTGGCACAGAGAGAGAAGGCGGAATAAGGCAGAATGATAAAGCTAAAAGTGTACTAAACTTAACTAGAAACAAACTGGAACTAAACTAGAATTGTCAGTAATTTGGAACCAAATTTGAACAGAAAAAATTGTAATTCGAACGGAAATAGTTCAGTTCACTTCAGTTGTAGTTCTGAATTCAGTTCTAGTTCTAATTCAGTTCTAGTTCAGTTCTAATTCAATTCAGTTCTAATGTAATTCAGTTCAGTTCTAATTCAGTTCTCGTTTAGTTCTAATTCAGTTCAGTTCTAATTCAGTTCAGTTCTAATGTAGTTCTAGTTCAGTTCTAATTCAGTTCTCGTTTAGTTCTAATTCAGTTCAGTTCTAATTCAGTTCAGTTCTAATTCAGTTCTAGTTCAGTTCAGTTCTAATTTAGTTCCAGTTCATTTCTAGTTCATTTATAGTTCAGTTCTTGTTCAGTTCCAGTTCTAATTCAGTTCAGTTCTAGTTCAGTTCAGTTCAAATTCAGTTCAGTTCTAATGTTGTTCTAGTTCAGTTCTAGCTCAGTTCTAATTCAGTTGTAGTTCAGTTCTAGTTCAGTTCAGTGCTAATTCAGTTCCAGTTCCAGTTCAGTTCTTGGTTAATTTCAGTTCATTTTCCGCATTTGGGTTCTCCGATTTCCTTTATGATTTTATTTAAAAATAAATCTACACATTTATTTAATGATAACTTCAATACAAAATCCTTTAAATATTATTCCATCTATATTAATCCCCTCTGCTAAAGATTTTTCCTCTTCGAATCCATAATTTTATTAACCCTAAATTGTTATTGTTATTAAATATTATTTGAAGTTCAACTAATCCCCCAAAAATTATACCCAAAATATTTACCCTTCTCGGTGACAACTAAAACAAAACGAACTAAAAGTCATAAACTAAACATTTTTATTTGACACAACAAATTTTTGTGAAAACTGTCAAATAGAAGTCGCAACAGAGAACAGATTCAAATAAAATGCAGTTAAAATAATTCAGGAAAATGAGAAAAAGACCACAATAGAATTTAATAAACAATCAGGATAACAACAATAATAAAATGTTCCGTTTATGACATTTAATAATGTCCTTTAATCGTTTGTGTTTGAGTAAGTATATGTGAGTGTTCAATACGAGACACTCGCTCTCTCTCTCTCTAATTCTCTCTTTATCTGTTCATTAGAATTTTATTGGATGTGAGAGTGATGTAACGCATTTTAATGATGTGAATGTTGTTGGTAATAGTGGTGATAGTATTTGTGTAATGGTATTAGTGAAGAGGGGGGGGGGTATAGAAAACACTTTATTGGTCTGTTACAAAAAGGATTTTTTCTAATTTTCTACGGTCGTTAGTTTTATGCTGGACATTTGTTTCTGTTATATTTTCAACAAAATTTTTATGTTCCAAATCGTTGCGAGAAACAAATAATTGTTTGTCATAATTTTTTCCGTTTGTTGTTGTGGATTTAATAGTTGACACGCTTTATAAAGCAAATGGAATTAATTATTTTAAATGTTTGAAACGCTACAAGAGCTTAATTGAGAAAATTGTTAAACGGGTAAAACTACAGTCTCAGATTAATCAATGGAACTAAGAAAGTTATAGTTCAATTCCAGTTCAGTTCAAGAATAGTTCGAGTTCATTTCTAGTTCAGTTCAGGATCAGTTGAAGATCAGTTTTAGTTCAGTTCCAATACAGTTCTGTTCTAGTTTTGTTCTAGTTCAGTTTTAGTTCAGTTCTAGTTCTGTTATAGTTCAGTTCTAGATCAGTTGAAGATCAGTTTTAGTTCAGCTCCAGTTCAGTACTGTTCTAATTTTTTTAGTTCAGTTTAAGTTTAGTTCTAGTTCAGTTCGAATTGAATTCTACTTCAATTTCAATCCAGTTCTAGTTCAGTTTTAGTTCAGTTCAGTTCTTGTTCTTGTTCTGTTCTATATTAGTTTTAGTTCAGTTCTAATCAGCTCTAGTTCAGTTCCAGTTCAGTTCTAGTTTAGTTCTCGTTTAGTTTAGTTCTAGTTCAGTTTTATTTTAGTTTTAATTTAGCTTTAGTTCAGTTCTAGTTCGGTTTCCAGTTCAGTTCTATTTAAGTTCTAGTTTAGTTCTACTTTAGTTCAACTAAAGTTCAGTTCAAGTTCAGTTCTAATTCAGTTCTAGTTAATTTCCAGTTAAATTCTGATTCAGTTCAGTTCTAATTCAGTTCTAGTACAGTTCTACTTCAGTTGTAGTTCAGTTCTAATTCAGTTCAGTTTTAGTACAGTTCTAGGGCAGTTCTAGTTCAGTTCTAGTTCAGTTCTGGTGCAGTTCTAGTTCAGTTCCAGTTTAGTTCTGTTTCAGTTCTGGTTCAATTCTGGTTCAGTTCTAGTTTAGTTCAACTAAAGTTCAGTTCTAGTTCTCTTGTAGTTCCAGTTAAGATAAAGCTCAGTTTTAGTACAGTTTATGTTCAGTGCTAATGCACTTCTTTAGTCTTATTGTCGCAGTCCTTATACAATCCCTCTAACACTTGTGTTTCTAATTCTCTCACCCAAACGAGGGTGGTTAGTTAATGAAGTGCACACTCTTAATATCATTTTCATTTTTAATACGAAAATTCACAATTAATGGGATTTCGTTTATAACAGATAATGCGATTTTGTTTGCGACAAGTATGTTTGCAACATAAAATTTATTTTAGTGTTCATGATCACGTTCCGCTCGAATTATTAAAATATCGACAGCACTTACACAATCATAAGGGTATCACACACATGTTTACCCTGATTCTAACAACTTAAAGGTCATTAAGTTCAATTTCGAATTAATATTTTGCAAAAAAAAAATGGGAAAAATATTATGAAACTAATACCGAATTATACGGGGATTAATTAAATGCGTTTTGACCAAAATGCTGGCCGTTATTATTTGAATTTCGCTGTAAAACAAAATTTCATATTTTCAGCGTGTCAGGATCATTATTGTGCACTGTATTACGTCCTGCTGTGCTCTGTTTTACATCATTTATCAAATTGTTTTACAGGAAAAAACACAAGCTGCTGCCATTTAGCACTTGCAAAAAGTGGTCAGTTGTGTTTTAATTTCATCTAAAATTTTCATAATATTTTTTTCAAAGACCAGACAAACGTAATACGATGTCCAGAAGTCTATGCCGGCAGGCAACTGCATATTTAGTTAAGAGTTTCCATGTTTTCATTTGGTCGCGTGTCCATAACAAGAATTTTTTGCATTTTTAATTAAACGCGCATGCGCAACCACTTAACGCTTTGTAAATTGTTATTTCTGTTAGGATTTCTCTCTTTCTCACAGACCGAATGGAAGGAAAAAAGAAATGTATTACAAACCATTAAATGTGCAATCAATTTTAAGAAATAAAGTGGTCAGTTTTTAAGGATTAAAGTGTCCCATTCGATTACTTAAAAAAGGGTTGTTCAGCTAAAAAGTACTTGTGCTAAATAAAGCTGGTCATTTTGAGGTTAAAAAAAAAATCAACGGGTATTTGGTGGCAACAAACGGGGTTGAAAGAATGAATATTTTTAGTGCAAAAATTTAAACATAATTTTATTTTTAATTTTAAAAAATTATAAAATATACAACAACATGACATTAATAATTCATTAGGGAAAATAATAATAAACATCAAATAAAACCGGTTCGAGGGATCTAAAAAAAAACTAAAACTTAATTTGAAAAAAGCACTGAACTACAACAGAACTAATTCTGAACGAGAAATGCATTAAAGCTGAAATAAAACTGAACTAGAAGTGAACTAAAACTGAACGAGAACTAAACTAGAACTGAACTGGAACTGAACTTGAACTAGAACTGAACTAGAAATGAAGTATAGCTGTACAAGAACTGAACTTAAACTGAACTGAAACTAAACTGGAATTAAACTAGAACTGAACTGGAATGGACTAAAACTGAATTAGAACTGAACGGGAAATGAATTAAAACTGAAATAAAACTGAACTAGAAGTGAACTAAAGCTGAACAAGAACTAAACTTAAACTGAACTAAAACTAAACTGGAACTAAACTAGAACTGAACTGGAATGGACTAAAACTGAATTAGAACTGAACGGGAAATGAATTAAAACTGAAATAAAACTGAACTAGAAGTGAACTAAAGCTGAACAAGAACTAAACTTAAACTGAACTGAACTGGAACTAAACTAGAACTGAACTAGAACTGAACTTGAACTAGAACTGAATTTGAACTGAACAGGACCTGAAATATAACTGAACTTGAACTGAACTAGAACTGAATTAGAACTGAACAAGAACTGAACTTGAACTGAAATAGAACTCAACTAGAACTGAATTTGAACTGAGCTGAACTAGAACTAAACTAGAATTGAACTTGAACTTAACTAGAACTGAATTAGAACTGAACTTGAACTGAATTAGAACTGAACAGCACCTGAAATAGAACTGAACTTGAACTGAACTAGAACTGAATTAGAACTGAACTTGAACTTAACTAGAACTGAGCTGAACTAGAACTAAACTAGAATTGAACTTGAACTTAACTAGAACTGAACTAAACTAAATCTGAACTAGAACTGAACTACAACAGAACTAATACTGAACGAGAAATGAATTAAAGCTGAAATAAAACTGAACTATAAATGAACTAGAACTGAACTAGAACTAAACTAAAATTGAACTAGAACTAAACTAGAAGTGAAGGGAACTATAACTGAGTTCGAACTTACCTTAAAGTGAACTGATACAAAATTTAATTGGAATTGCAAAGGATCAATTTTGATATAATAATCTTTGTATTGCTTTATTAAGTCATGAGAATTTTATTTAGTTTTCTTCCTGATGTCTTACAAACGCCCCTTTCCGTCCTTTTTCTGCTGCTGCAAATAACTCCCCATGGTGCAGTTGAAATAATTTAAAATTTCACACTTAAGTGTGAAACTTTAATTCAATTTGGAAAACTAAACAATAACTTTTTCACAAGTGTCGATGACATTTTGCTGGTCCTTAAAACACCTTCTGTCAAACGGAGTAAAAACAAAAACAAGAATACATGAACAGAATCCTTAAAATCCTTAAAAGGAAGATAAATTCAAGAGTAACCATTCTAACGTATGTCTTAAACACTTAAAGTTATAATTTCTCAGCAAAACAAAAAAGAGGCGATTCAAGGAGACGAAGTAAAGGGTTAGCGAAAAAAGCAAAACAAAAGTGTAAAAGAAAATTTATATTTTTGGGCTGCTAAAGAAAGATGTCTTGTGAAGAGAACACTTAAATGTTAAACTGCAACATTTAGACGTTCTTTTTTTCCTTTTCAGAGTTTCATTCAATTTTATTTTAAAATTAGAGCACTTTAACGGGCACCTCCATCACAATTTTCTTTAAAAGAATTTTGGCAAAAAACAAACTACAGAAACCCCTTCAGGGTTAGAAAAATGTCAAAGGATGAAAATGATTTTGTTGTTTTAGTTTTACTTCCTGTTTGTAGATAAAACGTTTGTTAAAACAGGCAACATTTTGCCGTGTGTGACAATTGTTTCGCAAAAAATCTGAAGTTGAAAATAAGAGTTTATTGTCAAGCCTTTTATTTGCTTTAATTTGTTTTGTAATCCTGAGGGAACGAGCAGCATATCCTTTCATGAATTTTATTACAAAAAGGATTATTTATTTTATATTTTCGAATTGTTATTTGTCATTACTTAAGGCGTAACTTCTACGACAAATATTTCGATTTTTGTTTTGTAATGAAAATAAGAAAAAAACATGTCCTTGATTTACAAAAAAAAAAAAAAAATACAAAACGAACCGCTGACTTAAGGTTTACCTGCTGAGATGAGATGAGCTGAGCTCTAAGGCGGCTTCCTCAAAAGTATTTGAGACAAAAATTGTCTCATTTTCTATTATTATTTTTAAATTTTATTAATCCATTTTCTTTTCTATTAAAATAAATGTGAACTGATTAAGAAAATGGGATTAAAGTTAACAGAACATGTTGTAGGTTTATGTAGGATTTGTCTGAAAAAGGATTTGTGGAGGGATTAAAATAAAAAATGTCACCAAACTGCTGAACTATAAAACGATATACAAAACAAGTAAGAATATACAGTCGGTCAAGTCCGACTATCTAATACACTACATCACATTAACGATCCTCGTATAATTAAAATTTCTACTTTCTTAAATGTAAAGAACGTTATTGTGACACTAACATTTATGTGAAATTTTTGGGTTGGATAATATGGGAGCTACAAGAAATTATAAACCGACCCTCGTATAATTTTACACATAATTTTTGCTTATATTTATCTTAATTTGACCAGTTATGATTACAATATCAACGTATATGTAAGATTTATAATTTTAAAAATGTTATTTGGAAGGGGGTTTGTATGGGACCTAAGAGAAATAATTGACCGACCTTCGCATATTTTGCCACATCCCTTTAGAATATTATAGGACTTAGTTGTGCAGGATTTTGTTTAAATCGCCTTATATTTTCGACTTTTACGATCTAAAACCCCATTACGAGATGAACATTATATGGGAGATACCTGAAATATTGAACCGACCATGGCCAATTTCAATAGGCTTCGTCCTAAGGCCAAAATAATAATATGCACCAAATTTCATCCCGATATGTCAAAAATTGCGACTTGCAGACTGTTCACAACGTTTACACTGACAGCCAGCCGGCTGAAAATTTTCCGAAAATTTTCCGAAAATTTCCTATAAAAAGAAAATTTTCCGAAAATTTCCTATAAAAAAATTTCAGAAAATTTCTTATAAAAAGAAAATTTTTAGAAAATCTCCTATGAAAAGACAATTTTTCAGAAAATTTCCAATAAAAGAAAATTTTCAGAAAATTTCCTAAAATAATGAAACAAATTTTCTACAAACAAATATAGTTAAAAAATTTGTTTTTCCAAAAATCCTTAAAAATCGAATTTAAAAGAAAATTTGAAAAAATCGATTTATGTCCTTTTTCCTTTTATCAGATTCAGATTAAAAATTGGTGTTTTATCCCAAAGGAAATTAATTTTTTGATGTTTGATTTTTTTCTATACCTAAGCACTCGATATATGTGCCAAATTGCCTTAATCTATGACCAACATATTTTTTGCCACAAAAACATTAAAAAACATACGTTCAAATATCCTTAGGACATTTTACATCCCTTTGCGTAAGTTAAACTATTTTGATTTAATAGAAAGTGAAATTTTTAATAGACAATTTCTTGAAAAGTGAAAAAATAATGAAAGGACTCTTAATCAAACAAAAATTTAATATCCTTTCAAAAAATACAAACATACACACACACATTCTAGTGAAAAAAGGACATTTTCTAAAATGTAGGTGACAGGAATATAAAAGAGACAAACTGCGAAAAAATTTAAATAGAAAAATTGAAAGTGAAACGATGACAAAATTGAAAGAGAGTTGTCTAGAATTAAACGAGGGCAGTAGTCATGTTGTCTACACGAAAAGAATGAGGAAAATAATAGAAAAGACAACATGAAAAATAGGGAAGAAATTAGGTAGTCAGGCTAATTTCTATGGTCAAGGAATTTATAAAAGGACTCAATAGATTTTAAGATAAAGAAGAGACAATAAAAAATAATTAACAATTTTAGATTTGAGTCTTGTTAAGAAGATAAAAGACATGAAAGGAAGAAATTGCTGTCAATAATTGCTGTCCCACTTTAAATGGCGTTAAATGGAGGAACAATTTTACCCAATAAATCATTTAACAGGAATTAGAACAAGCAACTAAATTAAAATATAAATCAGGACTAGTTAATCTAAAGAATTATTTGGTTCATTTGTTTAACGAGAAATATGAAAAGAGACTTAATAAATTAAAATAAAAACCAAAAATATATTAAAAGAGAACGTTATCCTTAAAGCGGAAGGACCTCAATAAATTTTGAATTTCAATTGAAATTTTTTCATCAATTTTAGTTCTGTAAAATTTTCAATATAATTTATTGAATTTTTTTGAAAATTTCAGTTCATTTTTTTTTTTAATTTTTCGAAAAACTTTTATTTATTTTCTTTTTATAGGAAATTTTCTTTTTATAGGAAATTTTCTTGAAAATTTTCTTTTTACAGGAAATTTTCTTGAAAATTTTTTTTATACAGAAAATTTTCTTTAAAATTTTCTTAAAAATTTTCTTTTTACAGGAAATTTTCTGAAAATTTCCTATTCATAGGAAATTTTCTGAAAATTTCCTTTTCATAGGAAAATTTTTGAAAATTTCCTTTTCATAGGAAAATTTTTGAAAATTTTCCATTTTACAGGAAATTTTCTGAAAATTTTTCCTTTTAAAGGAAATTTTCTGAAAATTTTCTTTTTATAGGAAATTTTCTGAAAATTTTCTTTTTATAGGAAATTTTCTGAAAATTTTCTTTTTATAGGAAATTTTCTGAAAATTTTCTTTTTATAGGAAATTTTCTGAAAATTTTCTTTTTTATAGGAAATTTTCAGAAAATTTTCTTTTTATAGGAAATTTTCAGAAAATTTTCTTTTTTATAGGAAATTTTCAGAAAATTTTCTTTTTTTATAGGAAATTTTCAGAAAATTTTCTTTTTTATAGGAAATTTTCAGAAAATTTTCTTTTTATAGGAAATTTTCTGAAACTATTTTCTTTTTATAGGAAATTTTCTGAAACTATTTTCTTTTATAGGAAATTTTCTGAAACTATTTTCTTTTTATAGGAAATTTTCTGCAAATTTTATTTTTATAGGAAATTTTCTGAAACTATTTTCTTTTTATAGGAAATTTTTTGAAAATTTTCTTTTATAGGAAATTTTCTGAAACTATTTTCTTGTTATAGCAAATTTTCTAAAAATTTTCTTTCATAGGAAATTTTCTGAAAATTTTCTTTTTATAGGAAATTTTCTGAAAATTTTCTTTTTATAGGAAATTTTCTGAAAATTTTCTTTTTATAGGAAATTTTCTGAAAATTTTCTTTTTATAGGAAATTTTCTGAAAATTTTCTTTTTATAGGAAATTTTCTGAACATTTTCTTTTTATAGGAAATTTTCTGAACATTTTCTTTTTATAGGAAATTTTCTGAACATTTTCTTTTTATAGGAAATTTTCTGAACATTTTCTTTTTATAGGAAATTTTCTGAAAATTTTCTTTTTATAGGAAATTTTCTGAAAATTTTCTTTTTATAGGAAATTTTCTGAAACTATTTTCCTTTTATAGGAAATTTTTTGAAAATTTTCTTTTTATAGGAAATTTTCAGAAAATTTTCTTTTTATAGGAAATTTTCTGAAAATTTTCTTTTTATAGGAAATTTTCTGAAAATTTTCTTTTTATAGGAAATTTTCTGAAAATTTTCTTTTTATGGGAAATTTTCTGAAAATTTTGGGATCCTGCTGAAAATATTTTTAAGGAAATTATTTTCTTTAAAATTTCCTGTAGTTTTGTATTTCAAACTATTAAATTTAAAAAAAACAAGTAAGAATGCTATATTCGGCTATGCCGAATCTTAAATACCCTCCACCACAAATTCGTGTAAAGTTAATACGTTAGGTTCCATAGACACACATATACTCACAAATGTATATAATACAGAAATACTTAATTAGTCATAAAATTAGTTACAATTTATGCTATAAAATTTTTCTATTAACTGCCTTTTTTCTACCAATTTTCATTGAGCTCTGTTAATTTTTGCGGATGTGAGCAGACAAAGAGATTGACGAAAATCGATTGAGATTTTGACTTGATGCAAGAATATATACATTATGGGGTCTGAAATAATTCATTCTTAGCGTTACATACAGAATGACAAAGTTAATATTCTCTCTCTACCACTTGTACTGTGGAGCGTATAAAAACAAAAAATATGCTTGTTATAAGCTCAAAACTATTTTCCGGGAAGGGGTCTTATATGTAGCTCCCATATAAGACCCCTTCCCGACGTTTGGACCAAGATTGTTCATATTTATAATATACCTTGATTATAGTTAGAAAAATCATTGTGCTAAATTTTAATGGAATTGATCTTTATTTAAATGTTTTATAAACTCTAATCCGTTTTCGGGAAAATCCCGTTATAAGGGAGCTATAGGAAAATTTGGACCGATACAGGGCAAATTAATATAATATCTTCAGAACAGTTAGCAAAATAATTGTGTCGACTTTCAGTAGAATTGGTCTTTATTTACTCGAGAAGGGGCGTTATAATGGAGCTATATCATAATATGGACCCATTTTAATAAAGTTTACAACATATATTTAAAATAGCTAGAAAATTTGTTGTGCCAAATTTCAATAGAATTGGTTCAAATCTAAAAGTGTTATAAGCTATAAATCATATTCCGGGAAGGGGCCTTATATGGGAGCTATATCAAAATATGGACCCATGTAAATAAAACTTAATACATATATTTAAAATAGCTAGAAAATCAATTGTGCTAAATTTCAAAAGAATTGGTTCAAATTTAAAAGTGTTATAAGCTGTAAATCATATTCCGGGAAGGGGCCTTATATGGGAGCTATATCAAAATATGGACCCATGTTAATAAATTTTATAACATATATTTAAAATAGCTAGAAAATTAGTTGTGCCAAATTTCAATAGAATTGGTTCAAATTTAAGAGTTTTATAAGCTATAAATCATATTCCGGGAAGAGGCCTTATATGGGAGCTATATCAAAATATGGACCCATATGAATAAAATTTATAGTATATATTTAAAATAGTTAAAACAATAATTGTGCCAAATTTCAAAAGAATTGGTTCAAATTTAAGAGTTTTATGAGCTATAAATCACATTCCGGGAAGGGGCCTTATATGGGAGCCATATCAAAATACGGACCCATATGAATAAAATTTATAGTATATATTTAAAATGGTTAAAAAATTATTTGTGCCAAATTTCAATAGAATTGGTTCCAATTTAAGAGTTTTATGAGCTATAAATCACATTCCGGGAAGGGGCCTTATATGGGAGCTATATCAAAATACGGACCCATATGAATAAAATTTATAGTATATATTTAAAATGGTTAAAAAATTATTTGTGCCAAATTTCAATAGAATTGGTTTCAAATTTAAGAGTTTTATGAGCTATAAATCACATTCCGGGAAGGGGCCTTATATGGGAGCCATATCAAAATACGGACCCATATGAATAAAATTTATAGTATATATTTAAAATGGTTAAAAAATTATTTGTGTCAAATTTCAATAGAATTGTTTCCAATTTAAGAGTTTTATGAGCTATAAATCACATTCCGGGAAGGGGCCTTATATGGGAGCTATATCAAACTATGGACCCATGTTAATAAATTTTATAACATATATTTAAAATAGCTAGAAAATTAGTTGTGCCAAATTTCAATAGAATTGGTTTCAAATTTAAGAGTTTTATAAGCTATAAATCATATTCCGGGAAGAGGCCTTATATGGGAGCCATATCAAAATATGGACCCATGTAAATAAAATTTATAGTATATATTTAAAATAATTAAGAGATTAATTGTGCCAAATTTCAAAAGAATTGGTTCAAATTAAAGAGTTTTATGAGCTATAAATCACATTCCGGGAAGGGGCCTTATATGGGAGCTATATCAAAATACGGACCCATGTGAATAAAATTTGTAGTATATATTTAAAATGGTTAAAAAATTATTTGTGCCAAATTTCAATAGAATTGGTTCCAATTTAAGAGTTTTATGAGCTATAAATCAAATTCCGGGAAGGGGCCTTATATGGGAGCTATATCAAAATATGGATCCATATTAATAAAATTCACAATATATATTTAAAATAGTTGAAACAATAATTGTGCCAAATTTCAAAAGAATTAGTTCAAATTTAAAAGTTTTATAAGCTATAAATCATATTCCGGGAAAGTCCTTATATGGGAGCTATATCAAAATATGGACCCATGTTAATATAATTTATAACATATATTTAAAATGGCTAGGAAATAAGTTGTGCCAAATTTCAATAGAATTGGTTCAAATTTAAGAGTTTTATGAGCTATAAATCACATTCCGGGAAGCGGCCTTATATGGGAGCTATATCAAAATACGGACCCATGTAAATAAAATTTATA
Organism: Cochliomyia hominivorax; assembly: GCA_004302925.2. Taxonomy (NCBI): domain Eukaryota; kingdom Metazoa; phylum Arthropoda; class Insecta; order Diptera; family Calliphoridae; genus Cochliomyia; species Cochliomyia hominivorax. Next base: position 91,342,015 of record PYHX02000158.1, on the reverse strand, counting down.
GTATATATTTAAAATAGTTAAAAAATTATTTGTGCCAAATTTCAATAGAATTGGTTCCAATTTAAGAGTTTTATGAGCTATAAATCATATTCCGGGAAAGTCCTTATATGGGAGCTATATCAAAATATGGACCCATGTTAATATAATTTATAACATATATTTAAAATGGCTAGGAAATAAGTTGTGCCAAATTTCAATAGAATTGGTTCAAATTTAAGAGTTTTATGAGCTATAAATCACATTCCGGGAAGCGGCCTTATATGGGAGCTATATCAAAATACGGACCCATGTAAATAAAATTTATAGTATATATTTAAAATAGTTAAACAATTATTTGTGCCAAATTTCAATAGAATTGGTTCCAATTTAAGAGTTTTATGAGCTATAAATCATATTCCGGGAAATGGCGTTATATGGGAGCTATATCAAAATATGGACCAATGTTAATAAAATTTATAACATATATTAAGAACGGTTTAAAAATTAGTTGTGACAAATTTCAGTAAATTATCTTAAAAATTGCGGTCCATATGACACAAAGAGTTTGGGGTGTATCAAAATTTTGCATATTATAGTCTATAACTTTTTTCCGGTTAATCAGATTTTGATAATTTTTGGCACGATGATGAAGCACGTGTAATTGTATGCTAAAATTAATTTTTGTTTTAGTCCAATTACATTTTTAGAAGAAATTATAAGAGTTCATTTTTGAAATTTTGAGGTTGTTTCAGATATCGGTCTATAACTTCCTTGCTTATAAACCGATATAGCTGGTTTTAAATAGCAAACTGCTTAGGACAATAACAAATAATGTGGCCAAGTTTTATTGAATTCGGTCAATTATTCTAGGCGTGAGAATGTTTCCAACAGACAGACAGACGGACAGACGGACAGACGGACAGACGGACAGACGGACATAGCTAAATCGACTCAGTTTTTGATTTGATGCAATAATATATATACATTGTTGGGTCTGAGATGATTCCTTCTTGGCGTTACATACAGAATGACAAACTTAATATACCCTCACCACTTGTGGTGGTGGAGGGTATAAAAATTAACATAATTTTATTTAGACTTTAATCCCAAAAATAACAAATCATTTACAAAATTGACTTTTATTAGCTTTATCCCGAAAAAAGAAGGAATTTCTCACCGAAAGTGTCCTTTTTATGGTTCCTCTTAAAAAAAAACAAACACGAAAAATCATGTCAAGTTTTTTACAGATC
>PYHX02000158.1:91274111-91340686 GCA_004302925.2 Cochliomyia hominivorax | reverse complement strand
TGAACTGGAACTAAATGAACTAGAACTGAACCAGAACTAGAACTAAGAACTAGAACTAACTAGAAACTGAATCAGAACTTAACTAGAACTAAACTGAATCAGAATTGAACTGCAACTGAGAACTGAAAAACTGAACTGAACTAGAACTGAATAGAACTGAAACGAAACCTAGAACTTAACTAGAACTGAGCTGAAAACCAACTGAACTTGAACTCAGAACTGAAAACTAAACCAGAACTGAACTGGAACTGAAATAAAACTGAACTACAATTTAACTAGAACTGAACTAGAACAGAACCAGAACTGAACTGGAACTGAACTCAACAAGAACTGAACTGGAACTGAACTAGAACTAGAACTTAACAAGAGCTGAACTAGAACTGAACTAGAACTGAGCTAGAACTGAACTAGAACTGAACTGGAACTGAATTGAACCAGAACTTAACTTGAACTGAACCAGAACTGAACTAAACTGAACTAGAAATTAACTGAACTGAACTGAACTAGAACTGAACTGAACCAGAACTGAACTGGAACTGAAATGAACTATAATTGAACTAGAACTGAAACTGAACTAGAATTGAACAAGGACTGATCAATAACTGAAATAGAAATGAACTAATGGAACTACACAAAACCTAAAACTAGAACTAGAACTGAACTAAATTAGAATTATACTTAAATTAATTAAGAACTAAACTAGAAGATAATTCGTAATGATGTCTAACTCGTCCATAATTGAGCTTATAACTGTACTTTGCTTAAGCCGTTTATCTAGTCCTTAGTGTGTTTATTTCCTCCTTTTTATGCATTTAGTATTCATATGCGTACATTCGCGTTAAAGAATGCGAAAAATCATTCATAAAATTTTAAAAACATAAACCAATTAAATTTTTATATATATTGTGTATATAAATATATATACACATACATATGTACATATATAATACAAGCATACATTTTTAAAATATTTAAATTAATATTTTTTAACACAAAAATCATATATAACAAGAAAGAAGACTAAGCCGAATCATCAAATACCCTTCACCACAAATGTGTGTGTGAAGTAAATACGTTATATTTCATACATACACACTCACACATACACTTATATATGTATAAAATATATAAAAGTTTTCCTGAAATTGAATACAGTCACACTTGATGAGTCATGAAATAAGTTTTATTTCTGGCTATAACTTTTATCCTACTGAACCGATTTGGAATTTTTAGAATGGTAATGAAGTACATAAAGCTTAAGATTATGGCAAAATTTCTAAATTTCGATTTATACAGGAAAATTTTATGAAAGTTTTTTGCTTGAATTTAGAGGTTGACTCATATATCGGTCTATACCTTTTAATATATTTAATGGAGTTTTTTTGGTTTTAAAAAGGAAACTTCCCCGGATTATGAGAAATATTCAGAATCAGATTTTAATTTGATGCAAAAATATATTTATACATTATGGGGTCTGAGATGGTTCCTGCTTAGCGTTACACACAGAATGACAAAGTTAATATACTCTCTTCACCATTTTGGTGGTGGAGGGTATAGAAATATGCTCTGGCTTTTAAATCGTTTTTGTTTTTTTTTTTTGCTGAATATTTTTGCACTTGTCGTTGGTGTTTGGGTGTTTTTTTTTTTTTTTTGGTTTTGTTGGATCCGATCCATAATACTGTTTGCTTATTTTGGCATAATTATCATGAGGGGAGATAATACACAGTGGCAGAGTGTGTAAATTATAAACAATTTATGAATGGCTGATGTAAAATGATGTGTTAAGTAAATAGGGAATGTTGTTGTGGGCTTGACCACATGGGGAGGATGATTTCATAAATTATTAATATGGAATTTAAATGATTATAATAATTGCCAAAAGAAGATTAAAATATTATTTATAAATGTGTGTAAAGTAATTTTAATGGAAATTTGTAATCATTTTTAAAATTAATAGATGATGGAAAATTCAATTTTGTCTGGACGTTTTAAGGGACTTAAAATTTTGGTTAAAAAAATGAGATTGAACTTTTTTATTTTATTTTTTTAGGTTTCTAGGGAAATTAGTTTCAAACTTTAATTGTTACATTCAATTACTTTGAATTTCCAGCCAAAATATTTTTTTCTTTCATTTTTTTTCTTAGGAAAAACTAATACCGGAAATGGCATAAAATTAAGGATAACTAGCAATTGTCCAAAAATACCCAACAACCACCCTGCTCAAGATACAATAAAAATTCTATTCCTTTTTTTGTCTTACAAACTCCCTGTCACACACCCACTTAACCATTAAGATCTAAGTTTATATGCTTCAAAAAGGTTTTAATTTTGGAAACGGAACAAGTGCAATACACACATACACAATGATACAAAATTACTTTATTAGCATTAAAATACATTTAGCAAATACAAATGCAATTGTTACAACAAAAAAGAAAAACTTAATTCCTTATAAAGACCAAATAGTTCAGGGAGGGTTTTCTGTGAAAAGAAAAAGGGAAGATTTCCTTAATTTCCATTATAAATGGTCTTTAATGTTGGCAGCATGATGGATAAATCTCGATTAAAATTTAAGCAAGTGTGTCAAAATATGCACTGGTATGTGGACGTGACACACCTATATACACTCACACGCTCACATGTTTAACAAAATGTTGCACAAAAATAATCACAACTAAATTCCCATTTCAAACTGGAGGGTGAATAGAACAAAAAGCTAAAGAAATAAAAATACAAATTCACCCCCCCCCCCCTACCGGTTTCCTATAAAAATTGTGCTTTTGCAGATAAAAACTTGATAGAAATGCTTCCATTTTTTGGCAAATAAAGCCAATGACTCAAACTAACGTTTAACACCTCAAACAGTATGCTTTAGAAAACACCCTGTTAAAAGCGCTCTAAAATAGGCTTTATAAATTGTTGGCTTTTAAATAATGAGCTTCATATATGAAAGATAAGATTTTAATCAAATAAAACTAACTAACTTTATATCATAACAACTCCCAAGAGTTGGTTATTCAAGGGGTTCATTATTAACCCATATACGCCCATAAATATACTGTACTTTTTCTCAATTCAAAGTGGCTTCTCTTTTAAATTGTTTTTTTTCTTTTCACTTTAGAATTTCTTTCAATGAAATTGCGTTTTATTTAATCACCATTCACTAAATTATATAACTCTTCTTCTTAGCAATTATATATTTGAAAACATAAATATTTTTGGAAAAACAAATTACTCCCTTCACCTTTACCTCTCTCTCTCTCACTCTCTCTACTTCTCACTTATTATTAACATGTGCTCTTGTTCGATAAGTGCAGGAGGGGTGGGTGTAATAAATTACACCCTTTTTACTTCGTTAAAACATGTGTTTGTTGTAAAATATTCACCACCAAAAAAAAAAGTCACTTGAAATTTGATATTTTTTTTTCTTTTTTTTTTAAATTTTTTCTCTTTAATTTTATTCTGCTTTTGTTTTGTTTTTATTGTTCGTTAAGTGCTAATTTTGGTAATTGGAAATTATAATAACAAATGTCGTTTGTTTGAAATATGACTCCGTAATTATTTAGTGGGTGGCTGTGGTCAGGATTACTAAATGGAAGTGGGCAATTAAAATTTAGGGATGAATGAAATAATTTCGGCAATCAGAGATGTTGGGATGCTAAAGTGAAATTTAATTAGGATTTTCTTTAAAGTTTTAAGAAAAATTGGATTTTATCAAAATTAGTAATCAAACATTTGGGTTTTAATTACATTTTAATTATTTCCAATTCAGATCGTAATGAGATCTAGTTCATATGAATAAAAGTTCAATTTTAGCTAAAAACATGAGAGTAGATTTGGAGTTGAGCTTAATTTAAGTTCTTCAGTTCTACATCCTTTTCCTTTCAGTTCCAGTTAAGCTTTAGTTTAGTTCTTGTTCAGTTTTAGTTTAATTTTAGTACAGTTCTAGTTCAGTTCAAGTTCAGTTTAGTTCTACTTCAGTTCTAGATAACTCCTAGTTCAGTTGTAGTTCTGTTCCAGATTAGTTCTTGTTCAGTTCTAGTTCAGCTTTAGTTTGTTCTAGTTCAGTTCTATTTTAGTTCCATTTTATTTCAAGTTCAGTTCTAGTTCAGTTCCAATTCTTGTTTAGTTCTGTTCTACTTCAGTTCCAGTTCTGTTCTACTTCAGTTCTAGTTCACTTATAATTAAGTTCTAGTTCAAATCAATTTCAGTTCAAGTTCAGTTCTAGTTTAGTTCTAGTTCAGTTTTAGTCCAGTTCAAGTTCAGTTTTAGTCCAGTTCTAGTTCAGTTTTAGTCCAGTTCTAGACCAGTTCAAGTTCAGTTTTAGTCCAGTTCTAGTTCAGTTTTAGTCCAGTTCTAGTCCAGTTTTAGTCCAGTTCTAGTTCAGTTTTAGTCCAGTTCTAGTTCAGTTTTGGTCCAGTTCTAGTTCAGTTTTAGTCCAGTTTTTTTCCAGTTCTAGTTCAGTTTTAGTTCAGTTTTAGTTCAGTTCTAGTTCAGTTCTAGTTCAGTTTTAGTTCAGTTCTAGTTCAGTTCTAGTTCAGTTTTAGTTTAGTTTTTTTCCAGTTCTAGTTCAGTTTTAGTGCAGTTCTAGTTCAGTTTTAGTTCAGTTCTAGTTCAGTTCTAGTTCAGTTTTAGTCCAGTTTTTTTCCAGTTCTAGTTCAATTTTAGTCCAGTTCTAGTTCAGTTTTAGTTTAGTTTTTTTCCAGTTCTAGCTCAGTTACAGTCCAGTTCTAGTTCAGTTTTAGTTTAGTTTTAGTCCAGTTTCAGTTCAGTTCTAGTTCAGTTTTAGTTCAGTTCTAGTTCAGTTTTAGTCCAGTTCTAGTTCAGTTATAGTCCAGTTCTAGTTCAGTTTTAGTCCAGTTCTAGTTCAGTTTGAGTTCAGTTTTAGTCCAGTTGCAGTTCAGTTTTAGTCCAGTTCTAGTTCAGTTTGAGTTCAGTTTTAATCAAGTTTTAGTTCAGTTTCAGTTCAGTTTGAGTTCAGTTTTAGTCCAGTTTTAGTTCAGTTTTACTCCAGCTCTAGTTCAGTTGTATTTAATTTATAGCTCAGACTTAATTCAGTTTAATTTTTCCGCCGTTTTCAGAGTTCTAAGTGTAAATATCGTCCTATATAATTTTCATATTTTGTATAAATTTTTATAACATTTTTTTTCCTTTAGCATTTCCATGTTTTACCCGTCCGGACTTTATGAAATTATGGCCAAAAAAATTTATAGCTTTTTAATTGCATTGACTTTAACCGCTCGTTTCGATTCCACACACTCACACAAGTGAAACACACACAAAATGTGGAAAAGTATAACACGAGTGACTCTCAACATAAAAGTGTTGAAAACAACAATAAAAATAATTATGATGATTTAATAGAGAGAAACGTGAACTAATAAATAATAATTTTATTAAAAAGTAATAAATTATATTTTAAAATAAACTGGAAAATAGATAAAAATCAAGATGAAGAAAAAACAAAGAGAGAGAGGAAAATTTATGTAAAATTTCAAAATAAATTGAAATTAAAATTTAATTTAAATTTTTTTAATTTGATTTTTATGCATAAAATTTCCAATAAAAAATTATTTCCTATCAAATTGTGAGATATTTTTCTCTCTCTCTCTATCGCTCTCTCTTTACCTCCCTCTCTTTTGCTCGCCTGCATAATAATAAGAGAATTTCACAAATTTCATGTGTCATTTTTAGTTTTATCATGTACAATTTTGCGACATCCTTGTGACCCATATTTCTCGGGATGTTGGGGATATAAAAAAATGATTCCAATTTCTGTGTCTTTTTTTTTAATTTGCGCCATAAAATGATTGTGTCATACATATTAACGACTGAAGGCAGAGGCAGATAAAGCTACAATTTCTTGTTGTTATTGCTACATAATGTTGCATAAATGAATATTGAGTAATGTGGCTTTGTTTGTTGCTGTTGTTGTTTTATATTTTGCCATTAATGTTAAGTAAAACATCATGTTGTTTAATATTTCATACATTTTAGATTTACAAATATTTAAAGTCATCATCATCATCATCATCATCATACGTTTGAATCTTTAATTTTAGTTTCTTTTGCCTCTACATCTCTATAAAACAAACAGAGATCATTTTCAATTTATAGCAAAAATTGTGGAAGCAACAGTCACAATATGCAACATTAAGTATTAAATAGAATCGTTCAACATAAATTTGTTTTTGTGTTCATTTAACATCCTTGTTAAGGGAAAATGCTACTGTACTTACTGACTTTGTGTCTGAGTGTGTGTCTGTGTGTGTGTCTGTGTGTTTGAGCTCATTTGATGCTGCATTAATAATTCATCTGTGTTTCTAAAAAGAATGAGATCAAGTAATTTTCTTAAAAAAATTAAAAACAATTTGTTGATGTCTTGCAACATGAATCATTCAGGAGGGTTTAAACGAATTAAGTAAATTATGGTGCAAATTTCTGGCTCAGATCTAGTGCAATTCTAGTTTAATTCTAGTTCAATTCTAGTTCAGTTCTAGTTCAGTTCTGGTTCATTTTTAGTTCAGTTCTAGTTCAATTCTAGTTCAGTTCTAGTTCAGTTCTTGTTCAATTCTAGTTCAGTTCTAGTTCAATTCTAGTTCAGTTCTAGTTCAGTTCTTGTTCAATTCTAGTTCAGTTCTAGTTCAGTTCTAGTTCAGTTCTAGTTCAGTTCTAGTTCAATTCTAGTTCAGTTCTAGTTCAGTTCTTGTTCAATTCTAGTTCAGTTCTAGTTCAATTCTAGTTCAGTTCTAGTTCAGTTCTAGTTCAGTTCTAGTTCAGTTCTAGTTCAATTCTAGTTCAGTTCTAGTTCAGTTCTTGTTCAATTCTAGTTCAGTTCTAGTTCAATTCTAGTTCAGTTCTAGTTCAGTTCTTGTTCAATTCTAGTTCAGTTCTAGTTCAATTCTAGTTCAGTTCTAATTCAGTTCTGGTTCATTTTTAGTCCAGTTCTAGTTCAATTCTAGTCCAGTTCTAGTCCAGTTCTAGTTCAATTCTAGTTCCGTTCTAGTTCAGTTCTGGTTCATTTTTAGTCCAGTTCTAGTTCAATTCTAGTTCAATTCTAGTCCAGTTCTAGTCCAGTTCTAGTTCAATTCTAGTTCCGTTCTAGTTCAGTTTTAGTCCAGTTCTTGTCCAGTTCTAGTTCAATTCTAGTTCAATTCTAGTTCAGTTCTAGTTCAGTTCTAGTTCAGTTCTAGTTCAATTCTAGTTCAGTTCTAGTTCAGTTCTTGTTCATTTTAGTTCAGTTCTAGTTCAATTCTAGTTCAGTTCTAGTTCAGTTCTTGTTCAATTCTAGTTCAGTTCTAGTTCAGTTCTGGTTCATTTTTAGTCCAGTTCTAGTTCAATTCTAGTTCAATTCTAGTTCAATTCTAGTCCAGTTCTAGTCCAGTTCTAGTTCAATTCTAGTTCCGTTCTAGTTCAGTTTTAGTCCAGTTCTTGTCCAGTTCTAGTTCAATTCTAGTTCAATTCTAGTTCAGTTCTAGTTCAATTCTAGTTCAATTCTAGTCCAGTTCTAGTCTAGTTCTAGTTCAATTCTAGTTCAGTTCTAGTTCAATTCTAGTTCAGTTCTAGTTCAATTCTAGTTCAGTTCTAGTTCAGTTCTGGTTCATTTTTAGTCCAGTTCTAGTTCAATTCTAGTTCAATTCTAGTCCAGTTCTAGTCCAGTTCTAGTTCAATTCTAGTTCCGTTCTAGTTCAGTTTTAGTCCAGTTCTTGTCCAGTTCTAGTTCAGTTCTAGTTCAATTCTAGTTCAGTTCTAGTCGATTTCTAGTCGAGTTCTACTTTAGTTCTATTTCAGTTCTAGTTTACTTCTAATTCTGTTATAAATCGCTTTCAGTTCAGTTTTTGTTCAGGTTCTTTCCTAAATTATTACGAAATCAGTTAGTTCTCTGGTTAAACGCTTATTTGAAAAGTCAACTGATTAAATTCTTTTCATGTCATAATTCACCCCTTAACTTGTCATCGCGTTTTTTATGACACCCAAAAATAATATAAATCATTATTTCCACTTGACTTAACAAAATGACTGACAGTGTCATATAGAGAGAGACAGACACACAGCCAGACAGACAGTTGAAAAGTATGAGTCATACAATATTGTATCATATAAATATTTAATATAAATTCACTCTTTAGTTAAATTAAACAAACACACACACAAACTCATAATTAAAATATTCAGTCAATTGTAAACAAAAATTTCATATCAGCATCCACTAAGTCTGGTCTTAGGGAGAGAGATTTCTTACCCCGAAATCAAATTAATCAGTAGACACATTACATCTGTTGGACTAAAATGTAAAATATTTTGAGAAAAAAAAGCTTTCAATCTCATGAGGGTGGTTTTATTCTATTTGTCCACACTGTCACCAACATCCTTTCACACTTACGATTATTTTTGCGTTTCACATTGAAACGGGAAAAACGTAAAGTTTTAATGAGTTTTTTTTCATAAATTTTATTTACCTCCTGAATTAAGAATCCATTTTTGGTTCTTAATTATTTTTATCCATTAAAATTTTCTGTTCTGTTTTCTGTTTCTTTTAAAATAAAACTCAAATTGAAATTTTCAAGTGTCAAATATGACAGCTAAAGTACGTCATTTTGGAGTTTTAACAATAAAAACAAAAACATTTTTTTTATTTTGTTTTGCACACAAAAACAAAACGAGAGAAAAAATAATCGTTAAATTTAAATAAATTACATGCGATTGATGGATCTGTTTTTTTTATTTGTTATTGAAATGTTTTCGTTTTGTATTCAAATTCAATTATTCACCAGATGTTGTCATTTTAAAGGGGGTGATTTAATATTCACTTGACTAATGATTTAAATTTTAAAGAAAAAATATAAAAAAAAAAATTAAAAAAAAAATGATGCAAGATTTACAAAGTGACTCAAGAAATATGAGATTGAAAAAAGAAAAGTAAAAACTGACACAATTTTTAAATGTCAAAGTTGAATTTTTAATCATGAAAATTATTCAAAAACAATTTGTCATTAAACTGATACCACAAAATGAAATAGGAATGATTTGGAAATGAACTGGAACAGAATAAGAAAAGAACTGGAACTGAATTGGAGCTGAACTAAAACTTCAATAGAACTGAACTAGAACTCAAGGAGAACAGACATGGAATTGAACTAGAACTGGACAAGAACTGGACTAAAACTGAACTATAACTTGACTAGAAGCGAACTAGAACTGAACTAGAACCGAACTAGAACTGAACTAGAACTGGACTAGAAGCGAACTAGAACTGAACTAGAACTGAACTAGAACTGAACTAGAAGCGAACTAGAACTGGACTAGAACCGAACTAGAACTGAACTAGAACTGGACTAGAAGCGAACTAGAACTGAACTAGAACCGAACTAGAACTGAATTAGAACCGAACAAGAACTGGACTAGAACTGAACTAAAACTGAACTAGAACTGGACTAGAAGCGAACTAGAACTGAACTAGAACTGGACTGGAAGCGAACTAGAACTGAACTAGAACCGAACTAGAACTGAACTAGAACTGGACTAGAAGCGAACTAGAACTGAACTAGAACTGAACTAGAACTGAACTAGAAGCGAACTAGAACTGGACTAGAACCGAACTAGAACTGAACTAGAACTGGACTAGAAGCGAACTAGAACTGAACTAGAACCGAACTAGAACTGAATTAGAACCGAACAAGAACTGGACTAGAACTGAACTAAAACTGAACTAGAACTGGACTAGAAGCGAACTAGAACTGAACTAGAACCGAACTAGAACTGAACTAGAACTGGACTAGAAGCGAACTATAACTGAACTGGAACCGAACTAGAACTGGACTAGAACTGGACTAGAACTGAACTAAAACTGAACTAGAACTGGACTAGAAGCGAACTAGAACTGGACTAGAAGCGAACTAGAACTGGACTAGAAGCGAACTAAAACTTAACTAGAACTGAACTAGAACCGAACTAGAACTGAACTAGAACTGGACTAGAACTGGACTAAAATTGAACTAGAACTGAACTAGAATCGAACTAGAACTGAACTAGAACTGGATCAGAACTGGACTAAAATTGAACTAGAACTGGACTAAAATTGAACTAGAACTGGACTAAAACTGAACTAGAACTGGACTTAAACTGAACAAGAACCGAACGCGAACTGTGCTAATACTGAACTTGAACTGAACTAGAACTGAACTAGAACTGGACTAAAACTGAACTAGAACTGAACTAAAACTGAACAAGAACCGAACTAGAACTGTACTAAAATTGAACTAGAACTGAACTAGAAACGAACTAGAACTACAATTAAACTGAATTAAAAAATTGAACAAGAGCTGAACAGGTATTGAACAAGAACTGAACTGAAACAAGAACTGATGTAGAATTTAATCAGAAACGAATTAGAACTAACCTAGAGATCATTTAAGGAGTGAGATCGAAAAAATTTTAACACACGTCTTTCATTAAAACTTTTTCACAAATATTATTTGATTTTTTTTTGATCATGAAAAATGTCAGATGTTTTGTTAAACGTCATGCAAGATTGTTAATCTGATTAAATTGAGCGACCAGGAGAAAGTGCGTACTAAAATTATTAAATATTTTCAACAAAACAAAAATTGAAAAGGTTTTCAAAAGAGCTGAACGCATCCGGTAGGAAAGCAAAAGAAGCTGCTTTCATGCATAGACTTCATAATGTGTTCACTTATCCTGCCTCAATGGTAAACAAGCACTTAAGTGGTACAATAACAATAATGTGGTATTTGTAGGAAGAGTGGCAAATCTCCAAAACTGCCCGAAGCTGAGGCTGGACTTTTGTTAAAAGAGAATTGAGGATCACAAAAAGTGCCCAAAAATTTGGAAGATCTTAAACGGATACGGACCACAAAGCACCAGAAATTCTATAAAAATGTTAATGAAAATTAATCGTACTGAATAAGGAATGAAATAGAAGTGAAGTGGAAATGAACTAGAATCGACATAGAATTGAACTGATCCAGAGTTGAACTTGAATTCAAGGAGAACAGAACTAAATCTTCGCCAGGATTAATCAAGAAGCAAAAAAGATTTTAATTAAATCAGAATAAACTTAGTATTAAATTGGAACTGATCATGAAGTGATCAAGAACTAAAATAGAGATGAGGTAGAACTAATCGGAAGCTATTCAGAAATAATCTAAAACTAAAGTGATGTAGAGTCGATCAGGAAATGAGCAGATATGAGATTTGAATCACAACATACACAGAAGTGTCAAAAATGACAGTTCAAGTATTAAAAATCAGGGCAAAAGTAACTTGAGACTAATTGTGTGGGAAAGAGATTATTTCGTGATATTATTTATTGTATACATTGATTTGAACTTGAGTTGATCTAAAACAGAAAGAGAGGGAAACTGTGCTCGAAAGAGAGAAGGAAAAAAGTGAATTTATAATTTAAAGTGAAGAAGACTTCGGTAAAACTGGATACGATTTAACAGAGAAATTTCTAATTTAGACTCCTTCATATTTAATGCTCTTAACTAATTACTAATACATTTAAATTCCTTAACGCATTTTGCTAAGGTTTCCTTTACAACAATTTCCATTCTGTCTTTAAACAAATATTTGCTTTTCTCCCCTTTTTAGGAGGAAAACGATTGTGAAACCATATGCAAATCTTACTTCATACTGACCACATACAATAAACATTTTTGTCTTATCTCTTCTTTTCTGGTCTTTGTCTCAATTTTAGGATAAAAATTTTCTTACTTCTGCTTCATTTGTTAAATTCTTCCTTTTTATTCCTTTTGGATTCTGGCACAAATAACGAAATGTGTGGTATTTTCTTGAAAAGATAAATAAATATTGAATTATTGAAAAATGTTTGGCTTGTAACTCGTAAAGTAAATACTGGAAAAGAAAATATGCCACAAATACAAGATGACGTTATTGGCAGCAAATTGTTTTAGATTTCTTTGTTGCATTTTCGACAAAAAAAAAAACAAAAAGAATGAGAATGAGAACAGAAAATGATTTAAAAGATTAAAAACGGCTTAAATAGAGAGAAAATAATGCAAATGGAAGACAAAAATCGATATTATAGATTTTGAAATTTGCATGGTTTTATTTTCTTCTTCTTCTTTGTGTTTTGTGTTTACAAAATCCCCCCTATTTTGACTGGCAATGGGATTACGAAATGTAAAACATATTTTTCTAAGGATTAAGATCCGCAAATAATGGCAAAAATGCAAAAACAAAAAATGTTTTAAAGTGTTACAAAATTAAAGTTAATTTTAAATAAACACGAAAAAAAAGATTATAAAACCGAGATTTCGTAAGAAAAAAAATTAGCCAAAAAAGGTGAAAATTTATTTAAAACAGCAACTGCTTTAGAGCGAATTTTCAAAATTTTCAAATTCCAAAATTTTTAGCAGAAAAATTTTCCTTAATTTTCTCACGATTTTTTTTTACTCAAAAAAATGTCATATTTTCCTTGACATCAAACCCTTTGAAGACAGTTTAAGCAAATTTCCCGTTTTAAAAACCGAAATCATCATCCTTCATAATTCAAGCGTGAAAGGATTAAAAGTGAAATATTCGCAAAATAATTTTTGTCATAATTGCATGTTGTGTAACAAATTTAGAGCAAAACTGCACTAAAACAGCAGCCTCATCATCATCATCATCATCTCCCTGCATTCGTAAAACAATATAAACATGACATAATTATTAGTTTGCACATCCTTTTCTTTTGCACACTCTCCCAGCAGCAACAACAACAACAATAACAGCATAAAAAGGATTTCCTTATCCGTTTTTTGTTTGTTTGTTTGTCAGTATCTTAAAAGGGTCCTTTAGTTGCAAAAAATTGCAAAAATTTCTTGCAAAATAAAAAAACATAAAATAATTTGTTTCTCTTCGCTTAATGACACACGACATTTTCCTTGGTTGTAATAAAGTCGATGCTGTGAAATTGTCCAAAATTTGTGATCAAGGAAGTAAATTTGTTACGGTAAAGGTGTGAAGTAATTGAGAAATAAAATTGATTTTTTTTCTTTTTTGTGAATGAAAAAAATAATTGATGTAGAGAAAATTGGGAAAAAGGAAGAGTTGAACCAAAACTGATGTAGCGATGAACGGGAAGTGAACAAGAAATGAATTTGAATAGAACTGATCTACAGTTGAACTACAACTGAGTTAGACCTGACCTAAAACTAAACTAGAAGAGAAATAGAAACGAACTAGAATTAAACTAGAACTGAACTAGAACTTTATTAGAAACGAACTTTAACTGAACTAAAACTGAACTAGAATTAAACTAGAACTGAACTGAACTAGAAACGAACTTTAACTGAACTAGAACTAAAGTAGAATTGAACTAAAACTGAACTGAACTAGAATTTAACTAGAAATGAACTTTAACTGAACTAAAACTTAACTGGAATTAAACTAGAACTGAACTGAACTAGAACTTAACTAGAAACGAACCTTAACTGAACTAAAACTGAAATAGAATTAAACTAGAACTGAACTGAACTAGAATTTAACTAGAAATGAACTTTAACTGAACTAAAACTTAACTAGAATTAAACTAGAACTGAACTAGAACTTAACTAGAAACGAACCTTAACTGAACTAAAACTGAACTAGAATTAAACTAGAACTGAACTTAACTAGAAACGAACTTTAAGTGAACTAAAACTGAACTGGAACTAAAGTAGAAAAAACTGAACTAAAACTGAACTGAACTAGAATTAAACTAGAACTGAACTAGAACTTAACTAGAAACGAACTTTAAGTGAACTAAAACTGAACTAGAATTAAACTAGAACTGAACTGAACTAGAACTTAACTTGAAACGAACTTTAACTGAACTAGAACTGAACGAGGATTAAACTAGAACTGAACTGAACTAGAAACGAACTTTAACTGAACTAAAACTGAACTGGAACTAAAGTAGAATTGAACTAAAACTGAACTGAACTAGAACTAAACTAGAACTTAACTAGAACTTAACTAGAAACGAACTTTAAGTGAACTAAAACTGAACTAGAATTAAACTAGAACTGAACTGAACTGAACTAGAATATTAACTAGAAACGAACTTTAAGTGAACTAAGACTGAACTAAAACTGAACTAGAACTGAACTAGAATTAAACTAGAACTGAACTGAACTAGAACTTAACTAGAAACGAACTTTAACTGAACTAAAACTGAAATAGAATTAAACTAGAACTGAACTGAACTAGAACTTAACTAGAAACGAACCTTAACTGAACTAAAACTGAACTAAAACTGAACTAGAACTGAACTAGAATTAAACTAGAACTGAACTGAACTAGAAACGAACTTTAACTGAACTAAAACTGAACTAGAACTAAACTAGAATTGAACTTAAACTGAACCTGAACTAGAACTAAACTAGAAGTGAATTAGAACTGAATTAGAAATGAATTAGAACTGAACTAGAACTGAATTAGAACTGAACTAGAAATGAATTAGAATTGAACTAAACTGAACTAGAACTTAACGAGAATCGAACTTTAAGTGAACTAAAACTGAACTAAAACTGAACTAGAACTGAACTAGAAACGAAGTTTAACTGAACTAAAGCTGAACTAGAACTAAACTAGAATTGAACTTAAACTGAACCTGAACTAGAACTAAACTAGAAGTGAATTAGAACTGAATTAGAAATGAATTAGAACTGAACTAGAACTGAATTAGAACTGAACTAGAAATGAATTAGAATTGAACTGAACTGAACTAGAACTTAACTAGAAACGAACTTTAAGTGAACTAAAACTGAACTAAAACTGAACTAGAACTGAACTGAACTAGAAACGAAGTTTAACTGAACTAAAGCTGAACTAGAACTAAACTAGAATTGAACTTAAACTGAACCTGAACTAGAACTAAACTAGAACTGAATTAGAACTGAACTAGAACTGAATTAGAAATGAATTAGAACTGATCTAGAACTGAACTAGTACTGAACTAGAACTAAACTGGAACTGAATTAGAACTGAACTAGAACTGAATTAGAACTGACCCCGAACTAAAACAGAACTTATTATTGAACAAAGAACTCATTTTTGCTATAAATAATATTCGGCCTTTAACATTTAATTTCATCCATTTCTAGAGAATCGTTTTATTTTGTCTTCATTGAAATAATAATTTAAGTCATTTTCAAGAATTTTCAATATTTCGCTATAAATAATTTTCTTTTTATGTAAAATTTATGAGCGTTCAAAAACAATTAAAAAAGTTTTTAATTACGGAAATTCTTTCTTTCTTCTTGACGTTACATTGTAATCAAAACAATTAAATGTTTAATGAACTTTTTTGGGCTAAAAAGAAAATATAAATAATTGAAATATGAAAATGGAAATAATTTGATTATTGAATTTTGAATTCTTTTTTATTTGTTTTAACAAATTTTTTTGAATTTTCTAAAAATTCAAAATATTTTTGTAATTTAAATCACAATATGGAAATGAAATAATGAATATCAAGGTTTTGTATTTTAGTCATTTTGTAATTATTATTGTTCTTGAAATATAACAAATTGTAATGACGTGTAATAAAGGCATTATTGTGGAATTGTTTATTTTACTTAGAAACCTAGAAAAGAACACAAATAAGAGATTTATAAACAATAAATAAAAAACAATAAAAATCATATGGAAATTATTACAAAGAAAATATTCTTTTGATTTATTAAGTTCAAGGAAAGAAAATGACACGATGACAAGATCAAGAATGGAAATAATGGAAATATTTTCTCCAAACAAATTAGTTTGGGGAAATAAAAGAATTTAATTGAAATTTTAATAATTTAAAACACATGTTTTCTAGTTAAATTTAAATCCCATTAGTTCAAATTTTACAGTATACTTTAAGGGGTTCTTGATAAACAAAAAGTGTTGCCTAGTTGTAGGCGCCACTAGTGATGAAGAGGTTATATTATTTTTGTCATACTGAGATTCCATAGTTAAGATACATTATTACATCAAATCAAAATAATAGATTTAGCTATGTCCGTCTGTCTGACAGAACTCTAAGAAATTTGGCCTGTACAATTCTTATAGTCTTTAGACGAGTCCTTAAAAGTTAGAAGTTCCAGCAAAATTGGTACCGTAAATTTAAAACTACAAAACGATATCTGAGGCAAGCGAAAAATTCCTAATCGTCAAATTAGAATGAAATTCTTCTATTCACAAAAATGATCAAAATCGTTTTAGTAGAAATAAAAGTTATAACCAAAAATATATGTAATTTTATTACACATTAATTGTTCCTGTATTACACTTAAGAAGACCTTTATATATTGTATACCACTGTGAGTGTATGTGTATGTACAAAACATAACGTATATACTTCACACGCATTCATGGTGGAGAGTATTGAAGAGTCGGCATTGCCGAATACTTGTTTTATATTAAACATGTTATTTACACCAAACTTTAAAGGAAATTTTTTGTAAATAAATTTTGCTTAATTTTTAAAGCATATTTTTAGGTTATTATTGACATATAAAAACTGTTGCCTAGTTGTAGGTGCTGTTTAATTAAAAATTTGTAATAAATGGCATTTTTGTTCGATTTTTAGGTTTGTATAGATTCATATATATGTAAAAATGGTTTTAAGTTTAAAAACATTGATTTCCCATTTGTATTGAGAGCAAAAAAGAAATCAAATCAAGTAAATTATTCATGTTTTGATAAAACCACAACTGACCAAAAAAACATTATCAATAAAATCCATCAATATAGAGAAATTTGCATTTACTGCAGGATTAAAAAAATGTGAAAAAATGTTAAATGAAAACCTCCAGGAACAGTGACCTCAAAATGGCCATTTTCCAAATAAAATTACTAAAAATAAATCATAAATTATAACAAAAAATGAAACATGTTAAAACTTTTATTACCTCAAAAATAATTTTATTTAGTTTTTTATTACAAAATTTGTTTTTCTCTTAACTTTGACCCCAAAGTAAATCATAAATTTTGTTTATATTTTATTGTTCATAAAATAATCTTACGTTTTTTTTTTGCACATAAATTTTTATGTAAATTTCTTAATAAAAATTTCCTGCATAAATTAAGTTTTTAAGAACTTATGATTAACTGTTTTTTATTTCATGTTTATTATAGCCTACTGTAGGGCTTTAAATAAATCCTCCAAATAAAAGTATAACATAAAATTTAGGTCATTTGTAAAATATTTGATAGAAATCTTATAAATTATTTCATTTTATGTTGAGTTTTATTATGTATATAGAGTAGTTTTATTGTAATCAAGTTGTAAAACCTAAAATATATATACACTTTTTTCAAAGCCTAAATATATGCTATAAATATAAAATATTATAGACAGCCAGAGAGTATGCAATAGTATTTGAAATGAACTTATAAATGTAAACAACATAGAATTTTGTTTCTGCAAAAAGTTTAAATATTTAAAGAGATAAATGAAAATATTTAGTCGAGGGAATTATACAAAATTTTAATGCATAAAATAAGCAAAAAAAGAAAATTTAATTAAAAATATTTTCTTTATAGAAAATTTTATTAGGAAACATTTATTTAATGTAAAAAATATGATAATTCTAGCCAAATTTATTTCATTCAAATCTTTAATGACAAATTTCAATATTTTGAAATTGTAGATATTGAACTTTGACCTGCTTTAGCGTCATCTATGTTTTCTTTACGTTATCCATTTTGAATAAATTCTGAAAGCCTAATTTCTGCTCTATTACTGTTCCATATTAAATTAAGATTAGTTCAGCATTTAAAAAAAAATATTATAAATACGAAAAAAAGCCCAGACAAAACAAATTTGTCATTTGGTAGCACCATCTGTATATGAGCTATGCACTCGTTTTTAAAGTCATAAGAATGCCCATCCTGTCCTTTATTTAAAAGTTCAAATCTTCTTCTAGGCACGACACCAACATCAGGACAACGAGTTAACTGTTTAAGAATTAAAATTTTAAGGAGTCCATTTGGTCAGTTTCAGTTCCATTGATGATCTATTTAGGATGTTAATTCAAAATATTATGAGGGCCTAATTCATAAGCTATCACTCTTTTACATTTATTCAAAATAGTTTCAGCATTGCGGGAGTTCCAGAACACTTACAATTTATGTTACAAAAGTTCCAGTAATCAAATAACAAACTCTTAGTCTAATCAAATTTGGAATAGTGTAGCACCTTCTGTATCTAAGGCAAATGATGGATTTCACAATCATAAGAAGAATTAACATCTCCTCTATCTATAGCCCTTTTTTTAAATTTCTGCCTAAAAGTATGCTTTCAAATTTATTTCTTGTCAACATTTTATTAAACCCTATTTTAAAGGTAGTGGAGTTTAAATCAGTATAACGCCATCTATATTACATATGGGATATAGCAGAAGATATGTAATAAAAGCTTAAATTTAGATCCATCAATTCCTTTAAATATTTTTCTTTTCAAATTTCTGCCTAAAAATATGCTTTAAAATTTATATTATCCCCAACAGTTTGTTAAACTTTCAAGTAGCTAATAATGAAATTTCTTCCTTCTTGCCACATCATCATTAAATTTTCATTTCTATTTTATTTTCTACTTTTCATAATGCAACAAAACGAAAACGACGAAGAAGAAGAGGGAAATTCTTAACAACAATAAAGTCTAAATTGTCATAAAATAAACTTAAAGTATACTTTTAGGATACATTTTCTAGTTATATTTTCTATTCACCAAAAACATTTTTGCCAAAACTTTTCTAACTAACTTGTGCTATTTTCGTAACTATATACAAGGCAAATATTTGCAAAACTTAACTTAAATAAGAGGAGAATGAAAAGAAGAAAAAACTAAAGCATACTTTTGCCATATAACAAATAATAAAATATCATAGCATAATAATGGGAGAAATTTTACAAAATAAGAAATTAGTTTTATTTAATGTTTAATTTTCAGATGAATTAAAATATTTTGTTGCTTTTATTTATTTTGAAAAAGATTTAAGAGAAAATTTTGAAGCATACTTTTTAGGCAAATTAAATCATAAAATATTAAAGCATATTTTTGGGGGAAATTTGGAAAATTTATTTAATTTTTGATTTGATTGTTTTTGGAAATTTTCTTTATCAAATATTTATGAGTATAAAAATGTAGGTTAATACGGTTACAAGCGATTTCCTTTAAGGTCAAAAAAAACTTAATTCATTCTGTTGTAATAATAAATTATTCAAAAAAACTTAAGAGTTGTCTTATTGTATCCCCCCTTTTTCTATTCTTAAGACTCTTTGCTTCCCTGGTTTGCTAAAATATAAATACAAATAAAACAACTATTATGAAGTGTCTTTATCAAAATATCATGATTATTATTATATTTTATGTCTGCTTTCATGGAACTGGCCAAAAATTTTATGACATATTGAAATGAAACTTTTCCCAAAAAAAATCAACCCCAAATAAATAAAAAATGACAACAACTCAATAACCCAACAGCCAAAGTCTGTATGGCCCGTAACTCACACAGCACAGACTTAACCGGCAGACACTACAACAGACATTTGAAAAATATTTATTTTATAAATTTATAAAATAAAACTATACTGCAGTATGTAGTAAGGAATGAGTTTAAAAAGTTCTCAACACACATTTTACATTAAAACTTTTAAGTCAAGTATTATTTGATCAAGTTCTCACCCTAAGACATGTCCGTTTAATGTCAAACAAATAAATATAAAGTTAATCTGATTTAAATGAGGGACCAGAAAAAAGTGCGTTCTTTTCAGAAAGAAACCAACTTGGTCCCACAAAAAGTTGGTCCAATGTTATAAAACAATACCGGGAGAACTTGTCCGTTAATAGAAAATCTAGTTCAGTTAGAAGGAATGGTCCACATGATGTTTCAAAAGCCAAACAATAGAGAGCATTTTCAAGAGAGCTTTAAACACATCGGGTAGGAGAGCAGCTCGGTTAGCTGAGTTTTCGGACTATTTGGTACGAATAGTTAAAGCTAATATAGTTTTAAACACCTATAAGGTTCAAAAGGTTCCTGATCGGAATGATATTAAAAATTTAGAGGCCAAAATAACAGATCACAGAAATTGAAGACAAGTTTTCTATTCTTGTTGCAAAATTTTTTTGCTGGTTCTCGAAGAAAAGTCAAAATTTCAGCAGTCAATTCTTGGTATGACAAGCAAAATGCAATTGCGACAAAAGAAGCCAATCAGTTGATACAACAGGCTCTTTAAATACCGAAATTTACATCAAGAAATATTTACAAAAAGAGCTGATTCCAACCATAAGATTTCATATTTTTTGTCCTGACTTGACATCCTGTCACTATGGTTAATTAGACCCTGAGTGGTAATGGAAAAATAATGTGTAATTTGTACCAAGAGAGGCAAATCTTAACTGCACGAATGAAAGGCCAGTGTAGAGATATTGGACTCATGTTAAAAGAGAATTGAACAGCACAAAAAAGGTGTCCAAAAATGCGGTAGATTTTAAAAAGAGATGGACTACGAAAGTGACAGATGGCGCTATAAAAATGTTAACGGAAGGGTTTCCAAAAAAAGGTTCAAAATTTCAAAATGTAACTGTAAAACTGTAAGTTTAGGACTTTAATTTTTACTAAGATAAAAGCTTTTACCCGATGCCATTTGCTGTACAAAAACTCTTCTCAGTTTTAGATCTGGAAAGAAATTTCACATTATCACTACGTTTTTTTAAATTTTCAATAAACAATATTTGCTTTGGATGGGGGCTACTTCTCCCCCTGATCCTATCTGCTCCTGATCCTATCTGTCCAATAAAACAGTTCCTTAAGGATTGTGATTGAGACCAAAATTCGCTGTTATAATTTTTATATTCGATAATTAATATTTGATTTGTAAGGGAGTTACCCCTTCCACAGGTCCTATCGGAATTGTTAAATAGTCTATGTTACTTTCGGTTACATTGGGATTATTTTATGAAAATTTCATCAAAATTGGCCCAGTTGTTTTGTAGTCTATACATTACACATATACTACTTTATATATAAATATGTATGTTAAACATTTTTCAATCTCACTCCTTATGTATACACACATACATAAACATATTAAAATACATTATAATAAATTTATTTTCTTGTCTGTTGAATTATTAAATTGACTTTATTGATTTAAACTGAAGCTTAAACTGAAAATGACTTTTAGTCTTGTTCCAAAATAAAGAGCAAAAAATTTATATCATCATTATTGAAAATGGTTAAAGGCTAAAAATAAAATTCTTTCAACAAGAAAATTTAAATAAATTTATAACACGAATGAAAAAATTTCCCCCTCAAAAAAATGTTTGTAAATCTGTTTTTAACATTTAACAAATTGTTTAGCCTGCTTTTAGGCTAAAGAGCTTTGTGTGATTCGTGTTCATTTCCTTATTCATTTTCAATTATATTTGTTCTTTTTTCATTGAATTTTCTTTAATTTTTGTTATAAACTTAATGTTGTTTTGTTCATGCCTTAAGGTATTCCATGATTTCTTCTTTATTTTTATATGCCTTTAAATAGGCTACTGTTTATTTCGACATTTTTTTTTTGTTTTAATTTAAATATTTTTGTTTTTTTCAAATTTTGAAATTTGTTTTTTCTCAAGAGATTAAATTGTTTTTAAATTGAGTTTTAAATTAGAATTTTATGTTAATTTAGCTGAAATTTTGTTCAGCGCCTAAAGGTTGGCAATAAATTATAGAAATTAAAGGAATACAGGTGTTGCAAATTAGAAAAAAGAAATAATTAAATTATTTTTCAAAACACTTAGAAACTAAGAAATGAAAGCAAATTGAAAATAACAATAATGAAAAACAAATTTATGTACAAAATGCTAAAAAGGACTTATTTAAAGGACTGTTTTAATTGTTTTAAAATTTAGTTCTCAGTTTTTAAGCCTTAAAAGCTTTTAAATTGGGAATGTTTTTAGAACGATTCTTTCTATAAAAACGTCTTTCAGAAGTGTCAAGTCAGCACGTAATTTCAATTCAAAGAAAGTAGAAACATAGCGATCGTAACACGATCGTTAAAAATACGAAGTCAGATTTTTCGTGATTTGTTTTCGACCACTCAAGAAAAAAAGATTAGAGTATCACTTCTATTGAAGATCACTACACGTACTCTCAGAATGTGTTAAAGGTATCAGTTAAAATAGCCTTCAACTCAAGAAAGATTCCTCTTTATATTCCACAAGAATTTGGGAAAATCACTGTAATAATAAAAACCCAGACACTTAACTTAAGAATGGATAAATCAAGATCGTCGTAAGAAATCTTTATAATAAATTTTTGATCTCAAAAACAGTGGATAAATAATGATGTATTAAATTCAAATAATTTTTAAAATTTTTACATTATTTACCTCATGTAAAATAGGGATATAATAATTTGTTAAAACAAACTGTTTAAACAAGACTACATGAAATTTTTTACATTATTTACCTTTTGTCAATTTCATTACTACAGCTTTTTGCTTCAAAATCCGGAATATCAAATGCCAACTTCCAACTAAAACTTTTTCTCTTACCAATGTTTACCTCAAGTAAAACTGGGTAAATAATGGTCTAATTTGATTATAGCTTAAATATTAATTCGAAATAATTGTTTACATTAGGTTAAATGTGTCAAATGTAGAATTTCTACATTCTTTACCTGATGTAAAGTCTGAATGTAATTATTTAAAAAAAAAACATTTCAAAAAAATTTTCAAGAAAATACATTTTTTCAGATTTTTTACATTGTTTACATTATGTTAAAATATTAAATAAATATTACATACAAAATTTTTACATTATTTACCAACGTAAATTATGTTTTCTTTAATTCTACATAAATAATTATTTTTTAAATTTCTTATAAATAAATTATTTTATTGTTTTTCAATCTTTAGGAATTTTTAGCCAATGTAAACAATTAGTTTTTACATAATTTACATGGTGTAAAAAATAAAATTTTTAATTTTTCATAGAATTCTATATGAAATTGGATTAAAATTGCTTTGTTTCTTACGTCCATATTTTTTATTTTTTGCATGAGGTAAACAATACATTTTACATCATTTACATAAAATACTTTTTAATTTTTAAATTTTAATGATATTAAGTAAAATTGCATTGCATACATAATGTAAAAAATGATTTTAAATTTTTTACATGATGTAAAAATTGTAATTTTTATAATTTTTCATATATTTTTAAATAAAATAATGTAGAATTTGAATTTTGGTTAATTTTATATATTTTTTTACATTATTTACAGGAGGTAAACAATTAATTTCACATTATTTACCTGAAGTAAACAATAGCTTAATTAGTTTTCATTGATATTAAATAAATTTCTGTAAAATTGTATTGTTTTTCATCTTCAGACATTATGTACATATTGTAAACAATAGTATTTACATGTAAAAATGATTTTACATTTTTTACATGACGTGAAAATAGTAATTTTTTATAATTTTTCATATATTTTTAAATGAAACCATACAGAATTTTCATTTAGGTGAATTGTATATATATTATTTACATTATTTACAAGAGGTAAACAATTCGTTTTACATTATTTACCTGAAGTAAACAATT
This sequence comes from Cochliomyia hominivorax, assembly GCA_004302925.2. Classification (NCBI taxonomy): domain Eukaryota; kingdom Metazoa; phylum Arthropoda; class Insecta; order Diptera; family Calliphoridae; genus Cochliomyia; species Cochliomyia hominivorax. The sequence continues at coordinate 91,317,090 of PYHX02000158.1, read as the reverse complement.
GCTTAATTATTTTCCATTGATAATAAAATAAATTTCTGTAAAATTGTATTGTTTTTCATCTCCAGACATTGTAAAGAAAGGTTTTTACACATGTAAAAATAATTTTAAATAAAACCATATAGAATTTTGATGAATTGTACATATTTTTTACATTATTTACAAGAGGTAAACAATTCATTTTACATTATTTACCTGAAGTAAACTATAGCTAAATTAAAATTTTTGCTGGTAAAAAATAAATTTTTGTAAAATTGTATTGTTTTTCATCTTCAGACATTTTTTACATGATGTAAACAATATATTTTACATTACTTACACAGGGTAAAAAATAAAAATGATAATTTTTTTTAAAGATTTTCATATCAAGTAATGTACAATTGATTTATTTTTTATTTCTTAGATTTTTTAATTTATTTACTTGAGGTAAACAATGGCTAAATTGTAAATATTTACAGAATTTTTAATAAAATCATGTAAAATTGTTTTGTATTCAAAAGAATTTTAAAAAAATATTAAATTCAGAACTTTACAATTTTCAAAAAAATTATTTGAATGTAAAATATAATTTTCTTCTTTAAAGTGAACCTCCCTAATATTGTCGCTTTTAAATGTGCAGGTTAAATAAAGGTTAAATTGTGGCTAACAAATGCAAAATTGCAATTATTATTGAAAATCACGACAAAAAAAGCTTTTTTTGTAGAAATTGTATTTATATTGTTTACATTTTTTTATTCTCCCAGTAGGATCGTTTTTGCTTCAAATGGTGTTAATAAATTTTTAAATATTTACATAATTGATTTATGTCTCTTTCTTTTAAGACCTGAGATATGGGTATTTTGATACCCTACACCGTAGGTGGTTGGGGTATTGATGTTTGTAACATATAGAAAAAATGGTGTAACACGCACTTTGAAGTATAACGTTCGGCTAAGAATCAGCTTCTGTGTGGATTTAGCGCCAGTTCGTCTGTCTCTTCAGCCGGTTGTTCATGTTAACGTTGTGAACACTAATACAGGTCACAATTTTTGAGATATCCTGATGAAAATTGGTAATTTGTTATTTTAGGCTCACCATTTCAGGTAGCTCTTATACAAATGTCCTCCTGGAATGGGGTTTTAAGGTCATAAAAGTCCTAAACATAAAGCGATTTTGACGAAATTCAACAAATATAAGTCTAACAGTATTTTAAATCGATGTGTCAAATTATGTGAGGGTCGGTCCATTACTTCTCATGGGTCTCATTTTAGCCCCCTTTCCAAATATCACTTTGAAAGGCATAAATCTCACATTAACGTTGGAAATTGTAATAACAACTGGCTTAAGATAAACATAACCTTAAATAGTTGTTTGAAATTATACGAGGATCGAACCATATTTTTTTAATTTATAAGAAATTTAACATAAATGTTGGTACTTCACACTTAATCCTAAATCAGAAAAGCATATTAAACGAGGGCAGTTCATAAATTGTTGTAGGGCATTATATAGTCGGTCTTGATCGACTTTTTCTTTTTACTTGTTTCTTAATAATTTTTTGTCATTTAATAAATTAATTTAAATAATGAGATCATGAATTTATATTAAAAATATGAGTGAGTGACTACATTTAAGAGATATTTCGTTTTTTTTTTTTTTGCTTTTAATCGTTAGGCTACAATAACAATTTTAATCGAATAAATATTAGTCACAATTTTTGAAAATAAAATAATGAATGAAATTCATTTTTAGCTCAAATAAAATGAATAAACGAAATATTTTTTTTTTAATTTCTTGTAAATCGTGTTTTTGCCAAAAAATATTAAAGAGTGAGATTGAAAAATTCTTAACGAAGCCAGAGTTTTAATATTTTTGATCTGAAAAATTATTGCTTAAATCACTAGTGATGAAATTTGGAACCATTAACGTTTAAATAGTGCTTCCTGTCACTTTGCTGGAACAGGTAGTTCATCTCCGTTTAAAATCTACCACACTTTTGTATACCTTCTTTGTGCTCTTCAATTCTTTTTTAAAAAGTGCCCAATATCTCACCACTGACCTTAGTTCCGGTCAGTTTGAAGGATTTGTCTCTCTTGGTACAAATCAAGGACTTGTTTACCTTAGTGAGAGGAAGCCAAGTCAGTCAGGCCAAAAATAAGTGGACACATTATGTAGTCTTATGAATGGAAGCAGCCTTTTCAGTAACCAATTCTTGATATGGACTATAGTATTTATAGAACCTGTTGTAAGAAATCATTGACTTCTTTTGCCGCCGATGCATATTGCTTGACATGATAAAAACTTTTGGGTCCTAAACTTTTCTTAAAAATTCCCTCGATCATCAACAACATATAATTTTTGACCAGGAAGTTGGGAACAATCTACTAGAACATACGTTTAGTTATCCCTTCTGCAGCAAAAATATGCTTCAGAAAAATTGGCCTTAATTTCTGTGCTCTGCTTTTGGCCCTAATTTTTTGGGCCTTATATGTTTTTAAACCTGGATTAACTTCTCGTACCAAATAGTCTCCGAGCACTCAGGCTAACAGGGCTGCTTTCCTTACAGATGTGTTGGGAGCTCCTTTTAAAATGTTCCCTTTTTTTGGCTTTAGAAACATCATGTGGACCATTCCTTCTACCTGAACCACAAGATCTCCCGGTACAGTTTACTTAGATAAGAAAAAGTTTGACGATAGAATACTGGGCCAACTTTTTGTAGGACCAAGTTGGGTTTTGTTAAAAATATTCAAAAATTTTCGTACGCACTTTTTTCTGGTCCCTCATTTTAAACGGATCAACTTACATTAAACATATTAACTGACATGTTTTACAAAGTTAATTTGATCCAAAGAAAAATCAAATAATATTTGCCTTAAAAGTTTAAAAAAAAATGTGTGTTCAGAATTTTTCAATCTCAGTCCTTAATAAAATTATGAAAATATTTAAAATTTTGTCGTCTAGTTGTTGTCTAACACACATTTCACTTGTTTACTTCATAAGTTTTTTTTGTTGTTCGTTTCCTATGAAGATTGATGACATTTTTCTGTCAGTCGCATATTTTGGTTAAGACAGAAACAACTATTTTGATTTCCGTCGTTTTTCAAAATGTTTTAAAAATAAAAACACTTTATTTGCATGAATTTTTAATATAAAATTTCTTTAATAATTTTTTTCTTGTTTCTTTCTTTTCTATATAGAACACACACACATAAACACATACACACACCGTATGTGTTTGACAATTTTATGACATCATGTATGCAAAAATATTATTTTAAAAACATTTTTTTTATTATTTCTTTAAACTTTTTTATAGTTCTTGTTATTTAGTTTTTTTCACTTTATCTCTTAAATGCGTGCGCCAAATTTTTATTTGGTCTGTATATTTTAGCAAATTCTGTACTCACTCATTTGAAAAAGGGGGGTTGGGGCAGAGAAGGGGGGGAGGTTGTGAAATATTTTATAAAAATTTATGTTTAAAATTATAACACTTTCAATTCTTGGAAAGAAAAATGTGTGTGTGTGTATGTGTAAAAAATGTTTATTTTGGAAAGATTTCACATGTTGTTATTTTGACAGCTTCTTCTTTGTCTCTTCGATTTCTGAAAAAAATTTGTTGTTTTTTTAGAATAATAATGGAAGAGAGATTAAGAAAATAAAATAAAATGAATTTAATTGACAACTTGATAAATTGTCAAATTTCAAGAAATTAACAGTTGATTATTGAGTTCTATATGAAGTTTTGGACCAGACCCTGATCATTTTGTAGTTCGATTGTAGATCAGTTGTAGTATATTCCCCTTCAAATCATGCTAAGTTTTATTCTATTTTTTCATTAGCTCGAGTCTGCTGAAGGTTCGTTTCTTGGGTAATTCTAATTCGGCTTTTAATAAGATCTACTTTAAATCTAGTTCTCTAGTTATAGTTCCAGTTTAATTCTAAATTAGTTCAAGTAAACTTTGTTCTGGCGCAGCACTTCATCACTTCTAGGTTTGTCCTAAGACGATTTCATTTAGTTCCTAAATCAGTTTCAGTCTAGTTCATTTATTATAGTGCAGCTGAAGTTAAGTTCAGGTTCACTTTTGACTATTTTAGTCCATTTTTTATCATAAATATAACTTAAGTACAGTTTTTGCTAAGTTTCTGTTCGGTCCTATCTTAGCTCTTGGTTAGTTTTTGATCAGCACCGTCAAGTTGACTTCTAATTAATTTTTTGTTTATTAGTTGCAGCAGTTCCAGTTAAATTTTTGTTCTTTTCAGTTCTTGATTGCTTTTTGATCATTTCCGGTACAATTTTTGTCCAATTCTAGACCAGTCTTACTTCAGTTTTAGTTGAGTTCTGTCACAGTTTAAGTTCAGTTCGAGTTCAGTTCTAGTTCTACTCTTCTGTTCTTGTTCTGTTTTAATTCAGTTCTTGCTCAGTTGTAGCGCTGTTCCAGTTCAGTTCTAGTTCAATTTTAGTTCAGTTCAAGTTCAGTTCTAGTTCAGTTCAAGTTCAGTTCTAGTTAAATTCTAGTTCAGTTCAAGTTCAGTTCCAGTTCAGTTCTAGTTCAGTTCAAGTTCAGTATTAGTTCAGTTCCAGTTCAGTTTCAGTTCAGTTCTAGTTCAGTTCAAGTTCAGTTCCAGTTCAGTTCCAGTTCAGTTCCAGTTCAGTTCTAGTTCAGTTCAAGTTCAGTTCAAGTTCAGTTCAACTTCAGTTCTAGTTCAGTTCCAGTTCAGTTCCAATTCAGTTCTAGTTCAGTTCTAGTTCAGTTCCAGTTCAGTTCTAGTTCTGTTCTTCTGTTCTAATTCAGTTCTAGTTCAGTTCTAGCTCAGCTGTAGCGCTGTTCCAGTTCAATTCTAGTTCAGTTCTAGTTCAGTTCAAGTTCAGTTCCAGTTCAGTTCTAGTTCAGTTCTAGTTCAGTTCCAGTTCAGTTCTAGTTCAATTCTAGTTCATTTTTGTTCAGTTCAAGTTCAGTTCCAGTTCAGTTCAAGTTCAGTTCTAGTTTAGTTCCAGTTTAGTTCTGTTCTAATTAAGTTCTAGTTCAATTCTAACTCAGCTGTAGCGCTGTTCCAGTTCAATTCTGGTTCAGTTCTAGTTCAATTTTACTTCAGTTCCAAGTTCAGTTCTAGTTCAGTTCAAGTTCAGTTCAAGTTCCGTTCAAGTTCAGTTCTAGTTCAGTTCAAGTTCAGTTCTAGTTCAATTCTAGTTCAGTTCCAGTTCAGTTCTAGTTTAAGTTCCAGTACAGTTTTAGATCAGTTCTAGTTCAGTTCAGTTCAAGGGAAGTTTTAGTTCAGTTCAGTTCAAGTTCAGTTCTAGTTCAATTTAAGTCCAGTTCAAGTTCAGTTCTATTTCAGTTCAAGTTCAGTTCTAGTTCTAGTATAACTCTGTTTTAATTTTCTATAGATTATTTAGTTTTATGTTCCTCTGATTTTACAAATCACATAAATTCTTTCAAATATAAGCGTTGGGGTTGTTTTTTTGTCTATTGGCGAAATAATAACTATTAGTTGTGGGTTAAAGTTCATTTAATTTAAGACAAGATTATTAGCAAAATTTTAAAGCAAAAAAAATGCAATTTCGTAGTAAAAACACAAGGGTTGCAAAATAAACAATAAAATTTTTCGAAAAATAGACTTGAACTAATTTTCTTGACACAATTTTTGACAGTTTTACAAAATTTTAAGTAACTTTATTACATGATGTTTTTTTTTGAATTTATTTCTTTTTAGGAATTTTTAATAAAGCATGACGACATAAAATATTTTAGAAAAAAATATATTGAACTAATTTTTCATGAGGGGGATTAAAATATATTTTTTTAAAACATATAAATCTCCTGATAAATATGATAAAAATAAATTTTAAAAAATTTGATGAAAAAAATAATAAAAATTTAGATTTAAAAGAATTCCAATAAACCGTTACAAATCAGTGATAGATTACCCTCCAATCTGCATCTTATTTTCTTTATAATTTATGAAGAAATTTTCCTAAAAAAATTTAATCTTTTTTGGTGAAGATCATTAAAGAAACAGTAGCGTAAAACGGTTTATTTATTTTAAAATCAATCAAAATCTTCAATAAGATCGAAAAAACAAATGATTTTGTTACATATTACTAACTCACCCTCCACTCTTATTTGAGGTTAGAAAACACGATCACTGAAATGGTAACATGATCATTTCAAAATAGAGCCTTCATTTATAACATGAGACATGACGTCATGCCATCAGTCATTCAATAATTCTAAGACAATTTGATTTTTCTTTTAAGTTTTAGAAAACATTTATAAATTGCCAGGATATTAATCTTCAAGGATAATATCGAGTAAAAATAACAAAGTGTTTATAATCTTAAATGTTGTTGCTTTTAGCAAAAAAGGGGAGTTTCTCTTATTTTTAAGGGAAATTAAAGAAAAAATTTCACAGTTTAATGTTCAAAAAATTAATTAGAAGGATTAAGACCTATTTTTTTAAGGAATTTGTTTTATAAAATTTCGATGGGAAAAACAAGGCTGTTAAATACTTACAATTTATTATGAAAGGAGTTTAATGGAAATTTTACATACCTGAAAAGAAAAAGGATAAAAATTGTTATTAATTAGTGTCATGTTTGCAGATCTCTTGCTAGAAAAAATTTCAAATTTTAGTGAAAATTTCAAATTTTAGTGAAAATTTCAAATTTTAGTGAAAATTTCAAATTTTAGTGAAAATTTCAAATTTTAGTTAAAATTTCAAATTTTAGTGAAAATTTCAAATTTTAGTGAAAATTTCAAATTTTAGTGAAAATTTCAAATTTTAGTGAAAATTTCAAATTTTAGTGAAATTTTCAAATTTTAGTGAAATTTTCAAATTTTAGTGAAAATTTCAAATTTTAGTGAAAATTTCAAATTTTAGTGAAAATTTCAAATTTTAGTGAAAATTTCAAATTTTAGTGAAAATTTCAAATTTTAGTGAAAATTTCAAATTTTAGTGAAAATTTCAAATTTTAGTGAAAATTTCAAAAGATACAATTTTCTATAGAAAATTTTGTAAAAGATACAATTTTCTATAGAAAATTTTGTAAAAGATACAATTTTCTATAGAAAATTTTGTAAAAGATACAATTTTCTATAGAAAATTTTGTAAAAGATACAATTTTCTATAGAAAATTTTGTAAAAGATACAATTTTCTATAGAAAATTTTGTAAAAGATACAATTTTCTATAGAAAATCTTGTAAAAGATACAATTTTCTATAGAAAATTTTGTAAAATATACAATTTTCTATAGAAAATCTTGTAAAATATACAATTTTCTATAGAAAATCTTGTAAAATATACAATTTTCTATAGAAAATTTTGTAAAATATACAATTTTCTATAGAAAATCTTGTAAAATATACAATTTTCTATAGAAAATCTTGTAAAATATACAATTTTCTATAGAAAATCTTGTAAAAGATACAATTTTCTATAGAAAATATTGTAAAAGATACAATTTTCTATAGAAAATTTTGTAAAAAATACAATTTTCTATAGAAAATTTTGTAAAAGATACAATTTTCTATAGAAAATTTTGTAAAAGATACAATTTTCTATAGAAAATTTTGTAAAAGATACAATTTTCTATAGAAAATTTTGTAAAAGATACAATTTTCTATAGAAAATTTTGTAAAAGATACAATTTTCTATAGAAAATTTTGTAAAAGATACAATTTTCTATAGAAAATTTTGTAAAAGATACAATTTTCTATAGAAAATTTTGTAAAAGATACAATTTTCTATAGAAAATTTTGTAAAAGATACAATTTTCTATAGAAAATTTTGTAAAAGATACAATTTTCTATAGAAAATTTTGTAAAAGATACAATTTTCTATAGAAAATTTTGTAAAAGATACAATTTTCTATAGAAAATTTTGTAAAAGATACAATTTTCTATAGAAAATTTTGTAAAAGATACAATTTTCTATAGAAATTTTGTAAAAGATACAATTTTCTATAGAAAATTTTGTAAAAGATACAATTTTCTATAGAAAATTTTGTAAAAGATACAATTTTCTATAGAAAATTTTGTAAAAGATACAATTTTCTATAGAAAATTTTGTAAAAGATACAATTTTCTATAGAAAATTTTGTAAAAGATACAATTTTCTATAGAAAATTTTGTAAAAGATACAATTTTCTATAGAAAATTTTGTAAAAGATACAATTTTCTATAGAAAATCTTGTAAAAGATGCAATTTTCTATAGAAAATCTTGTAAAAGATACAATTTTCTATAGAAAATCTTGTAAAAGATACAATTTTCTATAGAAAATCTTGTAAAAGATACAATTTTCTATAGAAAATCTTGTAAAAGATACAATTTTCTATAGAAAATCTTGTAAAAGATACAATTTTCTATAGAAAATCTTGTAAAAGATACAATTTTCTATAGAAAATCTTGTAAAAGATACAATTTTCTATAGAAAATCTTGTAAAAGATACAATTTTCTATAGAAAATCTTGTAAAAGATACAATTTTCTATAGAAAATCTTGTAAAAGATACAATTTTCTATAGAAAATCTTGTAAAAGATACAATTTTCTATAGAAAATCTTGTAAAAGATACAATTTTCTATAGAAAATCTTGTAAAAGATACAATTTTCTATAGAAAATCTTGTAAAAGTTACAATTTTCTATAGAAAATCTTGTAAAAGATACAATTTTCTATAGAAAATCTTGTAAAAGATACAATTATCTATAGAAAATCTTGTAAAAGATACAATTTTCTATAGAAAATCTTGTAAAAGATACAATTATCTATAGAAAATCTTATAAAGGATACAATTTTCTATAGAAAATCTTGTAAAAGATACAATTTTCTATAGAAAATCTTGTAAAAGATACAATTTTCTATAGAAAATCTTGTAAAAGATACAATTTCTAGTAAAAGATTTTATTTTCTAAAGGAATTCTTTGAAAAGATACTGTTTCCAATACTGAGGTATAAATTAAAAAATGTATCTTTATTAATATTTATGACATTTTAATTGCTTCCACTAATTTTAATCCTTAAAACCCATAATCAAGTGATCGTTTTATTAAACTAATAACCGTTTTCATATTTTAACAGGAATTAAAGTGTTTTTCTGGCAGCCGTACAATTTAACTGAAAGTAGAAATGACACAAACTGACATAATTATCCTTAAAATGCCACAAGTTTTATTCACAAAACAATTTATTTAAATGTATTTACAATTGAAACACATACTCATATACACGCATACATATGACATAAATACTTGTTTAGAAAAAAATTCATGAATGTATGTAAACGTTTTTTTCTCTCTAAAGGACTCTCACTCTTGTTTTTTTGTGATCATATTTTCTTTTCATTGAACGAAAAAAAAACGTGAATCCTCTATAGACACACTGCGTTAAAGAGGAAAGTAGCGCGTGTCTTAACACACACACACTCACACACTAAAGGAGAAACACACTCACTCACACATAAACACTTTACACCATGACTTTGTTTAAAACAAATACATCAACATCCACAGACAACCATTTAAAGGGGGCATGCAACACAACAGTTTTAGTTTTTATTTTCATTATATTCTCTGTCTGTCTGTCTATCTGTCTGTCTGATGTCTGTACTAAAATGTATAATTATCATGAAAAGACTAGAAATGAATAGATGAAAGGAAAAAAAAATTATTAAACAGGAGTTTAAAATGCGTCGCGCTTAAAAGATAACAAAAGAAGAAGGAGGACGAGGTGGATGTGGAGGAGGAGGTGTGGCAAATAGGTGTTCTTTTTTTCTTTTTGGTTTTAAGGAGTGAGTCATTATGCGCTATTCAGTCATTCCTTTTAAATTACACCTGTGTGCTTTGGATAATTTCTTGCTTCTTTTAGTTCTAAATAACTCATTTGGGTGAATAATTAAATAAATAATTTTGTTGTTTTATTCACTTTTATAATTTAAATAGTTTATGAAATGCAAATAGAAACATTTTGTTATAAATTTATTGTTGTTGTAAATGAAATGAAAAATTGTAGCAACAATTAAATAACAAATGTAAATGAAAACTGAAAGTAAAAATGAAATGAAAATGAGTCAATTTACAACTTTTGACACAGAAAATAAAGAAAATTATTTATGAGATCATGAGATAATAATATGAAAATTGGAATGTAGCAAAGACGAGAAGATGATAAAAATAAAGAATGAAAGCAAATTATAATCACACAAGAACTTGAGCTAAATGAGAAAGAAAACTGAACTAGAACTGAATTAGAACTCGAATTCGAATTGAATTAGACCTGAATCAGAACTGAACTAAAATTGGATTAGAACCAAACTAAAGCTGAAATAGAATTAAACTAAAACTTGAACTGTACTAGAGCTCTACTAGAACTGTACTAGAACTGAACAACAACCGAACTAGAACTGAATCACAACTGTACTTGAACTGACTAAAACTGATCTACAACTGGACTAAACTAGAACTGTACTTGAACTGAACTAGAACTGAACTAGAACTGTACTTGAACTGAACTAGAACTGAACTAGAGCGGAACTATAACTGAACTAGAACTAAACTAGAACTGAACTAGAACTGTACTTGAACTGAACTAGAACTGTACTAAAACTTGAACTGTGCTAAAACTGAACAACCAAACTAGAACTGAATCACAACTGTACTTGAACTGAACTACAAATGCACTAGAATTGAGTTAGAAATAAACTAGAACTGAGCTACAACTGGACCAAAACTAGAGATGAACTAGAAATGTACTTAAACTGAACTAGAACTGTACTTGAACTGAACCCTTACTGAACTAGAACTGAACTAGAACGGAACTAGAACTGAACTAGAAATTAAATAGAACTGAACTAGAACTGAACTTGAACTGGAACTGAACTAGAACTGATCTAGAACTGAACTAGAACTGAACTAGAACTGAACTAGAACTGAACTAGAACTGAACTAGAACTGAACTAGAACTGAACTAGAACTGAACTGGAACTGAACTGAAACTGAAGTAGAACTGAAGTAGAACTGTACTTGAACTGAAATAGAACTGTACTAAAACTTGAACTGTGCTAAAACTGAACTAGAACTGAACAACAACCAAACTAGAACTGAATCACAACTTTACTTGAACTGAACTACAAATGCACTAGAACTGAGTTAGAAATTAACTAGAACTGAACTAGAACTGATCTACAACTGGACAAAAACTAGAGCTGAACTAGAACTGTACTTAAACTGAACTTGAACTGAACTAGAACTGTACTTGAACTGAACCATAACTAAACTAGAACTGAACTAGAACTGAACTAGAACGGAACTAGAACTGAACTAGAAATTAAATAGAACTAAACTAGAACTGAACTTGAACTAGAACTGAACTGGAACTGAACTAGAACTGATCTAGAACTGAACTAGAACTGAACTGGAAATGAACTAGAACTGAACTTCAACTGAACTAGAACTGAAATAGAAATGAATTGACCAGAATCATTATAATTTTTCCCATTTTACTTTTTTGCCGAAATAACAAAAATATACTAATTAGTTTTATACAGTTTTTTATTCTTTATTACTCTTGCAACTTAATTTAGTCGGTATAATTTAAATTTGTAATTCAAATAAAGCAAAAAAAATGCTCGAATAAAATTTATTCGTACCAAAAATACACCCCATTTTTCAGCAGCAAAACGTTGAGTTAACAAGATTATAAAAATGCACTGAAACGTGATTGAGTTAAAAAAATACAAAAATTAAATCCACCAAAAAAAAAAAACTAAAACAAGGATGCTTGTCCTTGCATCTGTTATTAGTTGAAAACTACTTTGCAATCATTCCAAAACAGGACATTTCATCAACTGTCCATTTTTTCCATATAAATATGAGTAAAAAACCAGGAAATAACAAGAGAAAGGAAATGAAAAGTTTGTTATAGCGAACGAGAGATAAAAAAAGGGGTTAAATGAATGGATGACCTTTACAAAGGAATGTGGGTCTGTGTGGTATGTTAGATTGTGTGTGTCTGTTGTAGATTTTGGGTGTTTGATTAGAGTTTATTGGTGTTTTTATTGTGTTATATAATGAGGTGTGTTCTCTGATATCTGGTATCTTTTTTTTTGATGTTATTTAAGGTGGTTGATATTTTATGTTTTGATGAAAAAAGGATTATATTTTTTAGTTGATCCTTGTAGAAGGATTTATCTGAAAAAAATATATATTTAATATTCCATACACGTAGGAAATGTGATGAGTTTGTTTACTTTAAATAGGGCATAATAATAAGCTGGTGATTTCTGTTCTTTTTGGGTTATTAGAGGAAAAAAAGAGTTAAAGGTTTATTTTTATTTGGCTGTAATGGAAAATATTTAGCTTGAGGCTTTTGTTTTTCCATGTAATGATTAAAAGACTTTATTTGATAGTTATCAAAAATCTATTGAAAATCCAGAATATTAAGCTGATTTTCTTTCGTGTTGTTGTGATAACAAAAAAAGAACTTTTAATATTCAGAATGAAAAACAGCTGCCTGAATATTTTTTGTGGTTAAATTTAATTTTTTTCTTTCTTACATTTTCACTTTATTGCAAAGTTTTACAACATCACATCTGTTTTACATTAAATCCGAAATGATAATGACTTCATTAACATTTTCTTCATTCAAACAAAAGATCACTTTTCCTTTTGATTTTTCTCCCAATTCGTCATTGTTAAAGTGCAACGAATCTTGTTGGTCTTGAATAATAATTAAATATAAAAAAAACTAATGGACAACTGGAGACAAAAACTCAGCAGGACTTTCGAAGAAGGAAGCAAGAGAAAAAAGAAACATCAGCAATAATAATTATTTACACAGCAGTAATTCAAACATTAAATGATTGAATGAATGACGAACTCATTGACTGACCACTATTTTCACTTTAGCAGGCAACAGAAACAAATCTCCCTCCCTCCCTTCCAAAGTGGAACAAATTCATCATCATTCAATAGCATGAAAAACATGAATATGTTGCAACATCAACATATATAAAAGAAACAACAAAAGGGGTTGTCATCATTACTACAACTACAACAATTGCATAAATAATGATTATCCTTTAAAAAGGACTCGGACATTCACTCACTCATACATAAGGGAATTTTTGTTCTAAAATGCGTGAACGAACTGTTGTAATATTACACCACTTGTAGGCAATAACCAGCCCAATAAAAAAGGACTTTTTTCATAATCCTGTTTATTCTTTGGTCAGTTATTCATTCTTTCATTTCATCATTTATGGACAGACAGTATTTTCTAGTTAAAATTTCATTGTGTTGGTTTGTCAACTGACGTCTGTCATAATTAAAATATGACGCGTGTCATATATCTGTCTTTATAAATAAGGATAATAAACACTGGAGTCAACAACAAACAATATATTCAGGTTTTAGTTTTTTCTGTAGTTTCATTTGCAGGGTTTTAAATAAACGGAAGTATGACTGGTGTTGCAAAAAAAAAAAAAAAAAAAAAAAAAAAAAAAAACAGGGAATTTTTTCTTTTGTTCTTCAAAAAGTGAATTTTTTGTTCTATAAAAAATTTTGAATTGATCTGGCACAGAGAGAGAAGGCGGAATAAGGCAGAATGATAAAGCTAAAAGTGTACTAAACTTAACTAGAAACAAACTGGAACTAAACTAGAATTGTCAGTAATTTGGAACCAAATTTGAACAGAAAAAAATTGTAATTCGAACGGAAATAGTTCAGTTCACTTCAGTTGTAGTTCTGAATTCAGTTCTAGTTCTAATTCAGTTCTAGTTCAGTTCTAATTCAATTCAGTTCTAATGTAATTCAGTTCAGTTCTAATTCAGTTCTCGTTTAGTTCTAGTTCAGTTCAGTTCTAATTTAGTTCAGTTCTAATTCAGTTCAGTTCTAATTTAGTTCAGTTATAATTTAGTTAAGTTCTAATTCAGTTCAGTTCTAATTCAGTTCAGTTCTAATTTAGTTCAGTTCTAATTCAGTACGGTTCTTACTCAGTTCAGTTCTAATGTAGTTCTAGTTCAGTTCTAATTCAGTTGTAGTTCAGTTCAGTTCAGTTCTAATTTAGTTCAGTTCTATTTCAGTTTAGTTTTAATTCAGTTCAGTTCTAATTCAGTTCTAGTTCAGTTCTAGCTCAGTTCTAATTCAGTTCTAGTTCAGTTTTAGTTCAGTTCAGTTCTAATTCAGTTCAGTTCTAATTCAGTTCAGTTCTAATTTAGTTCAGTTCTAATTCAGTGCAGTTCTAATGTAGTTCTAGTTCAGTTGTAGCTCAGTTCTAGTTCAGTTCAGTTCTAATTCAGTTCAGTTCTAATTCAGTTCCAGTTCAGTTCCCGTTCAGTTCTTGTTAAATTTCAGTTCATTTCCCGCATTTGGGTTCTCCGATTTCCTCTATGATTTTATTTAAAAATAAATCTACGCATTTATTTAATGATAACTTCAATACAAAATCCTTTAAATATTATTCCATCTATAATAATCCCCTCTGCTAAAGATTTTTCCTCTTAGAATCCATAATTTTATTAACCCTAAATTATTATTGTTATTAAATATTATCTGAAATTCAACTAATCCCCCAAAAATTATACCCAAAATATTTACCCTTCTCGGTGACAACTAAAACAAAACGAACTAAAAGTCATAAACTAAACATTTAAACTAATTTTTGTGAAAACTGTCAAATAGAAGTCGCAACAGAGAACAGATTCAAATAAAATGCAGTTAAAATAATTCAGGAAAATGAGAAAAAGACCACAATAGAATTTAATACACAATCAGGATAACAACAATAATAAAATGTTCCGTTTATTACATTTAATAATGTCCTTTAATCGTTTGTGTTTGAGTGAGTATATGTGAGTGTTATATACGAGACAATCGCTCTCTCTCTCTCTCATTCTCTTTATCTGTTCATTAGAATTTTATTGGATGTGAGAATGGTGTAACGCATTTTAATGATGTGAATGTTGTTGGTAATAGTGGTGATAGTATTTGTGTATTGGTATTAGTGAAAGGGGGGGTTTAGAAAACACTTTATTGGTCTGTTACAAAAAGGATTTTTTCTAATTTTCTACGGTCGTTAGTTTTATACTGGACATTTGTTTCTGTTATATTTTCAACAAAATTTTTATGTTCCAAATCGTTGCGAGAAACAAATAATTGTTTGTCATAATTTTTTCCGATTGTTGTTGTGGATTTAATAGTTGACACGCTTTATAAAGCAAATGGAATTAATTAATTTAAATGTTTGAAATGCTACAAGAGCTTAATTGAGAAAATTGTTAAACGGGTAAAACTACAGTCTCAGATTAATCAATGGAACTAAGAAAGTTATAGTTCAATTCCAGTTCAGTTCAAGAATAGTTCGAGTTCATTTCTAGTTCAGTTCAGGATCAGTTGAAGATCAGTTTTAGTTCAGTTCCAATACAGTTCTGTTCTAGTTTTGTTCTAGTTAAGTTTTAGTTCAGCTCCAGTTCAGTACTGTTCTAATTTTTTTAGTTCAGTTTAAGTTTAGTTCTAGTTCAGTTCGAATTGAATTCTACTTCAATTTCAATCCAGTTCTAGTTCAGTTTTAGTTCAGTTCAGTTCTTGTTCTTGTTCAGTTCAGTTCTTGTTCTTGTTCTGTTCTATATTAGTTTTAGTTCAGTTCTAATCAGCTCTAGTTCAGTTCCAGTTCAGTTCTAGTTTAGTTCTAGTTCAGTTTTAGTTTAGTTTTAATTTAGCTTTAGTTTAGTTCTAGTTCGGTTTCCAGTTCAGTTCTATTTAAGTTCTAGTTTAGTTCTAGTTTAGTTCAACTAAAGTTCAGTTCAAGTTCAGTTCTAATTCAGTTCTAGTTAATTTCCAGTTCAGTTCCAGTTAAGTTCTAATTCAGTTCAGTTCTAGTACAGTTCTACTTCAGTTGTAGTTCAGTTCTAATTCAGTTCAGTTTTAGTACAGTTCTAGGGCAGTTCTAGTTCAGTTCTAGTTCAGTTCTGTTTCAGTTCTGGTTCAATTCTGGTTCAGTTCTAGTTTAGTTCTGTTTCAGTTCTGGTTCAATTCTAGTTCAGTTCTAGTTTAGTTCAACTAAAGTTCAGTTCTAGTTCTCTTGTAGTTCCAGTAAAGATAAAGCTCAGTTTTAGTACAGTTTATGTTCAGTGCTAATGCACTTCTTCAGTCTTATTGTCGCAGTCCTTATACAATCCCTCTAACACTTGTGTTTCTAATTCTCTCACCCAAACGAGGGTGGTTAGTTAATGAAGTGCACACTCTTAATATCATTTTCATTTTTAATACGAAAATTCACAATTAATGGGATTTAGTTTATGACAGATAATGAGATTTTGTTTGCGACAAGTATGTTTGCAACATAAAATTTATTTTTGTGTTCATGATCACGTTCCGCTCGAATTATTAAAATATCGACAGCACTTACACAATCATAAGGGTATCACACACATGTTTACCCTGATTCTAACAACTTAAAGGTCACTAAGTTCAATTTCGAATTAATATTTTGCAAAAAAAAAAAAAAATGAGAAAAAATATTATGAAACTAATACCGAATTATACGGGGATTAATTATATGTGTTTTGACCAAAATGCTGGCCGTTATTATTTGAATTTCGCTGTAAAACAATATTTCATATTTTCAGCGTGTCAGGATCATTATTGTGCACTGTATTATGTCCTGCTGTGCTCTGTTTTACATCATTTATCAAATTGTTTTACAGGAAAAAAACACAAGCTGCTGCCATTTAGCACTTGCAAAAAGTGGTCAGTTGTGTTTTAATTTCATCTAAAATTTTCATAATATTTTTTTCAAAGACCAGACAAACATAATACGATGTCCAGAAGTCTATGCCGGCAGGCAACTGTATATTTAGTTAAGAGGAAAAAAGTCATGTTGTTTCTATGTTTTCATTTGGTCGCGTGTCCATAACAAGAATTTTTTTGCATTTTTAATTAAACGCGCATGCGCAACCACTTAACGCTTTGTAAATTGTTATTTCTGTTAGGATTTCTCTCTGTCTCACAGACCGAATGGAAGGAAAAAATAAATGTATTACAAACCATTAAATGTGCAATCAATTTTAAGGAATAAAGTGGTCAGTTTTTAAGGATTAAAGTGTCCCATTCGATTACTTAAAAAAGGGTTGTTCAGCTAAAAAGTACTTGTGCTAAATAAAGCTGGTCATTTTGAGGTTAAAAAAAATCAACGGGTATTTGGTGGCAACAAACGGGGTTGAAAGAATGAATATTTTTAGTGCAAAAAATTTAAACATAATTTTATTTTTAAATTTTAAAAAATTATTAAAATATACAACAACACGACATTAATAATTCATTAGGGAAAATAATAATAAACCGGTTCGAGGGATCTAAAAAAAACTAAAACTTAATTTGAAAAGAGAACTGAACTACAACAGAACTAATTCTGAACGAGAAATGTATTAAAGCTGAAATAAAACTGAACTAGAAGTGAAGTCAAGCTGGACAAGAACTAAACTTAAACTGAACTGGAACTAAACTAGAACTGAACTAGAACTGAACTTCAACTGAACTAGAACTGAACTTTAACTAGAACTGAATTACAACTGAACAAGAACTGAACTGGAACTGAAATAGAACTCAACTAGAACTGAACTTGAACTAAACTAGAACTGAACTGAACTTGAACTTAACTAGAACTGAACTAAACTAAAACTGAACTAGAACTGAACTAAAACTGAACTAGAACTGAACTAAAACTGAACTGGACCTGGAGTAGAACTGTACTTGAACTGAACAAGAATTGAATTAAAACTGAATTAGAACTGAACTAGAATTGAACTTGAACTAGAACTAAACTAGAACTGAACTGAACTTGAACTTAACTAGAACTGAACTAAACTAAAACTGAACTAGAACTGAACTAAAACTGAACTGCACCTGGAGTAGAACTGAACTTGGACTGAACAAGAATTGAATTAAAACTGAACTAGAACTGAACTAGAACTGAACAAGAATTGAACTAGAACTGAACTGATACAAAATTAAATGGGAATTGCAAATGGACCAATTTTGCTATAATTATCTGTTTATTGCTTTATTAAGTCATGAGAATTTTATTTAGTTTTCTTCCTGATGTCTTACAAACGCCCCTTTTCGTCCTTTTTCTGCTGCTGCAAATAACTCCCCATGGTACAGTTGAAATAATTTAAAATTTCACACTTAAGTGTGAAACTTTAATTCAATTTGGAAAACTAAACAATAACTTTTCCACAAGTGTCGATGACATTTTGCTGGTCCTTAAAACACCTTCTGTCAAACGGAGTAAAAACAAAAACAATAATACATGAACAGAATCCTTAAAATCCTTAAAAGGAAGATAAATTCAAGAGTAACCATTATAAAGTATGTCTTAAACACTTAAAGTTATAATTTCTCAGCAAAAAAAAAAGAGGGGATTCAAGGAGACGAAGTAAAGGGTTAGCGAAAAAAGCAAAACAAAAGTGTAAAAGGAAAAATTTATATTTTTGGGCTGCTAAAGAAAGATGTCCTGTGAAGAGAACACTTAAATGTTAAACTGCAACATTTAGACGTTCCTTTTCTTCCTTTTCAGAGTTTCATTCAATTTTATTTTAAAATTAGAGCACTTTAACGGGCACCTCCATCACAATTTTCTTTAAAAGAATTTTGGCAAAAAATAAACTACAGAAACCCCTTCAGGGTTAGAAAAATGTCAAAGGATGAAAAGGATTTTGTTGTTTTAGTTTTTACTTCCTGCTTGTAGATAAAACGTTTGTTAAAACAGGCAACATTTTGCCGTGTGTGACAATTGTTTCGCAAAAAATCTGAAGTTGAAAATAAGAGTTTATTGTCAAGCCTTTTATTTGCTTTAATTTGTTTTGTAATCCTGAGGGAACTAGCAGCATATCCTTTCATGAATTTGTTACAAAAAGGATTATTTGTTTTATATTTTCGAATTGTTATTTGTCATAACTTAAGGCGTAACTTCTGGTTCAAATATTTCGATTTTTGTTTTGTAATGAAAATAAGAAAAAAACATGTCCTTGATTTAAAAAAAAAAAAAAAATCCCAAAACGAACCGCTGACTTAAGGTTTACCTGCTGAGATGAGCTGAGCTCTAAGGCGGCTTCCTCAAAAGTATTTTTGAGACAAAAATTGTCTCATTTTCTATTATTATTTTTAAATTTTATTAATCCATTTTCTTTTCTATTAAAAAAAATGTGAACTGATTAAGAAAATGGAATTAAAGTTAATAGAACATGTTGTAGGTTTATGTAGGATTTGTCTGAAAAAGGATTTGTGGAGGGATTAAAAATAAAAAAATGTCACTAAACTGCTGAACTATAAAAACGATACACAAAACAAGTAAGAATATACAGTCGGTCAAGTCCGACTATCTAATACACTACACCACATTGCTGGTTAACAATGGTAGTTAAAAAGTTAATAAACGACCCTCGTATAATTAAATTTTCTACTTTATTCTTAAATGAACAGAACATTATTGTGACACTAACATTTATGTGAAATTTTTGGGTTGGATAATATGGGAGCTACAAGAAATTATAAACCGACCCTCGTATAATTTTACACATAATTTTTTGCTTATATTTATCTTAATTTGACCAGTTATGATTACAATATCAACGTATATGTAAGATTTATAACTTTAAAAATAATATTTGGAAGGGGGTTTGTATGGGACCTAAGAGAAATAATTGACCGACCTTCGCATATTTTGCCACATCCCTTTAGAATATTATAGGACTTAGTTGTGCAGGATTTTGTTTAAATCGCCTTATATTTTCGACTTTTACGATCTAAAACCCCATTACGAGAAGAACATTATATGGGAGATACCTGAAATATTGAACCGACCATGGCCAATTTCAATAGGCTTCGTCCTAAGGCCAAAATAATAATATGCACCGCGATATGTCAAAAATTGCGACTTGTAGACTGTTCACAACGTTTACATGGACAGCAAGCCGGACAGACGGACGATTTTCATATAAATAGAAAAATTTTCGGAAAATTTCCTAAAAAAAGAAAATTTTCAGAAAATTTCCTATAAAAAGAAAATTCTCAGAAAATTTCCTATAAAAAGAAAATTCTCAGAAAATTTCCTATAAAAAGAAAATTTTCAGAAAATTTTCTATAAAAAGAAAATTTTCCGAAAATTTTCTTATAAAAAGAAAATTTTCAGAAATTTTCCTATAAAAAGAAAATTTTCACAAAATTTCCTATAAATAGAAAATTTTCACAAAATTTCCTATAAATAGAAAATTTTCACAAAATTTCCTATAAATAGAAAATTTTCAATCAAAAATTAATTCCTATAAAAAGAAAATTTTCAGAAAATTTCCTATAAAAAGAAAATTTTCAGAAAATTTCCTATAAAAGAAAATTTTCAGAAAATTTCCTATAAAAAGAAAATTTTCAGAAAATTTCCTATAAAAAGAAAATTTTCAGAAAATTTCCTATAAAAAGAAAATTTTCAGAAAATTTCCTATAAAAAGAAAATTTTCAGAAAATTTCCTATAAAAAGAAAATTTTCAGAAAATTTCCTATAAAAGAAAATTTTCAGAAAATTTCCTATAAAAAGAAAATTTTCAGAAAATTTCCTATAAAAAGAAAATTTTCAGAAAATTTCCTATAAAAAGAAATTTTTCAGAAAATTTCCTATAAAAAGAAATTTTTCAGAAAATTTCCTATAAAAAGAAAATTTTCCGAAAATTTCCTGTAAAAAGAAAATTTTCCGAAAATTTCCTATAAAAAGAAAATTTTTCGAAAATATCCTATAAAAATAAAATTTTCTGAAAATTTCCCATAAAAATAAAATTTTCTGAAAATTTCCCATAAAAATAAAATTTTCTGAAAATTTCCCATAAAAATAAAATTTTCTGAAAATTTTCCATAAAAAATAAAATTTTCTGAAAATTTCCTATAAAAAGAAATTTTTCCGAAAATTTCCTATAAAAAGAAAATTTTCAAAAAATTTCCTATAGAAAGAAAATTTTCTATAAAAAGAAAATAAATAAAAGTTTTTCGAAAATTAAAAAAAAAAATATGAACTGAAAATTTTCAGAAAATTCAATAAAGAAATTATATTGAAAATTTTACAGAATTAAAATTGATGAAAAATTTTAATTGAAATTCAAAATTTATTGAGGTCCTTCTGCTTTAAGGATAACGTTTTCTTTTAATATATTTTTCTCCTTTATTTTAATTTATTAAGATTCTTTTCATATTTCTCGTTAAACAAATGAACTAAATAATTCTTTAGATTAACTAGTCCTGATTTATTTTTTAATTTAGTTGCTTGTTCTAATTTCTGTTAAATGATTTATTGGGTAAAATTGTTCCTCCATTTAACGCCATTTAAAGTGGGACAATTTATTGACAGCAATTTCTTCCTTTCATGTCTTTTATCTTCTTAACAAGACTCAAATCTAAAATTGTTAATTATTTTTTATTGTCTCTTCTTTATCTTTAAATCTATTGAGTCCTTTTATAAATTCCTTGACCATAGAAATTAGCCTGACTACCTAATTTCTTCCCTATTTTTCATGTTGTCTTTTCTATTATTTTCCTCATTCTTTTCGTGTAAACAACATGACTACTGCCCTCGTTTAATTCTAGACAACTCTCTTTCAATTTTGTCATCGTTTCACTTTCAATTTTTCTATTTAAATTTTTTCGCAGTTTGTCTCTTTTATATTCCTGTCACCTACATTTTAGAAAATGTCCTTTTTTCTGTAGAATGTGTGTGTATGTTTGTATTTTTTAAAAGGATATTAAATTTTTGTTTGATTAAGAGTCCTTTCATTATTTTTTCACTTTTCAAGAAATTTTCTATTAAAAATTTCACTTTCTATTAAATCAAAATAGTTTAACTTACGCAAAAGGATGTAAAATGTCCTAAGGATATTTGAACGTATGTTTTTAAATGTTTTTGTGGCATAAAAATATGTTGGTCATAGATTACGGCAATTTGGCATATATATCGAGTTCTTATATATAGAAAAAATCAAACATCAAAAAATTAATTTCCTTTGGGATAAAACAATCTGAATCTGATAAAAGGAAAAAGGACATAAATCGATTTTTCAAATTTTCTTTTAAATTCGATTTTTAAGGTTTTTTGGAAAAACAAATTTTTTAGATATTTTTGTTTTTAGAAAATTTTTTTCCTTTTTTAGGAAATTTTCTGAAAATTTTCTTTTTATAGGAAATTTTCTGAAAATTTTCCTTTTATAGGAAATTTTCTGAAAATTTTCCTTTTATAGGAAATTTTCTGAAAATTTTCCTTTTATAGGAAATTTTCTGAAAATTTTCCTTTTATAGGAAATTTTCTGAAAATTTTCCTTTTATAGGAAATTTTCTGAAAATTTTCCTTTTATAGGAAATTTTCTGAAAATTTTCCTTTTATAGGAAATTTTCTGAAAATTTTCCTTTTATAAGAAATTTTCTGAAAATTTTCCTTTTATAGGAAATTTTCTGAAAATTTTCCTTTTATAGGAAATTTTCTGAAAATTTTCCTTTTATAGGAATTTTCTGAAAATTTTCTTTTTATAGGAAATTTTCTGAAAATTTTCTTTTTATAGGAAATTTTCTGAAAATTTTATTTTTATAGGAAATTTTCTGAAAATTTTATTTTTATAGGAAATTTTCTGAAAATTTTATTTTTATAGGAAATTTTCTGAAAATTTTATTTTTATAGGAAATTTTCTGAAAATTTTATTTTTATAGAAAAATTTCCTTTTTATAGAAAATAATCTGAAATTTTCTTTTTATAGGAAATCTTCTGAAAATTTTCTTTCTATAAGAAATTTTCAGATTTTTTTTTTGTAGAAAATAATCTGAAATTTTCTGAAAATTTTCTTTTTTATTGGAAATTTTCTAAAAATTTTCTTTTTATAGGAAATTTTCTGAAAATTTTTTTTATAGGAAATTTTCTGAAAATTTTTTTTATAGGAAATTTTCTGAAAAATTTTTTTTATAGGAAATTTTCTGAAAATTTTCTTTTTATAGGAAATTTTCTGAAAATTTTCTTTTTATAGGAAATTTTCTGAAAATTTTCTTTTAATAGGAAATTTTCTGAAAATTTTCTTTTTATAGGAAATTTTCTGAAAATTTTCTTTTTATAGGAAATTTTCTGAAAATTTTCTTTTATAGGAAATTTTCTGAAAATTTTCTTTTTATAGGAAATTTTCTGAAAATTTTCTTTTTATAGGAAATTTTCTGAAAATTTTCTTTTTATAGGAAATTTTCTGAAAATTTTCTTTTTATAGGAAATTTTCTGAAAATTTTCTTTTTATAGGAAATTTTCTGAAAATTTTCTTTTTATAGGAAATTTTCTGAAAATTTTCTTTTTATAGGAAATTTTCTGAAAATTTTCTTTTTATAGGAAATTTTCTGAAAATTTTCTTTTTATAGGAAATTTTCTGAAAATTTTCTTTTTATAGGAAATTTTCTGAAAATTTTCTTTTTATAGGAAATTTTCTGAAAATTTTCTTTTTATAGGAAATTTTCTGAAAATTTTCTTTTTATAGAAAAATTTCCTTTTTATAGAAAATAATCTGAAATTTTCTTTTTATAGGAAATTTTCTGAAAATTTTCTTTTTATAGGAAATTTTCTGAAAATTTTCTTTTTATAGGAAATTTTCTGAAAATTTTCTTTTTATAGGAAATTTTCTGAAAATTTTCTTTTTATAGGAAATTTTCTGAAAATTTTCTTTTTATAGGAAATTTTCTGAAAATTTTCTTTTTATAGGAAATTTTCTGAAAATTTTCTTTTTAGAGGAAATTTTCTGAAAATTTTCTTTTTTATAGGAAATTTTCTGAAAATTTTCTTTTTTTATAGGAAATTTTCTGAAAATTTTCTTTTTTATAGGAAATTTTCAGAAAATTTTCTTTTTTATAGGAAATTTTTTGAAACTATTTTCCTTTTGTAGGAAATTTTCTGAAACTATTTTCCTTTTATAGGAAATT
Organism: Cochliomyia hominivorax; assembly: GCA_004302925.2. Lineage (NCBI taxonomy): Eukaryota > Metazoa > Arthropoda > Insecta > Diptera > Calliphoridae > Cochliomyia > Cochliomyia hominivorax. Next base: position 91,293,142 of record PYHX02000158.1, on the reverse strand, counting down.
TTTTGAAAATTTTCTTTTTATAGGAAATTTTCAGAAAATTTTCTTTTTATAGGAAATTTTCTGAAAATTTTCTTTTTATAGGAAATTTTCAGAAAATTTTCTTTTTATAGGAAATTTTCTGAAAATTTTCTTTTTATAGGAAATTTTCTGAAAATTTTCTTTTTATAGGAAATTTTCTCAAAATTTTTTTATAGGAAATTTTCTCAAAATTTTTTTTATAGGAAATTTTCTCAAAATGTTCTTTTTATAGGAAATTTTCTGAAACTATTTTCTTTTTATAGGAAATTTTTTGAAAATTTCCTTTTTATAGTAGGAAATTTCTGAAAATTTTCTTTTTATAGTAGGAAATTTCTGAAAATTTTCCTTTTATAGGAAATTTTTCAAAATTTTCTTTTTATAGGAAATTTTCTGAAAATTTTCTTTTTATAGGAAATTTTCTGAAAATTTTCTTTTTATAGGAAATTTTCTGAAACTATTTTCTTTTTATAGGAAATTTTCTGAAACTATTTTCTTTTTATAGGAAATTTTCTGAAACTATTTTCTTTTTATAGGAAATTTTCTGAAACTATTTTCTTTTTATAGGAAATTTTCTGAAAATTTTCTTTTTATAGGAAATTTTCTGATAATTTTTCTTTTTATAGGAAATTTTCTGCAAATTTTCTTTTTATAGGAAATTTTCTGCAAATTTTCTTTTTATAGGAAATTTTCTGCAAATTTTCTTTTTATAGGAAATTTTCTGCAAATTTTCTTTTTATAGGAAATTTTCTGCAAATTTTCTTTTTATAGGAAATTTTCTGCAAATTTTCTTTTTATAGGAAATTTTCTGAAAATTTTCTTTTTATAGGAAATTTTCTGAAAATTTTCTTTTTATAGGAAATTTTCTGAAAATTTTCTTTTTATAGGAAATTTTCTGAAAATTTTCTTTTTATAGGAAATTTTCTGAAACTATTTTCTTTAAAATTTCCTGTAGTTTTGTATTTCAAACTATTAAATTAAAAAAAAAAATTAACATAATTTTATTTAGACTTTAATCCCAAAAATAACAAATCATTTACAAAATTGACTTTTATTAGCTTTATCCCGAAAAAAGAAGGGATTTCTCACCGAAAGTCTCCTTTTTATGGTTCCTCTTAAAAAAAACAAACACGAAAAATCATGTCAACTTTTTTTTGTTTTTTACAGATCTTTTCTTAACAGCTGTTTTTTATTTACCACCAAAACTCTCAGGACATTCTCTCACTGATCTTAAGATTTTAGTTGAACTCAAAACATGACTTTAAACAAACATTTTTGAAAAAATTTCAAATTGACAGTTTTAGATTTGAAGTGTCCTTTGTTTTAGTAACAAAAAAAAAGGAACAAAAATTAGGTTGATTTGCATTTTTAATCTCATAAGGATACAAATGATCATGAAGATCATGTTTTTGTGATTTCTTTGTTTACAAATTCAAGTACATTAAAAATTAAAATTTATGAATGACTCAGGGATATTTTCCTGTACCTTGAGATATTGATGTTGAGGTTTTAGCGCATTACATGAGGATTTATGATCTAAATCAAGATCATGTTTATTTGCTCTTTACGATTAGTTATGTAACAAATTTGTTTTTGTTTTTGGTCTGTCTGTCTATCGATTTTGATGAAATGTCAGTCATGGTTGAGTAATTAAAATGTATTTCTTCTTGGAGAGTAGAATTTAATGAGGAGTTTTTTTTAAGTTATGGGAAAATCACTTTAGAATGATACTTGATTTTTTATGGATTTTCTCTTCCTTTTAATCGCTCTCCTTCCTCTAAAGATCAATTTCTTAAACATACATATTTTATCATATCTAGATCAGTCCAAATTGTTAGAGTTATAACTGATCGTGTTCATAGTTTATGCTGGATTTTGCTCTTACAAATTCGCTTATCATTTTCATGTTTCTCTCTTATGCCGATCCGTTCAATATTAATCGAATTTTACTTTTTTCTTTCTCAAGATCTTTTGACATGTTCTTTTCATTATTAAATATTATTTCTCTCTTATGTCGATCAGTTTAAGTTTAGACGATTTTTATTTTTTGGCTTTCTATCTCTCAAGATCGCATGTCATTTTCATTATTATATTAAAAATATTTCTCTCTTATGTCACACTGCCGAAAATAAAAAGAATTTTAACTGATCGTGTGACAAGCGAAAGTGTTATTTTACAATTGATCTTTAATTTAATAAACATTTGTGAATTTATTAAAATTCAATTAATCAGATCCTTTACAATAGCTCTCTACCACCTCACGATCAGTTAATCAAAACTCTGATAAGGAAGATCAGAATTTAAACTGATCAATATATGACTGAGACCTGATCTTTAACTTCATTCAAAAATTATTAAATATTTAACCGTCTCTTCGTTCTCTAGACTTATCATCGCTTTATCTTTTTTTCTCTTTTACAAATGCGAGTGATCTAGTTCAGCTCAAAATGAATCGAGTTATACTTTATTGAGATGAGGATCTTTAACCAAATAAATATGTGTTGATTTATTAAAAATTTGTAAATGATTGATTAAGAATTTAATTGTTTTTGATTCTCTCCCCCATTTAAAGTGATCGAGATATTAAGAATGACTTACTTTACAAGTGATCTTCACAAACAAACACTTAATTTTGACAAATATTTCATTACACTCATTGTATCAAAATCGAGAGTTGATCAAACACTCTGACCAAATCTCTTATTATATTTGCTTTATATTATACTTTTTTCATATCACGATCAGTTTGACTTTCACAAAATTTATATTTATCGATGAAATATATATTTTCTGTCGTATTTTTAATCTCATTAATAGAATTATCTGTCATTATTTCCATTTCTCTATTTTATTAAAACTGTATGACAATCTGAAATTTTAACGATCACTTCAAAAAGAACTAAATTGTAACTGATCATTATTTGAAAGATCATTAATTTAAAGAGTATTTTTTCATTGTTAAGTATCGGTTAAATATGTAATTATTCGTTTGATCATGATCACTTGATCATTCTCAGATTTAATATATCGATCGATACAAAAATTATCTGTTATGATATTTTTAAACTCAGCTAAATATTTAAGTTAATTTGGATAATCGCTCGTTCACTCTCTCGCTCTCGCTCTCTCTCTCTCTCTCCATTTTATTAAAATTGAGTGATATCTGCCATTTCTAACGATCAATTTAAAATTAACGAAATTTAAGCTGATCGTTTTATAAAGGATCATTATTTTAATGAAGATTTGTTTAATTCAAGTATGGTGAGAGAACGGTTAAATATCCATTTATTTGTTTACTCTATTTCTCTAAATTACTCATAATTCTTTCTATCAAACTCTCAAGATCCTTTGGTTTTTATGTTTCCTTCAATGAAGTTTTAAATCTTGATCGGACAAAAAATAAAAAAAAATTAAATGATCAAGATATTACAGAGAGCGGTAAACAAGTGATCTTCAACTTTGGTTTATTTAAACATGTTCAACTTCCATTACTTCACGATTAACTATTTAACTGATTCATAATCCATTCAATCTTTTTTGCTCTCAAGATCCCCTGTCATCTGTCATTTTTTAATTCTCTTTGTAATCGATCTAGTATTTTTCACAATATAAGATCCACTTCAAATGTATAGAAATAAACCCCAGACAATTAGTCAAACAATTACAACATTTCTTTTCCATTTGCTATAAAAAAAAACTGTTATAAAAATGATCTCTAGAAAAAGATCATTAGCATTGTCTGCACTATAAAAATTTAATAAAAGAAAATGTTACTGATCAAATTACAAAATAGTTACAAGATAAAGAAAATTCTATAAAAAAAACTATAACTTTTCTTCATTTATAATTAAAGAAATTGTTAAAAAATTGTTAAGAATAAAAGTCTTTTTCCCAACAATAGAATTCTTTCAAAACTAAATGTCATCAAATTACGATCAATTTCATTAAAATGTTAAAAAATAAAATTTGAAAAAAAGATCTTTTGCCGCTCAAACAATCGATTTTTTTTGGGAAAAATTAGATTTAAACAAATTATTTCCACTTGATGATCAGACACAAGAAATTTAATAAATCAAATGAATTTTCATTTTAAGAGAAGACAATCAAGATCACTTTTGATATCATTAATCATTTTCTCTCACAATTAAATATAGACAATTATGTCAAAAAGGGAGTTATTTACAAATTTTCAAAAGATATTTGGAAGCCAGAAATTGTCTTAAATTAATGATTATTTTAACATAAGAGTTTTACACAATTTTACCTTAAATTTAAGACATTTTCTTGAGATGACAAATGATTTTCATGAAATAAATCGAAGAAAATATTGCGGTTTTTTCCCTGAATTGTTTCAAAATTTGCGGTTATTTAAATTGTGGCATATAAATTTTTTCCCAAAGATTTATAAGCAAAAATTATGATTAATTGATTTTTAAATATGCAAAATAAGGGATGCAATAAAGGTAACGCTATATGATATACATCGGTAATGGAAACAAGATCGTATTCAATTAATTTTGAAATCATATTTCAATATTTGATGTAACCAAACATTTTTTCATTATTCATTAGATTTGATTAAAAAAAGTAGTCCGCATTATAGTATAAACTCCAATCTGGACTGTAGATGTAGAACTGAACAAGAACTGAAATAGAATTTAACTCGAACTTAAGTAGATCGGAGGTAGATTGGACTGTAACGGAAATAGAACTAAACCGGAACTGAACTAGAACTGAACCACAACAGAAGTAGAACTGAAAGAAAACTAAATTAGAAATGTATTAGAACTGAACTATAACGGAAGTAGAACTAAACTGGAACTGAACCAGAACTCAACCGGAACTGAACTACAAATGAAATAGAACTGAAATAGAACTGAACTAAAACTGAAGTAGAACTGAACTTGAACTCAACTAGAAGTGAACCTGAACTGAACTAAAATAGAACTTGATTTGAACTAGAATTCAACTGGAACTGAACTACAACAGAATTAGAACTGAACTCGAACTGAACTACAAATGTGGGATAGTTTTATTACAAAGTTTGATGACTTTGATTAAAACACAATTCTTTAATAGAATTTAGTTTATTATATATTATGTATATTAGGCTTAAGTCTAGGGGGTATTTATAGTTTAATTAAATAATCAAATATATTTATTCACTTTGATTTTAAGACACTTTCACAACTTAAATTTATCACTTGACTTTCTACAACTTTACAACTTAAGAACTTAACAACTTAACTCTTTCAACTTTAGACTACGACTGTCCTGGACCAGTGATCAAACTCAACTATAGACGGAATTGACCGTCTATTGAGATCTAATCGTTACTCGTCAGTTTTTGTCGATTCTAGAATATTCTTGTCATATACAGTCATCTCTCTTCGTCCTATTCTGTCAAATACAACGGTCGTTTCAATATTAGTTTTAACTGCCATCAGTCTTAACCCTTAGTAGAGTCTACCCGATCGTGTGCGACCAGGCTCAAATCCCACATTCGGCCCTCCTGACGAGGTATTCGACTCGAATACTGGCGTCCTCCGTTTCATATACTCAGCCACTGTAAATGTTCTACGTGGGCCCTCGACTTCGCCTACTTTTTCGATTTCATATCGGCCATGATTCATTTTTCGTATCACCTTGTAAGGACCGTAATATTTAGCCTTTAATTTCAAACCGACTCCATATTGGGTGCGTCTTATAGCGACTAAATCGTTAATCTCATACTTCTCCTCATCTCTGCGGTTTGCGTTGAAATGCTTCTCTATCTCTTTCCGTTTCCGTTTGCATTTCTTGTAGAATTTGTTCCTCCATAATTTCCTTAATATTAGGAATGTCTTCGAGTATTCTCTAAAAGCGTTAGAAGTGAATGCAGACCCTCTATCAGAAATTATTCTCTTCGGGTTACCAAATACAGCAACCTGACGTTCTAACCGATCCATAACAGCATCTGTCCCAGTATCCTTGGTGGGATACAACCAAACAAATTTTGAAATTCCATCTACGACTACAGGTATGTGATTATATTGTTTGTCTGTCAATGCCATGGGTCCTACGTGATCCTCGGAATCTTCCTGCAACAAATCAGTCATCGGTTTCGACAATACAGCATAACCATCAACAAATCTACGAAAATATGACGTTAATCCTGGGAACCGTTGTAAACTCTTCCTATCGTTGGGTAGAGGAAAATTTTCGATCGCCAAAGTTTTTTCTTCCGAGAGTCGAATCGTTCCATGTTCTTTATCAGCTACTGTTTTTTCATCTTTTTCTATATTCAAACATAGATCTTGGAAATTGCTAATACGTTCCAACGAATCATTCCTCTTGAAAGTCTCACCTGTCTTATGTTCAATACTCATGGTTGATTTAGGAAGAAATTTCACCTCATCTTCGCTGAACATTAAATCGACAAATTGTAACAAATTACTACCCAAAATTGCCGGATAGTCGATATCCTCCGCACGCACCACATAAAATCTCAATTGCAGCTGAATATTTTCAACAATAATCGGAGCATCAATGTAACCCTGTGTATAGAATACTCCAGCACCAGCACCTTTTAATCTTTTACGTTCTGATGTCATCTTAAATACATCACGTAACTTTTCATAAACATCTCTCCTTAACGTACAAATACTGCAACCGGTATCAATAAGCCCATAAATATTGATGTCACTGATTCGAAATTTCTTGTATTTCATTCCCGGCTCAAAAGGTTCCTCATTATAGCTCAAAATGTTCATATTGCTGCGCGGCTCCAGTTTGACTTTCTGTTTATTCTCATTACAGTCGGCTGCACGGTGTCCAGGAGTATTACACTTGAAACACTTGAATTGAGTTTCCCTACAATCCTTTGCCAAATGTTCGGGATTTCCGCATTTAAAGCATCTTCTGTTCTTGTCTGTCTTCTCTATCTTGGTCGTAATTTTCACGTCATTTGAAGAATAATATTTCCTGTTACCCCTATCGAGTGGAGTACGAATCTTCTCGTAAATCTTAATTTGTTCCTTCATCTGTTCAACAGTTTTTGCCTGGTACAAAATACTCTTATTAAATCGTGAATCTGGAATACCTTCGACGAAATAATCAAGCAAACTCGGAACGTCCAAATTTATTGGCTTGCCTATCTTCATTAAAGCATATAAGTATTCGCGATAGCTCTCACCTGGATGTTTGCGACGGTTTCTCAAAACTCTGTGTATCTCCGATGACGATAATGTTTCACCGAATTCTTCAATCAAAGCATTTTTCAATGCCGACCAATTCTTCAATCCGGACTGACTTGCAACAAATAATTTGGCCGCACCCTTTAATAATTGTTTTCCATAAATAAATTTCTGCACAGAATTCCACCCTACTATTTCGGCGTTCTCTTCAAAATCTTGTACCCAATTTCTAACTTCCAAAGAATCAGTCCCACTGAATGATGACAGACTATCTGCAATGTCTTTCAAGGTGAAGACAGGACCACTAAGGCGAAACTCCGGATGCGTCCTAGCACTTACATCCTGATACTCAGAATTTAAAGATTCAGAGTCATCCCCATCGATTTGGTGACCGAAATATTGGAGGAGCCTGTCGCGTAACACTGCCTTCAAACCTGTATTGTCCAATCCTAACTCAGTCAATTTTCCCCGTAAAGCGTCACAATTCATTGCCATAATGCTGTTAACGTCCATGATTAAAATAGTCCAGAAACACTCTTACAAAATCAAATATTCCCGAATATCCCTACTATAATAATTAATTAATTATATAATAAATTATACAGTAATCAATATATTAATAAAAATAATAATGAAAAAATTAATGATAACACTTGAAAAAGAAATATTAAAAATTCCAAAGAAAAAAAAAATTTATCAAATGAATAATACTCTTCAACAGAAACTTTTCAAAAATTCTATAGTAGTATAAAATTACATACAAATTCAATTTAACAGAATGTAAACATTAGAAAATTAAGCTCTAAAATTAACATTGAATTTAAAATTAACATTGAATTTAACAGAACCAAACTTAACATGAAATATGAATTAAAAAAATAAGTTACATTCATATCATAAAAATGAAAAGCTTACAAATTAACATAAAAAATTTTAAAACTACTTATCTTATTGTAATACTCGTTCAATCTCTCCCCGAGAACATCAGCTGCTCAGTCACTCCTTCTCAAAGCTCTTTAGTAACTAACTTCCACATGAGATAACTAGCACAACTTTTACTCGTCGTTTTCCTCTCTTGAATTATATGATCAAGTTCTCCACTGCACTCGCTTTATCTTATCATTCTTTTGTATAAGCTTTTACTAGTTAAATTTAACGGACGTTCTCAGCGATTAAACACTTTTCTCTGAAAACATTTATGCTCTAAAAGCACTTTTGCTCTGAAAACACATATGCTGTTCTATACTGTTCATTAAAGTTTGTGTGCATAAAAGTTTTTGCTCTTAATTTTAAACTTATGTGTTAATGTTTATGTTATTTTTGTTATCTCTTAAGTTTTTTTTATGCACATACATACACTTTTATATCAACGAAAAATTAGATGTTTTTTTTTTCATAAATGCTCTTTAACTTCAAAGTCCTCTTTTTCTGTTCTCTTATAATTTTATTAAACTTGTGTTTTTTTAATTTCGTCTTTTCGCGTTTACACGTATAAATATATTTATTCCTTCTCTTTTATACAGCAATTTTAAATTAATTAACTTCAACATATTTCACCAAATTTAATTATTGTTTTTCCAACTATTTTATTTTTTTTTTTACACTTTTACTGGCACAATCCCGGTCGAGTCCCCAATTTGTGGGATAGTTTTATTACAAAGTTTGATGACTTTGATTAAAACACAATTCTTTAATAGAATTTAGTTTATTATATATTATGTATATTAGGCTTAAGTCTAGGGGGTATTTATAGTTTAATTAAATAATCAAATATATTTATTCACTTTGATTTTAAGACACTTTCACAACTTAAATTTATCACTTGACTTTCTACAACTTTACAACTTAAGAACTTAACAACTTAACTCTTTCAACTTTAGACTACGACTGTCCTGGACCAGTGATCAAACTCAACTATAGACGGAATTGACCGTCTATTGAGATCTAATCGTTACTCGTCAGTTTTTGTCGATTCTAGAATATTCTTGTCATATACAGTCATCTCTCTTCGTCCTATTCTGTCAAATACAACGGTCGTTTCAATATTAGTTTTAACTGCCATCAGTCTTAACCCTTAGTAGAGTCTACCCGATCGTGTGCGACCAGGCTCAAATCCCACACAAATGAAATAGAACTGAACCAAAACTGAAATACAACGGAAGTAGAACTGGATCATAACTGAAGTAGAACTGAACCAAAACGAAACTAACTGAACTTAAACACAACTAGAAGTGAACTAGAACTGAACTAAAATGAAATTAGAAGTGAACTAAAACTGAACTCGAATTCAACTAGAAATGAGTCAGAACTGAACTTGTACTCAACTAGAACTGAACCAGAACTGAACTAAAATGAAATTAGAACTGAACTAAAACTGAACTAGAACTAAATTGGAACTAAATTAGAACTGAACTAAAATAGAATTAGAACTGAACCAAAACTGAACTGGAACTGAAATAGAAATGAACTAGAACTGAACTAGAACTAACCCAGAACTGAACTAGAACTGAACTGGAATTGAAATAAAATTGAACTTAAAATGAACCAGAACTGAACTAGAACTGAAAACGAAACTAGAAGTGAACTAGAACTGAACTGAAATGAAATTAGAACTGAACTAAAACTGAACTTGAACTGAACTGAAATAGAATTGAACTTAAACTGAACTCGAACTCAACTAGAACTGAACTTGAACTCAACTAGAACTGAACCAGAACTGAACTAAAATGAAATTAGAACTGAACTAAAACTGAACTAGAACTGAACAAGAACTGAACCAGAACTGAACTTAAACTGAACTAAAACGGAACTAGAACCGAATTAAACTTGAATTAGAAATAAACAAAAACTGAATTAGAACTGAACTAAAACTGAACTAGAACTGAGCTTAAACTCAACTAGAAGTGAACATGAACTGAACTAGAACAGATCTAGAAATGAACTAGAAATGAACTAAAACTGAACCGGAACTGAACCTGAAATCAACTAGAAGTGAAGCAGAATTGAACTAAACTAGAACAGATCGAGAACTGAACTAGAACTGGATTAGAGCTGAACTAGAACTGAACTAAAATTTAACTAAAACTGAACCTGAACTCAACTAGAAGTGAAGTAGAAATGAATTAAAACTTAAGTAGAACTGAACTAGAACTGAACTGGAACTGAACTAAAACAAAAATGAAAACTGAACTGAACTTGAACTGGACTAAAACGGAACTAAACAGATCTAGAACTGAACTAGAATTTTACAAGAACCAAAGTACAACTGAAGTAAAACTAAACTAGAATTAAACTAGAGCTAAACTAAAACTGAAATAGAATTAAGCTAAAACTGAAATAGAGTATAATCTCTAGACTGGACCATGTCTTGGTTAGAGTCTAAGCTATACAATGGATTATAGTATAATCAATAATATCCCGAAATATAGTGTAAATATTGATGTGACATAAATATCAAATAAATATCACTTTAATATCTTCAATACAGTGTAAATATTGACGGTATTGTTGTAGCAAAATTCCCATCAATACTTTTGTTATTATTGTTATAATCTGTTATAATTCTTTCCATAATAATTTTAATATTTTTCAATTGTTCGTAATATTCTTATCTTTCTTTATAATTTCTTTTAATATTAACTCTTTTCTTATCAATTTTTAAACAAAAAATAACATTATAACGCCTTAATACCGCAACCTTTAACCCATTCGAAGACGACTCATTCATCAAAATTATTTCACATCTTGTGTCGCGACTTTATTTGTTTAACAAACAAACGGATCGTAAAAAATTTTAATGAAAAACAAAATTTAAATATTTAATTGTTATGGAAAATAAAACACGATCACAGAGAGGGAGAGAGAGAGAGAGAGAGAGAGAAAGAGAGAGATAGAGAGAGTAACTGTTATCACAAAACACAAATAAACAAACAAATAAAAACGATTAAGTCGCATACAGGAACCAACATATGCAGCTTATTAAACAGGATGAAATAAAATTAAAGGACATTTTTCTTAAGTAATGAAAAATCCTTAAGGGGTCATATTCAAGGGACTTATAAGATATGACAAGAAAAGGGTTGTTCTATGATTGTTTTATTTTTAATGTCAGGGACAAATTGTCTTAATCTTTGTAACGATAAAAAATTTAGATCTGGTGGAAATTTGTAACAAATTTATTTTCTTTATAAAGAATTTGATTTTCAAGAAGTCGGATTATTAAAAAACAAATGTGAAAACAAAATTTGAGAGACAATATTTTGATAACATGTTAAAGCGATCGATAAGGGAAAATAGAGTTGTACTGAAGAATAAATTTTGAAAAAAGGTCTTAAGCAAATAAAGACTGTTATAGAGCACAAATCATACGCATTCGATTTTTTGCTATCGTTTATACTAAAGTACAATTTGTGGTTTAACATTTTAATTTAGTTGAAGTTCAGTTTAAGTTTCTAACGCAGTTCTACTTCAGTTCAAGTTCAGTTTTATTTCAGTTCTAGTTCAGTTCTTGTTCAGTTTTAGTTCAGTTTTAGATTAGTTCTAGTTCAGTTCTAGTTCAGTTCTTGTTCAGTTCTACTTAGTTCTTGTTCAGTTCTTGTTCAGTTCAGTTCTAGTTTAGTTCTTGCTCAGTTCTAGTTCAGTTCTTGTTCAGTTCTTATTCAGTTCAGTTCTAGTTTAGTTCTTGCTCAGTTCTAGTTTTGTTCTAGTTCAGTTCTAGTTCAGTTCAGTTCAGTTCTACTTAGTTCTTGTTTAGTTCTAGTTCAGTTCTTGTTCAGTTCTACTTCAGTTTTAGTTCTACTTAGTTCTTGTTCAGTTCAGTTCTACTTAGTTCTAGTTCAGTTCCTGTTCAGTTCAGTTCTACTTAGTTCTAGTTCAGTTCTAGTTCAGTTCAGTTCTAGTTTAGTTCTTGCTCAGTTTTAGTTCAGTTCTTGCTCAGTTCTAGTGCAGCTCCTGTTCAGTTCAGTTCTACTTAGTTCTTGTTCAGTTCTAGTTCAGTTCTAGTGCAGTTCCTGTTCAGTTCAGTTCTACTTAGTTCTTGTTCAGTTCTAGTTTAGTTCTTGCTCAGTTCTTGTTCAGTTCAGTTCTAATTTAGTTCTTGCTCAGTTCTAGTTCAGTTCTAGTGTAGTTCTTGCTCAGTTCTAGTTCAGTTCTTGTTCAGTTCAGTTCTAGTTTTGTTCTAGTTCAGTTCTAGTTCAGTTCTTGTTCAGTTCTAGTTCACTTCTAGTTTAGTTTTAGTTCAGTTCTAGTTCAGTTTTTGTTCAGTTCCAATCTAGTTCTAGTTCAGTTTTAGTTCAGTTCTTGTTCAGTTCTAGTTCAGTTCTTGTTCAGTTCTAGTTCAGTTCTAGTTCAGTTCTAGTTCAGTTCTTGTTCAGTTCTAGTTCAGTTCTTGTTCAGTTCTAGTTTAGTTCTTGCTCAGTTCTTGTTCAGTTCAGTTCTAATTTAGTTCTTGCTCAGTTCTAGTTCAGTTCTAGTTCAGTTCTTGCTCAGTTCTAGTTCAGTTCCAGTTTAATACTTGCTCAGTTCTAGTTCAGTTCTTGTTCAGTTCTACTTAGTTCTTGTTCAATTCTAGTTTAGTTCTTGCTAAGTTCTAGTTCAGTTCCTGTTCAGTTCAGTTCTACTTAGTTCTAGTTAAGTTCTAGATCAGTTCTAGTTCAGTTCTAGTTCAGTTTTAGTTTTGTTCTAGTTCGGTTCTAATTAGGTTCTAGTCCAGTTCTAGTTAAATTATGGTTCGTTCTAGTTTTTGTATAATTAAATTTCAGTTCTATTTAATTTAAAAAAAAATTAAGAGAAATTTTCTATTGATTTCGTGGTCCTACAAACCGGATTAAGTTGGAATATGTAGCAGCAGCACTTTATCAAAAAATCGATATCAATAATTTCTGTCAACAATAAAATTTCCTGTTAGATTTTTCCAATCTTCCTTGACATGAGGATGTCAACCTGTCTTTCTTACAAAAGCCACCATTTACCATTTACCAGCGATATAAATCTATTGAAAACTCCAGCCCCAAAAAAAAATCCTGAAGTATCAATATTCAAATGCAAACAATAAAAATATTAACCAAAAATACTTATGAATGTATTTGTAAATATGTAGGAGTATTTGTATTGTTATTATTTGTATAAGAATTTCTTTTCTTTCAGGAAGCAAGAGCAAATATCCTTATCTAACTTTGAAATCATGTCACCATGTTAAGGAGCAAAATACTCATACGGCAGAGAATCATCTCTTTACATATTTTTAAATAAATAATAAAAATCATAATGAAAAAAAATATATATAAATATTAATATTTATATAGAAAGTATAGATTTCACACGATATCTTGTTTTGTCTTCACTTCATTTCACTTCACCCCTCCTTTCCCAACAAGAGAAACACAACATATGCTGAGTGGTTTGCTGTTGTTGTTGCCTTTAATTTTATCTATAAGATTATTTTCCCGAAGGGTGTTGTAAAGGAACCCATGTAAAGGAAATAAAGGAAGTAAATTTTATGTTAAGAAAACTGTTAAAGTAGATGTTTTAAGAGTTTTCTTCTTTTATTATTGAGAAGAAAACTATAGAAAACTTTAATAAACTCTTTGAGGAAAGATTGTGGAAAACACCTGTGTTTGATAAGGATTTTTTTCTTGCTGTTCGAAAAAAAATTTATATATTGAGAAAGGTTGAAGTGTACTTATGATTTTTATTAGGAACAATGAACTCCAATTTGTTGGATGAATAAATTTTATATAAATAAAATTAAAATAAAAAAAATTGATAAAAAAATTTTTATTAAATTTAAATTATTCCAATAAAAAATTTCTAGATGGAGGAATTAGAATAAAAATTATAGTTGGAACGAGTGTAAAAGCTACAGACTGGACAAAATTAACCACTACACACAGAAACAAACCATGAAGAAAAATCAACATTGAATATAGTTGATTTGAGATTGAATAACTTTAAACTGTAGTGGACTAGAGTACAAACTATAGTCTAGACTAGAGTACAAACTATAGTCTAGACTACAGTACAAACTATAGTCTAGACTACAGTACAAACTATAGTCTAGACTACAGTACAAACTATAGTCTAGACTACAGTACAAACTATAGTCTAGACTACAGTACAAACTATAGTCTAGACTACAGTACAAACTATAGTCTAGACTACAGTACAAACTATAGTCTAGACTACAGTACAAACTATAGTCTAGACTACAGTACAAACTATAGTCTAGACTACAGTACAAACTATAGTCTAGACTACAGTACAAACTATAGTCTAGACTACAGTACAAACTATAGTCTAGACTACAGTACAAACTATAGTCTAGACTACAGTACAAACTATAGTCTAGACTACAGTACAAACTATAGTCTAGACTACAGTACAAACTATAGTCTAGACTACAGTACAAACTATAGTCTAGACTACAGTACAAACTATAGTCTAGACTACAGTACAAACTATAGTCTAGACTACAGTACAAACTATAGTCTAGACTACAGTACAAACTATAGTCTAGACTACAGTACAAACTATAGTCTAGACTACAGTACAAACTATAGTCTAGACTACAGTACAAACTATAGTCTAGACTACAGTACAAACTATAGTCTAGACTACAGTACAAACTATAGTCTAGACTACAGTACAAACTATAGTCTAGACTACAGTACAAACTATAGTCTAGACTACAGTACAAACTATAGTCTAGACTACAGTACAAACTATAGTCTAGACTACAGTACAAACTATAGTCTAGACTACAGTACAAACTATAGTCTAGACTACAGTACAAACTATAGTCTAGACTACAGTACAAACTATAGTCTAGACTACAGTACAAACTATAGTCTAGACTACAGTACAAACTATAGTCTAGACTACAGTACAAACTATAGTCTAGACTACAGTACAAACTATAGTCTAGACTACAGTACAAACTATAGTCTAGACTACAGTACAAACTATAGTCTAGACTACAGTACAAACTATAGTCTAGACTACAGTACAAACTATAGTCTAGACTACAGTACAAACTATAGTCTAGACTACAGTACAAACTATAGTCTAGACTAGAGTACAAACTATAGTCTAGACTAGAGTACAAACTATAGTCTAGACTACAGTACAAACTATAGTCTAGACTACAGTACAAACTATAGTCTAGACTAGAGTACAAACTATAGTCTAGACTAGAGTACAAACTATAGTCTAGACTAGAGTACAAACTATAGTCTAGACTAGAGTACAAACTATAGTCTAGACTAGAGTACAGACTATAGTCTAGACTAGAGTACAGACTATAGTCTAGACTAGAGTACAGACTATAGTCTAGACTAGAGTACAGACTATAGTCTAGACTAGAGTACAGACTATAGTCTAGACTAGAGTACAGACTATAGTCTAGACTAGAGTACAGACTATAGTCTAGACTAGAGTACAGACTATAGTCTAGACTAGAGTACAGACTATAGTCTAGACTAGAGTACAGACTATAGTCTAGACTAGAGTACAGACTATAGTCTAGACTAGAGTACAGACTATAGTCTAGACTAGAGTACAGACTATAGTCTAGACTAGAGTACAGACTATAGTCTAGACTAGAGTACAGACTATAGTCTAGACTAGAGTACAGACTATAGTCTAGACTAGAGTACAGACTATAGTCTAGACTAGAGTACAGACTATAGTCTAGACTAGAGTACAGACTATAGTCTAGACTAGAGTACAGACTATAGTCTAGACTAGAGTAGAAACTATGGTCTTTACCAGTGTATAAACTGTAAACTAAATTCAGAAAATTTGAATTTTGTAACTTATTTTTAACGGTTCTTATTCTGATTGAAGCGCCAAAAATTATTAACCGTTTTTTTTTTTTTGCTTCAAAAAGAAATTTAAAATGATTGATGATTGATCTTAAGAAATATTTTAACATCTTCTGAATTTACATAATTTTAAGATTAAACAAAATTCAATACAAAATTAATTAATAAAAAAAACATGATTGTGCAAAAAAATTTTTATTCCATAAAAAATGGAAAAAATTCTTCCAGGTTTGCGAAATATCAAATAAATGGAATTAATCCAAAACCATTGAAAAGAACTATTATTATGGAAATAAACGTAAAACACCAAAGATAAAACACGTTATATGCAAATTTCCTTTTATGTTTCAGATTCAAACCAAATCGAATGATGTTTTGATCCCTTCGAAATAAAAAATTGCAATAATCAATCAATGCAAAACAGGGAGAATGAAAAACAAAAACAACATCGAAAAAAAATCAATAAATAATCATTAGAGATGAGAAGAAATGATGATGATAATGATGATGAGGAGATGATGCTGGTTGTGGTGGTTAAAAAAAATAACTGTTGAACTTTGATGGTGTTGTTGTTGTTGCTTGTTATGATTGACAGCTGTCAAAGGTTAATCAGTCATTATTAAGGATTTGAAACTCTGGCAAAAAACACACAAACAAATGCACATGTACATTTGAATATGTCCCTGCAAGAGAAAAAGGATCAATTTTTTTCAAAGGGGTTTCCAAAGAAATCCTTTAACTCTCACAACTTTGACTTTAATCTGATAAATGTAAAAAATTATTTTGTATTTTGTTTTTGTTTTGAAATGCAAAATAATTGAAATTCGATTAGAAATTTAACATTTTGAAATAATATTTAAGGATTTAAGGATGTTGGAGATAAATTAAAAGGATTTGTATTTCGTTGTTATTATTTTTAAATAAATATTGATAAAAAACAGAATTATGTTCTCTAACCCGCATTTGTCAGATATTTTTTTGATTATTGTTGTCTGCAAAAAGGTGTTTTGCAAACAAAAAATTTAAACACTCTAATTCCGATTTTCTTCCTACAAATAAAATAAGGTTAAGTACGATTATCCTGCTGTTATTTGTGCATGAGACAAACTACACTACAAACAGTAAATCATATTCATCCTTTAAATTATTTGGAACAGAATTATAATAGACCTTGAACAGCACTAGAATAGAACTAGCGAACATGAACTAATACTGGAACAGAGCTACAAATAAACTAAAAAAATATCTGAGCTTAAACAGAACTCGTGTTGAGTTGAAAAGAACTATAACTGAACTGGAACTAAACTGGGTGTAAACAAGAACTGAATTAGATCTTAACAAGAACTGGACTAGAAGACCAGAACTGAACTTGAACTGAACTAAAACTGAACTTTAACTGAACTTTAACTGAACTACAACTAAACTAGAACTAAACTTGAACTAGAACTACAACTAAACTAGAACTAAACTTGAACTAGAACTTAACCAAAACTGAACTAGAAGACTAAAACTGAACTAAAAACTGAACCAGAACTGAATTTGAACTGAACTACAACTAAACTAGAACTGAACTTGAACTGAACTAAAACTGAACTAGAACTGAACTAGAACTGAACTACAACTAAACTAGAACCCAACTTGAACTAGAACTGAACTTGAACTGAACTTGAACTGAATTAGAACTGAACTAGAACTGAACTACAACTATACTAGAACTTGAACTGAACTAGAACTGAACTTGAACTGAACTAAAACTGAACTTGAACTGAACTACAACTAAACTAGAACTTAACCAAAACTGAACTAGAAGACTAAAACTGAACGAGAACTGAACTTGAACTGAACTAAAACTAAACTAGAACTGAACTTGTACTAGAACTTAACTTAAACTGAACTAGAAGTAGACTAGAACTGAACTTGAACTGAACTAGAGCTGAACTAAAACTGAACTAGAACTGAACTTGAACTGAACTACAACTAAACTAGAACTGAACTTGAACTAGAATTGAACTAAAACTGAACTAGAACTGAACTTGAACTGAACTGCAACTAAACTAGAACTCAACTTGAACTAGAACTGAACTTGAACTAAACTAAAACTGAACTAGAACTGAACTTGAAACTGAACTTGAACTGAACTAGAACTGAACTTGAACTGAACTAAAACTGAACTAGAACTGAACTAGAACTGAACTTGAACTGAACTAGAACTGAACTTGAACTAAAATAGAACTAAACTAGAGCTGAACTAGAACTGAACTAGAACTGAACTAGAACTGAACTAGAGCTGAACTTGACTGAACTTGAACTGAACTAGAACTGAACTTGAACTAAAATAGAACTAAACTAGAGCTGAACTAGAACTGAACTAGAACTGAATTAGAACTGAACTAGAGCTGAATTAGAACTGAACTAGAACTGAACTAGAACTAAAATAGAACTAAACTAGAGCTGATTAGAACCGAACCAGAACTGAACTAGAACTGAATTAGAACTGAACTAAAACTGAACTTGAACTGAATTAGAACTGAACTAGAGCTGAATTAGAACTGAACTAGAACTGAACTAGAACTGAACTAGAGCTGAATTAGAACTGAACTAGAACTGAACTAGAACTGAACTAGAGCTGAATTAAGAACTGAACCAGAACTGAACTAGAACTGAACTAGAGCTGAATTAGAACTGAACTAGAACTGAACTAGAACTAAAAATAGAACTAAACTAGAGCTGATTAGAACCGAACCAGAACTGAACTAGAACTGAATTAGAACTGAACTAGAGCTGAATTAGAACTGAACTAGAACTGAACTAGAACTAAAGTAGAACTAAACTAGAGCTGAATTAGAACTGAACTAAAATTGAACTAAGAAACTGAACTACAACTAAAATAGAACTGAATTAGAATTGAACTACAACTAAAATAGAACTGAACTTGAACTAGAAAACTGAACTACTGAACTAGAAACTAAACTAGAACTGAACTAGAACTTGAACTACAACTAAAATAGAAACTGAATTAGAA
>PYHX02000158.1:91258924-91274011 GCA_004302925.2 Cochliomyia hominivorax | reverse complement strand
TTTTCTTAACAGCTGTTTTTTATTTACCACCAAAACACTCAGGACACTCTCTCACTGATCTTAAGATTTTAGTTGAACTCAAAACATGACTTTAAACAAACATTTTTGAAAATATTTCAAATTGACAGTTTTAGATTTGAAGTGTCCTTTGTTTGAGTAACCAAAAAAAAAGGAACAAAAAATTAGGTTGATTTGCATTTTTAATCTCATAAGGATACAAATGATCATGAAGATCATGTTTTTTGTTTTTGTGTTTTCTTTGTTTACAAATTCAAGTACATTAAAAATTAAAATTTATGAATGAGTCAGGGATATTTTCCTGTACCTTGAGGTTTTAGCGCATTACATGAGGATTTATGATCTAAATCAAGATCATGTTTATTTTCTCTTTACGATTAGTTATGTAACAAATTTGTTTTTGTTTTTGGTCTGTCTGTCGATTTTGATGAAATGTCAGTCATGGTTGAGTAATTAAAATGTATTTCTTCTTGGAGAGTAGAATTTAATGAGGAGTTTTTTTTTAAGTTATGGGAAAATCACTTTAGAATGACACTTGATTTTTTATGGATTTTCTCTTCCTTTTAATCGCTCTCTCTTCCTCTCAAAATTTGATTTATTTCTTAAACATACATATTTTATTATAAGTAGATCAGTCCAAATTGTTAGAGTTATAAATGATCGTGTTCATAGTTTATGCTGGATTTTGGTCTTACAAATTCGCTTATCATTTTCATGTTTCTCTCTTATGTCGAACCGTTCAAAATTAATCAAATTTTACTTTTTTCTTTCTCAAGATCGTTTGCCATTTTCTTCTCATTATTAAATATTATTTCTCTCTTATGTCGATCAGTTTAAGTTTAGACGATTTTTATTTTTTGGCTTTCTATCTCTCAAGATCACATGTCATTTTCATTATTATATTAAAAATATTTCTCTCTTATGTCACACTGCCGAAAATAAAAAGAATTTTACCTGATCGTGTGACAAGCGAAAGTGTTATTTTTCAATTGATCTTTAATTTAATAAACATTTGTGAATTTATTAAAATTCAATTAATCAGATCCTTTACAATAGCTCTTTACCACATCACGATATTTTATCAAAATTCTGATAAGGAAGATCAGAATTTAAACTGATCAATATATGACTGACACCTGATCTTTAACTTTTCCAAATTTGATCAGTTAAAGTATATTTAATTCAAAAATTATTATATATTTAAACGTCTCTTCGTTATATATTCTTATCATCGCTTTATCTTTTTTTCTCTTTTACAAATGCGAGTGATCTAGTTCAGCTCAAAATGAATCGAGTTATACTTTATTGAGTTGAGGATCTTTAATCTAATAAATGTTTGTTAATTTATTAAAAATTTGTAAATGATTGATTAAGAATTTAATTGTTTTTAGTTCTCCCTCCACTTTAAGTGATCGAGATATTAAGAATGACTTACTTTACAAGTGATCTTCACAAACAAACACTTAATTTTGACAAATATTTCATTATACTCATTGTATCATAATCGAGAGTTGATCAAACACTCTGACCAAATCTCTTATTATATTTGCTTTATATTATACTTTTTCATATCACGATCAGTTTGACTTTCACAAAATTTATATTTATCGATGAAATATATATTTTTAAACTCATTCATAGAATTATCTGTCATTATTTCCATTTCTCTATTTTATTAAAACTGTATGACAATCTGAAATTTTAACGATCACTTCAAAAAGAACTAAATTGTAACTGATCATTATTTGAAAGGTCATTAATTTAAAGAGCATTTTTTTCATTGTTAAGTATCGGTTAAATATCTAATTATTCGTTTGATCACGATCACTTGATCATTCTCAGATTTAATATATCGATCGATACAAAAATTATCTGTTATGATATTTTAAAACTCAGATAAATATTTAAGTTAATTTGGATAATCGCTCGTTCACTCTCTCGCTCTCGATCTCTCTCTCTTCATTTTATTAAAATTACGTATCTGCCATTTCTAACGATCAATTTAAAATTAACCAAATTTAAGCTGATCGTTTTATAAAGGATCATTATTTTAATGAAGATTTGTTTAATTCAAGTATGGTGAAAGAACTCTCTTTCTCTAACTTACTCATAATTCTTTCTTTCAAACTCTCAAGATCATTTGGTTTTTATGTTTCCTTCAATGAAGTTTTAAATCTTGATCGGACAAAAAATAAAAAAAAATTAAATGATCAAGATATTACAGAGAGCGGTAAACAAGTGATCTTCAACTTTGGTTTATTTAAACATGTTCAACTTCCATTACTTCACGATTAACTATTTAACTGATTCATAATCCATTCAATCTTTTTTGCTCTCAAGATCCCCTGTCATCTGTCATTTTTTAATTCTCTTTGTAATCGATCTAGTATTTTTCACAATATAAGATCCACTTCAAATGTATAGAAATAAACCCCAGACAATTAGTCAAACAATTACAACATTTCTTTTCCATTTGCTATAAAAAAAACTGTTATAAAAATGATCTCTAGAAAAAGATCATTAGCATTGTCTGCACTATAAAAATTTAATAAAAGAAAATGTTACTGATCAAATTACAAAATAGTTACAAGATAAAGAAAATTCTATAAAAAAAACTATAACTTTTCTTCATTTATAATTAAAGAAATTGTTAAAAAATTGTTAAGAATAAAAGTCTTTTTCCCAACAATAGAATTCTTTCAAACTAAATGTCATCAAATTACGATCAATTTCATTAAAATGTTAAAAAATAAAATTTGAAAAAAGATCTTTTGCCGCTCAAACAATCGATTTTTTTTTGGGAAAAATTAGATTTAAACAAATTATTTCCACTTGATGATCAGACACAAGAAATTTAATAAATCAAATGAATCTTCATTTTAAGAGAAGACAATCAAGATCACTTTTGATATCATTAATCATTTTCTCTCACAACTAAATGCAGACAATTATGTCAAAAAGGGAGTTATTTACAAATTTTCAAAAGATATTTGGAAGCCAGAAATTGTCTTAAATTAATGATTATTTTAACATAAGAGTTTTACACAATTTTACCTTAAATTTAAGACATTTTCTTGAGATGACAAATGATTTTCATGAAATAAATCAAAGAAAATATTGCGGTTTTTTCCCTGAATTGTTCCAAAATTTGCGGTTATTTAAATTGTGGCATATAAATTTTTTCCCAAAGATTTATAAGCAAAAATTATGATTAATTGATTTTTAAATATGCAAAATAAGGGATGCTATGAAGGTAACGCTATATGATATACATCGGTAATGGAAACAAGATCGTATTCAATTAATTTTGAAATCATATTTCAATATTTTATTTAACCGAAAACTTTTTCATAACTGAATTAGAACTGAACTAGAACTGAACTGGAACTTAAGTAGATCGGAGGTAGAATTGAACTATAACGGAAATAGAACTAAACCGTAACTGAACTAGAACTGAATCATAACAGAAGTAGAACTGAAAGAAAACTGAATTAGAACTGTATTAGAACTGAACTATAACGGAAGAAGAACTAAACTGGAACTGAACTACAAATGAAATAGAACTGAACTAAAACTGAAGTATAACTGAACTTGAACCCAACTAGAAGTGAACCTGAACTGAACTAAAATAGAACTTGATTTGAACTAGAACACAACTGAAACTGAACTAGAACAGAATTAGAACTGAACTACAAATGAAATAGAACTGAACCAAAACTGAAATACAACAAAGTAGAACTGGACCACAACTGAATTAGAACTGAACCAAAACGAAACTAACTGAACTTGAACACAACTAGAAGTGTACTAGAACTGAACTAAAACTGAACTTGAACTGAAACTGAAATAAAATTGAACTTAAACTGAACTCGAACTCAACTAGAACTGAACTAAAATGAAATTAGAACTGAACTAAAACTGAACTAGAACTGAAGAAGAACTGAACTAAAATGGAACTAGAATTGAACTAAACTGAACTAGAACTGAACTAGAACTAAATTGGAACTAAATTAGAACTGACCAAAAAGAGAATTAGGACTGAACTAAAACTGAACTGGAACTGAAATAGAAAAAAACTAAAACTGAAGTAGAACTGAACTTGAACTCAACTAGAAGTGAACCTGAACTGAACTAAAATAGAACTTGATTTGAACTAGAACTGAACTAGAACTCAACTGGAACTGAACTAGAACAGAATTAGAACTGAACTCGAACTGAACTACAAATGAAATAGAAATGAACCAAAACTGAAATACAACAAAGTAGAACTGGACCATAACTGAATTAGAACTGAACCAAAACGAAACTAACTGAACTTGAACACAACTAGAAGTGTACTAGAACTGAACTAAAACTGAACTTGAACTGAAACTGAAATAAAATTGAACTTAAACTGAACTCGAACTCAACTAGAACTGAGTAAGAACTGAACTTGAACTCAACTAGAACTGAACCAGAACTTAACTGAAATGAAATTAGAACTGAACTAAAACTGAACTAGAACTGAACAAGAACTGAACCAGAACTGAACTTAAACTGAACTAAAACGGAACTAGAACCGAATTAAACTTGAATTAGAAATAAACAAAAACTGAATTAGAACTGAACTAAAACTGAACTAGAACTGAGTTTAAACTCAACTAGAAGTGAACATGAACTGAACTAGAACAGATCTAGAACTGAACTAGAAATGAACTTAAACTGAACCGGAACTGAACCTGAAATCAACTAGAAGTGAAGCAGAATTGAACTAAACTAGAACAGATCGAGAACTGAACTAGAAATGAACTAGAACTGGATTAGAGCTGAACTAGAACTGAACTAAAATTTAACTAAAACTGAACCTGAACTCAACTAGAAGTGAGTAGAAATGAATTAAAACTTAAGTAGAACTGAACTAGAACTGAACTGGAACTGAACTAAAACAAAAATGAAAACTGAACTGAACTTGAACTGGACTAAAACGGAACTAAACAGATCTAGAACTGAACTAGAATTTTACAAGAACTAAAGTACAACTGAAGTAAAACTAAACTAGAATTAAACTAGAGCTAAACTAAAACTGAAATAGAATTAAGCTAAAACTGAAATAGAGTATAATCTCTAGACTGGACCATGTCTTAGTTAGAGTGTAAGCTATACAATGGATTATAGTATAATCAATAATATCCCGAAATATAGTGTAAATATTGATGTGACACTGTGTAAATAAATATCACTTTAATATCTTCAATACAGTGTAAATATTGTAGGTATTGGTGTAGCACAATTCCCTTCAATACTTTTGTTATTATTGTTATAATCTGTTATAATTTTTCCATAATAATTTTAATATTTTCCAATTGTTCGTAATATTCTTATCTTTCTTTATAATTTCTTTTAATATTAACTCTTTTCTTATCGATTTCCAAACAATAAATAACATTATAACGCCTTAATACCGCAACCTTTAACCCATTCGAAGACGACTCATTCATCAAAATTATTTCACATCTTGTGTCGCGACTTTATTTGTTTAACAAACAAACGGATCGTAAAAAATTATAATGAAAAACAAATTTAAATATTTAATTGTTATGGAAAATAAACACGATCACAGAGAGGGAGAGAGAGAGGGAGAGAGAGAGAGAGAGAAAGAGAGAGATAGAGAGAGTAACTGTTATCAAAAACATAAATAAACAAACAAATAAAAACGATTAAGTCGCATACAGGAACCAACATATGCAGCTTATTAAACAGGAAGAAATAAAATTAAAGGACATTTTTCTTAAGTAATGAAAAATCCTTAAGGGGTCATATTCAAGGGACTTATAAGATATGACAAGAAAAGGGTTGTTCTATGATTGTTTTATTTTTAATGTCAGGGACAAATTGTCTTAATCTTTGTAACGATAAAAATTTAGATCTGGTGGAAATTTGTAACAAATTATTTTCTTTATAAAGAATTTGATTTTCAAGAAGTCGGATTATTAAAAAACAAATGTGAAAAAATAATTTGAGAGACAATATTTTGATAACATGTTAAAGCGATCGATAAGGGAAAATAGAGTTGTACTGAAGAAAAAATTTAAAAAAAGGTTCTTAAGCAAATAAAGTCTGTTATAGAGCACAAATCATACGCATTCGATTATTTGCTATCGTTTATACTAAAGTACAATTTGTGGTTTAACATTTTAATTTAGTTGTAGTTCAATTTAAGTTTCTAACTCAGTTCTAGTTCAATTCAAGTTCAGTTTTAGTTCCAGTTCTAATCCAGTTCTAGTTTAGTTTTAGTTCAGTTCTTAGTTCAGTTCTTGTTCAGTTTTAGTTCAGTTTAGTTCAGTTCTTGTTCAGTTTTAGTTCAGTTCTAGTTCAGTTCTTGTTCAGTTTTAGTTCAGTTCTAGTTCCAGTTCTTGTTCAGTTTTAGTTCAGTTCTTGTTCAGTTTTTGTTCAGTTTTAGTTCAGTTCTAGTTCAGTTTTATTTCAGTTTCTAGTTCAGTCCTTGTTCAGTCCTACTTAGTTCTTGTTCAGTTCAGTTCTAGTTGTTTAGTTCCTTGTTCAGTTCTACTTAGTTCTTTCAGTTTTCAATTAGTTTACTTAGTTCTTGTTTCTATTCAGTTCAGTTCTACTTAGTTCTTGCTCAGTTCTTGTTCAGTTCAGTTTCTATTTAGTTCTTGCTCAATTCTATTCATTCTAGTGTAGTTCTTGCTCAGTTCTTTCAGTTTTTGTTCAGTTCAGTTCTAGTTCTTTTTAGTCAGTTCTTAGTTCAGTTCTGTTCAGTTTAGTTCACTCTTGTTTAGTTTTAGTCAGTTTTAGTTCAGTTTTTGTTCAGTTCAATTCTAGTTCTGTTCAGTTTTAGTTCGTTCTTGTTGTTCTAGTTCAGTTCTTTGTTCTTGTTCAGTTCTAGTTCAGTTCTAGTTCAGTTCTATTCAGTTTCAGTTTTGTTCAGTTCTAGTTCAGTTCTTGTTCAGTTGGTTAGTTTAGTTCTTGCTCAGTTTCTTGTTCAGTTCAGTTCTAATTTTAGTTCTTGCTCAGTTCTAGTTCAGTTCTAGTTCAGTTCTTGCTCAGTTCTAGTTCAGTTCCCTTTAATACTTGCTGTTCTAGTTTCAGTTCTTGTTCAGTTCTACTTAGTTCTTGTTCAATTCTAGTTTAGTTCTTGCCTAAGTTCTAGTTCAGTTCCTGTTCAGTTCAGTTTCTTAGTTCTAGTTAGTTCTAGATCAGTTCTAGTTGCAGTTCTAGTTCAGTTTTAGTTTTGTTCTAGTTCGCGTTCTAATTAGGTTCTAGTCCAGTTCTAGTTAAATTATGGTTCGTTCTAGTTTTTGTATAATTAAATTTCAGTTCTATTTAATTAAAAAAAAAATTAAGAGAAATTTTCTATTGATTTCGTGGTCCTACAAACGGGATTAAGTTGAATATGTAGCAGCAGCACTTTATCAAAAAATCGATATCAATAATTTCTGTCAACAATAAATTTCCTGTTTAGATTTTTCCAATCTTCCTTGACATGAGGATGTCAACCTGTCTTTTTACAAAAGCCACCATTTACCATTTACCAGCGATATAAATCTATTGAACTCCAGCCCCCAAAAAAAAATCCTGAAGTATCAATATTCAAATGCAAACATAAAAAATATAACCAAAAAATACTTATGATGTATTTGTAAATATGTAGGAGTATTTGTATTGTTATTATTTGTATAAGAATTTCTTTTTCTTTGGAAGCAGCAAATATCCTTATCTAACTTGAAATCATGTCACCATGTTAAGGAGCAAAATACTCATACGGCAGAGAATCATCTCTTACATATTTTTAAATAAATAATAAAATCATAATGAAAAAAAATATATATAAATATTAATATTTATATAGAAAGTATAGATTTCACACGATATCTTGTTGTCTTCACTTCATTTCACTTCACCCCTCCTTTCCCAACAAGAGAAACACAACATATGCTGAGTGGTTTGCTGTTGTTGTTGCCTTTAATTTTATCATAAGATTATTTTCCGAAGGGTGTTGTAAAGGAACCCATGTAAAGGAATAAAAAGTAAATTTTTGTTAAGAAAACTGTTAAAGTAGATGTTTTAAGAGTTTTCTTCTTTTATTATTGAGAAGAAAACTATAGAAAACTTTAAATAAACTCTTTGGGAAAGATTGTGGAAAACACCTGTGTTTGATAAGGATTTTTTTCTTGCTGTTCGAAAAAAAATTATATATTGAGAAAGGTTGAAGTGTACTTATGATTTTTTTAGGAACAATGAACTCCAACTTCTTTTATTATTGAGAAGAAAACTATAGAAAAGTTTAATAAAACTCTTTGAGGAAAGATTGGGAAAACACCTGTGTTTGATAAGGTTTTTTTGTTGTTGTTCGAAAAAAAAATATATATATATTGAGAAAGGTTGAAGTGTACTAAAGTAGATGTTTTAAGAGTTTTCTTCTTTTATTATTGAGTAAGAAAACTATAGAAAAGTTTAATAAAACTCTTTGAGGAAAGATTGAGGAAAACACCTGTGTTTGATAAGGTTTTTTTGTTGTTGTTCGAAAAAAAATATATATATTTGAGAAAGGTTGAAGTGTACTTATGATTTTTATTAGGAACAATGAACTCCAATTTGTTGGATGAATAAATTTTATATAAATAAAATTAAAATCAAAAAAATTGATAATAAAATTTTATATAAATTTAAATTATTCAATAAAAAAATTTCTAGATGGAGGAATTAGAATAAAATATATAGTTGGAACGAGTGTAAAAGCTACAGACTGGACAAAATTAAACACTACAAACAGAAACAAACCATGAAGAAGAAATCAACATTGAATATAGTTGATTTGAGATTGAATAACTTTAAACTGTAGTGGACTAGAGTGGAAACTATAGTCTAGACTAGAGTAGAAACTATAGTCTAGACTAGAGTAGAAAACTATAGTCTAGACTAGAGTAGAAACTATAGTCTAGACTACAGTACAAACTATAGTCTAGACTACAGTACAAACTATAGTCTAGACTACAGTACAAACTATAGTCTAGACTACAGTACAAACTATAGTCTAGACTACAGTACAAACTATAGTCTAGACTACAGTACAAACTATAGTCTAGACTACAGTACAAACTAGTCTCGACTACAGTACAAACTATAGTCTAGACTACAGTACAAATTATAGTCTAGACTACAGTACAAATTATAGTCTAGACTACAGTACAAACTATAGTCTAGACTACAGTACAAACTATAGTCTAGACTAGAGTACAGACTATAGTCTAGACTACAATACAAACTATAGTCTAGACTACAGTACAAACTATAGTCTAGACTACAGAAACTATAGTCTAGACTACAGTACAACTTAGTCTAGACTACAGTACAAACTATAGTCTAGACTACAGTACAAACATAGTCTAGACTACAGTACAAACTATAGTCTAGACTACAGTTAATAATAGTCTAGACTACAGTAAACTATAGTCTAGACTACAGTACACTATAGTCTAGACTACAGTACAAACTATAGTCTAGACTAGTACAAACTATAGTCTAGACTACAGTAAAACTATAGTCTAGACTACAGTACAAACTATAGTCTAGACTACAGTACAATATAGTCTAGACTACAGTACAAACTATAGTCTAGACTACAGTACAAACTATAGTCTAGACTACAGTACAAACTATAGTCTAGACTACAGTACAAACTATAGTCTAGACCTACAGTACAAACTATAGTCTAGACTACAGTACAAACTATAGTCTAGACTACAGTACAAACTATAGTCTAGACTACAGTACAAACTATAGTCTAGACTACAGTACAAACTATAGTCTAGACTACAGTACAACTATAGTCTAGACTAGAGTACAAACTATAGTCTAGACTAAGTACAAACTATAGTCTAGACTAAGTACAAACTATAGTCTAGAACTAAGTACAAACTATAGTCTAGACTACAGTACAAACTATAGTCTAGACTACAGTACAAACTATAGTCCTAGACTACAGTACAAACTATAGTCTAGACTACAGTACAAACTATAGTCTAGACTAGAGTACAAACTATAGTCTAGACTAGAGTACAAACTATAGTCTAGACTAGAGTACAACTATAGTCTAGACTAGAGTACAAACTATAGTCTAGACTACAGTACAAACTATAGTCTAGACTACAGTACAAACTATAGTCTAGACTACAGTACAAACTATAGTCTAGACTAACAGTACAAACTATAGTCTAGACTACAGTACAAACTATAGTCTAGACTACAGTACAAACTATAGTCTAGACTAGAGTACAAACTATAGTCTAGACTAGAGTACAAACTATAGTCTAGACTACAGTACAAACTATAGTCTAGACTAGAGTACAAACTATAGTCTAGACTAGAGTACAAAACTATAGTCTAGACTAGAGTACAAACTATAGTCTAGACTAGAGTACAACTATAGTCTAGACTAGAGTACAAACTATAGTCTAGACTAGAGTACAGAACTATAGTCTAGACTAGAGTACAGACTATAGTCTAGACTAGAGTACACTACTATAGTCTAGACTAGAGTACAGACTATAGTCTAGACTAGAGTACAGCTATAGTCTAGACTAGAGTACAAACTATAGTCTAGACTAGAGTACAGACTATAGTCTAGACTAGAGTACAGACTATAGTCTAGACTAGAGTACACTATAGTCTAGACTAGAGTACAGACTATAGTCTAGACTAGAGTACAGACTATAGTCTAGACTAGAGTACAGACTATAGTCTAGACTAGAGTACAAACTATAGTCTAGACTAGAGTACAGACTATAGTCTAGACTAGAGTACAGACTATAGTCTAGACTAGAGTACAAACTATAGTCTAGACTAGAGTACATAGAGTACAGACTATAGTCTAGAGAACAGACTATAGTCTAGACTAGAGTACAGACTATAGTCTAGACTAGAGTAGAAACTATGGTCTTACCAGTGTATAAACTGTAACTAAATTCAGAAAATTTGAATTTTGTAACTCTTTTTAACGGTTCTTATTCTGATTGAAGCGCCAAAATTAATTAACCGTTTTTTTTTTTTTGCTTCAAAAAGAAATTTAAAATGATTGATGATTGATCTTAAGAAATATTTTAACATCTTCTGAATTACATAATTTTAAGATTAAACAAATTCAATACAAAATTAATTAATTAATAAAAAACATGATTGTGCAAAAAAATATTTATTTCATAAAAAATGGAAAAATTCTTCCCAGGTTTGCGAAAATATCAAATAAATGGAATTAATCCAAAACCATAGAAAAGAACTATTATTATGGAAATAAACGTAAAACCACCAAAGATAAAACACGTTATATGCAAATTTCCTTTTATGTTCCAGATTCCAAACCAAATCGAATGATGTTTTGATCCCTTCGAAATAAAAAATTGCAATAATCAATCAATGCAAAACAGGGAGAATGAAAAACAAAAACAACATCGAAAAAAAATCAATAAATAATCATTAGAGATGAGAAGAAATGAAGATGATGATGATGATGAGAAGATGATGCTGGTTGTGGTGGTTAAAAAAAAATAACTGTTGAACTTTGATGGTGTTGTTGTTGCTTATTATGATTGACAGCTTGTCAAAGGTTAATCAGTCATTATTAAGGATTTGAAACTCTGGCAAAAACACACACAAACAAATGCAACATGCACATTTGAATATGTCCCTGCTAGAGAAAAAGGATCAATTTTTGTTTTCAAAGGGGTTTCCAAAAAAATCCTTTAACTCTCACAACTTTGACTTAATCTGATAAATGTAAAAAATTATTTTGTATTTGTTTTTGTTTTGAAATGCAAAATAATTGAAATTCGATTTAGAAATTTAACATTTTGAAATAATATTTAAGGATTTAAGGATGTTGGAGATAAATTAAAAGGATTTGTTTTTCGTTGCTATTATTTTTAAATAAATATTGATAAAAAAAATGAATGATGTTCTCTAACCCGCATTTGTCAGATTTTTTTTTTTTTTTGAAATTATTGTTGTCTGCAAAAAGGTGTTTTGCAAACAAAAATTTAAACACTCTAATTCCGATTTTCTTCCTACAAATAAAATAAGGTTAAGTACGATAATCATGCTGTTATTTGTGTATGATACAAACTACACTACAAACAGTAAATCATATTCATCCTTTAATTATTTGGAACAGAATTATAATAGACTTGAACAGCACTAGAATAGAACTAGCGAACATGAACTAATACTGGAACAGAGCTACAAATAAACTAAAAAATATCTGAGCTTAAACAGAACTCGTGTTTGAGTTGAAAAAGAACTATAACTGAACTGGAACTAAACTGGGTGTAAACAAGAACTGAATTAGATTTAACAAGAACTGGACTAGAAGACCAGAACTGAACTTGAACTGAACTAAAACTGAACTTTAACTGAACTTTAACTGAACTACAACTAACTAGATAAACTTGAACTAGAACTACAACTAAACTAGAACTAAATTGAACTAGAACTTAACCAACTGAACTAGAAGACTAAAACTGAAACTAAAACTGAACCAGAACTGAATTTGAACTGAACTACAACTAAACTAGAACTGAACTTGAACTGAACTAAAACTGAACTAGAACTGAACTAGAACTGAACTACAACTAACTAGAACCCAACTTGAACTAGAACTGAACTTGAACTGAACTTGAACTGAATTAGAACTGAACTAGAATGAACTACAACTATACTAGAACTTGAAACTGAACTAGAACTGAACTTGAACTGAACTAAAACTGAACTTGAACTGAACTACAACTAAACTAGAACTTAACAAAACTGACTAGAGACTAAATGAACGAGACTGAACTTGAACTGAACTAAAACTAAACTAGAACTGAACTGTACTAGAACTTAACTTAAACTGAACTAGAAGTAGACTAGAACTGAACTTGAACTGAAACTAGAGCTGAACTAAAACTGAACTAGAACTGAACTTGAACTGAACTACAACTAAACTAGAACTGAACTTGAACTAGAATTGAACTAAAACTGAACTAGAACTGAACTGAACTAGAATAGACTAGAACTGAACTTGAACTGAACTGAGCATGGAATAAAACTGAACTAGAACTGAACTTGAACTGAACTACAACTATAAACCTAGAACTGAACTTGAAACTAGAATTGAACTAAAAACTGAACTAGAACTGAACTGAACTGAACTGGCAAACTAACTAGAACTCAACTTGAACTAGAACTGAAACTTGAACTAAACAAAACTGAACTAAGAACTGAACTTGAAACTGAACTTGAACTGAACTAGAACTGAACTTGAACTGAACTAAACTGAACTAGAACTGAACTAGAATGAACTTGAACTGAAACTAAACTGAATTGAACTAAAATAGAACTAGAACTAGAGCTGAACTAGAACTGAACTATGAACTGAAAACTAGAACTGAACTAGAACTTGGAACTTGAACTAGTTGAACTTGAACTGAACTAGAACTGAACTTGAACTAAAATAGAACTAAACTAGAGCTGAAAAACTAGAACTGAACTAGAACTGAATAGAACTGAACTAGAACTGAATTAGAACTGAACAAAAAAAGAAAAACTAGACTGAACTAGAACTAAAATAGAACTAACTAGAGCTGATTTAGAACCGAACCAGAAACTGAACTAGAACTGAATTAGAACTGAACTAAAACTGAACTTGAACTGAATTAGAAACTGAACTAGAGCTGAATTAGAACTGAACTAGAACTGAACTAGAACTGAAACTAGAGCTGAATTAGAACTGAACTAGAACTGAACTAGAACTGAACTAGAGCTGAATTAGAACTGAACCAGAAACTGAACTAGAACTGAACTAGAGCTGAATTAGAACTGAACTAGAACTGAACTAGAACTAAAATAGAACTAAACTAGAGCTGATTAGAACCGAACCAGAACTGAACTAGAACTGAATTAGAACTGAACTAGAGCTTGAATTAGAACTGAACTAGAACTGAACTAGAACTAAAGTAGAACTAAACCTAGAAGCTGAATTAGAATTGAACTAAAATTGAACTAGAACTGAACTACAACTAAAAATAGAACTGAATTAGAATTGAACTACAAACTTAAAATAGAACTGAACTTGAACTGAACAAGAACTGAACTAGAACTAAACTAGAACTGAACTAGAACTGAACTACAACTAAAATAGAACTGAATTAGAATTGAACTAGAATTGAAATATAATTAAACTAAACTGAAGTAAAACTGAATTAAATCAAAGTAAAACTAAACTAAATCGGAACGATATAGTTCAGTTTTTTTTCAGTTTTTTTATGGAACGATAAGAAAATGAAACTTAAACTGTAAAAATGATTTCACAATTCCCCTAATATTCATCACAATTTACTTGCACTCTTCCAAACAATTATTTTCCTCACAGAGTTTCATTACTCTAATGACCTTTTTGTTTTCGCTGTTTTGCTATTAACGACATATATTTCCCTCATATTTCCATCCATGATGAGTTCGATGTCAACATTCTCGACATCTCATGTTAAATCGCGGCTGCACTTACAAAGTGCGGTAAAGATTTTTGTTAATGATGATGTTGATGATGACAATACAAAGTGCCAGAGAGAGAGAGAGAGAAGTTTGGATGTCATTGCAAGCTGCTGATGGTAATGCAATATTATGGTGGTGAATTTTGCGAAGAAAAAAGAACTTTTGGCCGACATTTGTTGTGTGCGAAAACGGAAAACTAGAAAAATTTAGTTTATTGTGCTGAAAATGTTTCAACATTTTCGCTAATGATTTCAATTATGTTTCACAATTCATTAAATTTACGGAATTTTTATTTAAGTTTATTTTGATGAAATTTCATTTAACGACTTCTGTTGACACTAATCACTGAAATGTTTGAGCATAAACATCATTAATCAATCGACAAATCGAATCGAATAAAAATATAAAAATTTTAATTGTTTTAGAATTTTTTTTTTCGAAATGATTTGATTCGAATAGAATTTAATAGAAAAAGACTTTAGGCGCGTGGTTGGTTAATGACTTTTTTTGTTGGATAATAAAATTAGAGAAAGAACATAAAAT
>PYHX02000158.1:91210726-91258824 GCA_004302925.2 Cochliomyia hominivorax | reverse complement strand
GGAAAATAACATTAAATACTGAAATTAAGAATTTTGTGATCATTAATCTTATTGATGAATTTAATTTGTAACCAGGAAATTAACATTTTTTTAGATTTTATTAAGACGATTTGCGTGAATAATGTCAAACATGAATTCACTATTTAAAAAATTAAAAAAAAAAAAATATTTTTGAAATCACAATTAATTCCAAAACTCAAATTCCCTCCAAAAATCATTTTGACTAATTCTTTCAATATTTCTTACAAAAAAATATTAAATTCTCAAGGTCATAAATTTTCTAGAAACCGTTAATAATTGATGTTTTCATATTTCTTTTCTGAAACTCATAAAAAAATCTGAAAATATTACGTTTTCCTCGAAAAGTCATAAAATTATATTTTTAATTAGCGTGAAATTTGCTCGGTTTCCTTTTTTTTCGCAAAACACAACATTCGAACGCCATTAAGGAAATCGTATGGCAACAATTTACCCCTTTTTTATTGGTTTCGATAGGAAAAATATTTCGCAAAATTATAAATCAAAATTTATGACATAAAATGGATTAAAAAAATCTTTTTGTGGTGAAAACAAGAAATAAACATGAAAATTAACACACTGAGATTACAAAGCGACAACAAGGATATTAACAGCAAGCAAAAGGATAATAAATTAATAAACAACAATAACAAATAACAATAAAATTAAGAATTTTCGCACATTAAACAGGCGCTGCTTTAATAAAAGTCATCATAAATCATAAATGATGAAATTTTTTTTAAAAATTTAAAAAATTTAATTAATCAATGGATGGGAATTATCTTGAAATTGAAAATTTTACAGTTCACTTTCTAAATTTTTTAGGGAAAATTTCAAATTCTTTGTGAAAATTTCAAATTTCAGTGAAAATTTCAAAATTTCCAGTGAAAATTTCAAATTTTAGTGAAAATTTCAAATTTTTGTGAAATTCAATTTTGGAAATTTAATTCTGTGAAAATTTCAAATTCTTGTGAAAATTTCAAATTTTGTGAAATTAATTTGATTCAAATTTTGTGAAAATTTCAAATTTTTGTGAAAATTTCAAATTTTTGTGAAAATTTTTTTGTGAAAATTTCAAATTTTTGTGAAAATTTCAAATTTTTGTGAAAATTTCAAATTTTTGTGAAAATTTCAAATTTTTGTGAAAATTTCAAATTTTTGTGAAAATTTCAAATTCTTGTGAAAATTTCAAATTTTTGTGAAAATTTCAAATTTTTGTGAAAATTTAAAATTTTTGTGAAAATTTCACATTTTTAGTAAAAATTTCAAATTTATGTGAAAA
This sequence comes from Cochliomyia hominivorax, assembly GCA_004302925.2. NCBI lineage: Eukaryota > Metazoa > Arthropoda > Insecta > Diptera > Calliphoridae > Cochliomyia > Cochliomyia hominivorax. The sequence goes on along the minus strand of PYHX02000158.1, from coordinate 91,257,524 downwards.
TTTCAAATTTTTGTGAAAATTTCAAATTTTTGTGAAAATTTCAAATTTTGTGAAAATTTCAAATTTTTGTGAAAATTTCAAATTTTGTGAAAATTTCAAATTTTTGTGAAAATTTAAATTTTTTTGTGAAAATTTAAATTTTTTGTGAAAATTTTAAAATTTTGTGAAAATTTCAAATTTTTTTTTGAAAATTTAAAATTTTAGTGAAAATTTCAAATTTTTTGTGAAAATTTCTAATTTTAGTGAAAATTTCAAATTTTAGTGAAAATTTCAAATTTTAGTGAAAATTTCAAATTTTAGTGAAAATTTCAAATTTTAGTGAAAATTTCAAATTTTAGTGAAAATTTCTAATTTTAGTGAAAATTTCAAATTTTAGTGAAAATTTCAAATTTTAATAAACAAAAATTTCACAATTTAAATGAGAAATTTAAAAAAATTTCAAATTTTAGAAAAAAATTTTTCAAATTTTTTGAAAATTTCAAATTTTGTGAAAATTTCAAATTTCATTTCAAATTCAAAAATGAAAATTTAAATTTTGTGAAAATTTCAATTTTGTGAAAATTTCAAATTTTTGTGAAAATTTCAAATTTTTGTGAAAAAATTTTTGTGAAAATTTGTGAAAATTTCAAATTTTGTGAAAATTTCAATTTTTGTGAAAATTTCAAATTTTTGTGAAAATTTCAAATTTTGTGAAAATTTCAATTCTTGTGAAAAATTTTTGTGTGAAAATTTTTTTGTGTTTAATTTTTGTGAAAATTTCTTGTGAAAATTTCAAAATTTCAAATTTTTGTGAAAATTTCAAATTTTTGTGAAAATTTCAAATTTAGTGAAAATTCAAATTTTTGTGAAAAAAATTTGAAAATTTAAATTTTTGTGTGAAAATTTTGAAAAAAATGAAAATTTTTTTTAGTGAAAATTTCAAATTTTTGAAAATTTCAAATTTTAGTGAAAATTTCAAATTTTAGTGAAAATTTCAAATTTTAGTGAAAATTTCAAATTTTAGTGAAAATTTTTGTTTTAGTGAAAATTTCAAATTTTAGTGAAAATTTCAAATTTTAGTGAAAATTTCAAATTTTAGTGAAAATTTCAAATTTTAGTGAAAATTTCAAATTTTAGTGAAAATTTCAAATTTTTGTGAAAATTTTTTTTGTGAAAATTTCAAATTTTTGTGAAAATTTCAAATTTTTGTGAAAATTTCTAATTTTTTGTGAAAATTTCAAATTTTAGTGAAAATTTCAAAATTTTTGTGCAAATTTAAAATTTTCAGTTAGTTTAAGTTCCGTTCTAGTTCTGTTCTATTTCAGTTTCTGTTCATTTCAATTTTACTTGGACTTGTTCTGTTCTGCAGTGTTCTACTTTCCTTCCATAATTTTGCTATTAACGTCCTTTTAAAATATTTAAAGGACACAAAAAAAATCTAAACAAACATTTGACTTTAATTTACAAACAACTTCCAGCTAATTACACGATTCCAAATATTTAAGTTACATGAATATGAGAGAACATTGTTTGAGGTTTTATTGGAAAAATGACATTATTTAGAGAAAAAGGATGTTTTCGAAATTGAGGTTAAATAAAGCGGGTCAAAAGAAAATAATTAAAATCTTAAGATGTTTATTTTAATTATGCAAATATTTATTTTAGTTTTTCTTTTGCCATTAATTTATGATGAATTTTATAGCATTTTTTCTTCTTCTTTTGTATTAAAAAGGAAAATGTTCTGAAAATTTTCTTAGGAAAAATTTGCATTGTTTTTCAAATATTTGTGGTTTGTTTTGGTGATTTACGCCAAAGAATTTTGTAATAAATTTATGAAAAAGATTTTCAATAAAAGAAATGATTTTGAAATAAAATTAATGAACTGAAACCATTTTAATAATGAAATTTTGATATGAAAATTGAATTCAATATTTTTTTTTTAATTTAAACAAAAGAATTTGAAAAATTCAAGAGTCATAAAAATTGTCATAAAGTGAAAAGAAATGACACTAATGACTCATAAAATTTAAATACAATTCAAATCAATACAGACAACTATAAAAATACACACAAACACACACACACACACACGCACACATACAATGAGAACAAATAGAAAATAGATTCCTTTAGAGAGCTCAGAGAGATCCTTGTTGAGAAAGAAAATATAAAAAATTTATTTAATCTTTTTCACTCTCTATTTTCAACAAAACCACATAAGATTTAGAGATATAGTGTTTTTCAGGAGATGAGATTTTTAGTCACATTAATTTCTTTAATAGAAGATTTTAAAAATTATCGCAAATACTTGTCGTTTTGACACATCATAAAATAGTCAGGATAAACAAAGCAAAACGCCACAGGACATTTTTTATGAAAGCAAAAATTTCTTCCTTTTTTTCTTTTCTTTCTTTTTGTGCGCTGAAAACAAAACAAATTTTGAACAAGGTGTTTTTTTTTATTTCTTAGTTGCCACAACTAAATAAAATCCTATAGATTTTTCAATGAAGAAGAGAATATAAAAGAAAATATGAAAAGAATTTATTATTAATCATAAATTGCAAATGAAATGAGCCAAAACGAATCCTTTTTAAAGGAGAAAACAAAAACATTATTTCGTTACACAATCTGCAAAATAATTTTAGTTCAGAAGAATAAAAAACAAAAAACAGAAGAGTATTGAAATCTAAAGATCACAGTTTTCATATTTAAGAGAACAACAGTGTCATTGAAGAGATCTTTAGAAATTGAGAAATTTCTCTGAAATTTATGGTTCATAATTCATCAGGTACAATAATATTTTTTTTTTTAAGAATTTCATTTTCAAATCTGAACAAAATAATAAAATTTGTTAAAACATTCTGTGAGGTCTTAAATTATGAAATTAATTATATATTTAAACAGGTAATAAAGATAAATTTTACTTCAGTTCTATTTCTGTTCCAGTTCAGGTCAAGTTTGATTACAATTAAGCTTCAGAGAGTTCTAGTTCAGTTTTAGTTTAATTCTTCTTTCAAGTTTTTAATACTTTTAGTTCGGATCAGATTTTATTCAGTTCTTGTTTATTTCTAGTTCAGTTCTAGTTAAATTATAGTTTTAGTTCAGTTCTAGTTCTGTTTTAGTTCGGTTCTAGTTCAGTTCTAGTTCAGCTCTAGTTCAGTTCTAGATCAGTTCTATTTCAGCTCTAATTCAGTTCTAGTTCAGTTCTAGTTAAATTATAGTTTTAGTTCAGTTCTAGTTCTGTTTTAGTTCTGTTCTAGTTCAGTTCTAGTTCAGCTCTAGTTCAGTTCTAGATCAGTTCTAGTTCAGTTCTGGTTCAGTTCTAATTCAGTTCTAGTTCAGTTCTAGTTAAATTCTAGTTCAGTTCTGTTCCAGTTCAGTTCTAGTTTAGTTCTAGTTCAGTTCTAGTTCAGTTCTGGTTCAGTTCTAGTTCAGTTCTGGTTCAGTTTTAGTTTAGTTCAGTTCTAGTTTAGTTTTAGTTCAGTTTTAGCTCAGTTCTAGTTCAGTTTAGTTCTAGTTTAGTTCTGGTTCAGTTCTAGTTCATTTGTAGTTAAATTCTAGTTCAGTTCTGTTCCAGTTCAGTTCTGTTCAAGTTCTAGTTCAATTTTAACTCATTTCGTTTCAGAAGGTCCCTTTGCGTTTCCTTTTTACGTAACGAAGAATTGAAATTAACGAAAATTGGAAATTAAATTAGAGGTCTGAAAAATAATTGAAGCAAAGTTGTGTTAAAGAATAAGAGAAAATAAAGCCACAAATATTTCTTACATCAAAAGTCGCCAAATCCGTCAGAGATTCTAAAGAGCCACTTCCATAAAAGGGCATTCGTAAGCAACTTAACACAGGGCATTGGCGAAGTAGATGAAGAATAGTGCATGTACCCCTAAGCCACAATGTCCAGGCACTGCAGCAACTGTGTCCTTCAAGAGAGTTCTCGAGATCGAGATATTGAGTTGGAATGATGTTCTTAACCCATCTAGTCGGGGCCATATCATCCTGTTCATTAAACACGATGGTTCGATCATCTACCGCTATTGAGCCTTAGTATAGAGTTCTTCCTATACGCATCTCCTGCAGGGAGTAAGTGGTAGACCACACAGACAATCAGTGACACCCTCCGAGAGGTTAGCACCTCATTTATGCTAGAGCATTAACCATCAGCTTTTCCTGGTTAGTCAAATTTTCTTGCAATCAGAATTGTGCAATGGACCGACCTGCGGCCTTGCAGTCGGTACAAAGCATGATATCCCGATAGTGTATTAAGCCTCACCACAGATTAAAAGATCCAATTAAAATTTCTGGAGCTAATCTGATATCTGTGGCTTTACTGCAAATATATATCGCAATCATACTTATGGATATCCTGCGTATTCAAACTCCACGTCATTCCACTATCAAGAATTGTTCCCAGGCATTAAGTGCTGTTGGATAGCAACAAAGTCACTTCGCCTAGCAATGGGAGTCTGTAGTCTGGTATTTTGTATATCCCAGTGGTTACTACCAGCTTCGTTTTCACAGGATACACAGTCGGTCCACTTTCAGTACCTCTAACACTAAGAGATTTTAAATCCAGTTTCAATCTCAAATTGGCTTCATTTCTAGCTCATTTTAATTTGGTTCAATATCAGTTGCAGTTTCGTCTGGGTTAATTTTTAAGGTCCTTTTCCAAAATTTTGTATATAAAAATTTTCTTATTGTTGTTCTCAACTGAACTAGAAATAACCTTAAAGCAAATTAGTTATTAATTCTATATTAATCTGGCGATTAAAGATAAAAATCCTTTTTTATAACCGTTAAACTGTAATTGATACAATTTCTTCCTTTTTTCCTTAATATTCGTTCACTGACATAATTTCATTTGACAGTTCCATTAATTTTCTCTGAAACTGTAAATGATCAACAGAAGGTAAACTTTCAGTTTCATTATCCTTTTTTTGTTGTATCCTTGAGAACTATTTTACCTCTTTATATAAATAGAGCGCAAATAATATTGAAAAAAGGATACAAATTGATGCGTAATTTCTTGAACATTAAAAGACAACAAAATGAAAATAATGTTAATTTGAGATTTTTTTTTTTTTTTTTTTTTTGCAAAACACACATGTGTTCTGATGAAAATAGATGAAAAAGAGCATCCATTAGATTCAAACATTAGAAAACTATAACGGCGTAATTTTTTCCTTTCATCACAAATTAAGATGCATTTAATCAGTGAAGTAGAAAATTGAGAAAATTGCGCATGTTGATGTTCATTTTGTGAAACCGAAAACAAAAGGAAAATATTCACGTAACCCATTTTAAGACGTAATTGAAAATAGAAGAAAATTATGAAACTTAAGGGCTGTAAAAGGACCAAAGAAAATGAAACCAAGTCAATCTTAATTTGTGATAAATTGTAGGAAAAGTTGAACTGAACTAGAAAATAAGTGGAATTGAAATATACGCCGAATTAAATTAATTAGAGTTAGAACTGCACAAGAACTGAATGAGAACTGAACTAGAATTGAAATAAAACTGAACTAGAACTGAATTAGAGCTGAATTAGAGCTGAGATATAGACTGAACTATAACTGAATTAGAACTGAACTAGAACTGAATTAGAGCTGAGATATAGACTGAACTATAACTGAATTAGAACTGAACTATAACTGAACTAGAACTGAACTAGAGCTGAACTAGAACTGAATTAGAGCTGAGATATAGACTGAACTATAACTGAACTACAACTGAACTGAATTAGAGCTGAATTAGACTGAACTATAACTGAATTAGAACTGAACTATAACTGAACTAGAACTGAATTAGAGCTGAGATATAGACTGAACTATAACTGAATTAGAACTGAACTATAACTGAACTATAACTGAACTAGAACTGAATTAGAGCTGAGATATAGACTGAACTATAACTGAACTAGAACTGAACTATAACTGAACTAGAACTGAACTATAACTGAACTAGAACTGAATTAGAGCTGAGATATAGACTGAACTATAACTGAATTAGAACTGAACTATAACTGAACTATAACTGAACTAGAACTGAACTATAACTGAACTAGAACTGAATTAGAACTGGGATATAGACTGAACTAGAACAGAACTAGAACTGATTTAGACTGAACTAAAACTGAACCGAACTGAACTAGAGCTGAACTAGAGCTGTACTAGAGATGATCTAGAACTGAAGTAGAACTGAACTAAAACTGAACTAGAACTGAACTGAAGCTGAACTGGAACAGAACTGAACTTTTATTTAGAACAGAAATTGACTTGATTTAGATGTGAGCTAGAAGCCATCTTTTGTACTAAAGTTGAATGGATTTTTTTAGAATTAAAATAGAACTGAACAAGAGCTGGATTAGAATCGATTTAGTTAGAATCAATTGAAGGAACTAAAAAACTAAGATCGAAATGAAGTTAAAGAAAACAAAAACCAGAACTGAAGACGACACTGCAATTGAACTGATTTGGAAATGAAATGGAAAACAGCTAGAACGGTGAAACTGATCTGAAACAAAGTTTGAATGGAAATAGAAGTGAACCAATATTAAACTAGTAACCAGCACTGATTTAGAACTGAATGAGGGCAGAGAACCACTGCAGTGAACTTGAATTCAAAGAACTGAATTCTAGAAACGAAATGGAAATTAATTAAAAGAATTGAATTCTAGAACTGATCTAGACCAGCAGTGAAATGGACTTAATATACTAGAACCAAGCTTTAACTGAAGGGGAACTAAAATAGAGCTTCCTCCCTCTCCTAACATTCTCGACGACTTTTCTCAAAAGTTTTGCCAAAATTTCTTTATTCGAAAAAATGTAAATTTTATAATCCTTTTTAAACTTTTCCCTCAAACTCATAGCTTACATGTTGGAGGGAGAAGTTTGAAAAGGATTATAAATTTTTGCACACAAAAATTAACATTTTTTCCATTTAACAAATTTGCAACCTTAAACAGCTGTAGATCTAGAAAAAAAAATCGGAACAAAAAAAGGTTAAACTCTATTATTAAAGACTTTATTCATTTTTTGTACATTTTTCTTGTTGTTGTTGCTCTACGTCAGACTCTCTGTTGTTTATTCAAAAGAGAAGTGTTGCATGCTGCATAACAATGCAACAGAAAACAAAAAAGAAATTAACTGAATACAGAATTTTGTTGTTGTCGTAGTCGTTTGCTACAACTAATAGTGCCACTGATGGTGTTAGTTGTTATTGCTGCTATTGTTGTTCTTGTTGTTGTTGTTGTTACTTTCTTGTCATGTCTAACGATTTGCTCTGGGTTTTGAATGTCAAACCTAGTGGAAGGACTAAAGCAACAGAAACAGAAAAGGAGAGAGAGAGAGAGAGAGAGGGAAAGGGAAAATACTAAAGCAGACACAAATCTGTTTAGTACAGAGACGACCACCCGTAGATGTCCTGCTGTGACCAAAAAGGCTCGTGTTAAAGTACATAAAACGATTCTTCCTTCATTCTTCATTCTATTGTTTTCTCAAACTCTCTCGTATTGATTGAATCCTGAATAAAAAAATCATAGAATGAGTTCGTTTTCACTGTCTCTGAAATTTAGTAAAGTTTTGAAATAATGTTTGGTTTTGAAGAGTGTTAAAATTAAGATGTCCTGCTGTCTAAAGTCCTTCCTATGTAAAAGTGTTTGTGTGTGTGTATTTGTTGTGAATTTAATCTTATGATGATTATGCGGATGAGAATTTATTTAGGATGTTCTAATGATGATGATGATGATGACGATGATGCTGAGTTTTAAAAGTCCAAAGATTTGTATTGATGGTTTTACAAGTCAGTACGTTGGGTCGATAAAAATAAAATTCTATTTTATTTGCTTTTAAGCCGATTAAGTGTTTTTAATTATGATTTATTGTTATTTCTCTATTTACAGTTTTTTCACATTTTTTTGGCAAAAGATTTAAAAATGACATAAAAAAACAATATGTCTATTTTTGTCTTTCTGTCACTAAATTGTGACAATATTTGGATCATATATTTTGGTTTTAAAAAAGAGATTAAAAAATAATAAATTTTAATAACTTACGTGAATTTTAAAAGGGAAAGAGTTAATTAATGCCAACATACCTGGAAAGAAACGAAAATTTGTGAAAAATTATTCATAATTTTAGTGAAAATTTCAAATTTTAGTGAAAATTTCAAATTTTAGTGAAAATTTCAATTTTAGTGAAAATTTCAAATTTTAGTGAAAATTTCAAATTTTAGTGAAAATTTCAAATTTTAGTGAAAATTTCAAATTTTAGTGAAAATTTCAAATTTTAGTGAAAATTTCAAATTTTAGTGAAAATTTGAAATTTCAAATTTTAGTGAAATTTCAAATTTTAGTGAAAATTTCAAATTTTAGTGAAAATTTCAAATTTTAGTGAAAATTTCAAATTTTAGTGAAAATTTCAAATTTTAGTGAAAATTTCAAATTTTAGTGAAAATTTCAAATTTTGAATTCAATTAGTGAAAATTTCAAATTTTAGTGAAATTCAATTTAGTGAAAATTTCAAATTTTAGTGAAAATTTCAAATTTTAGTGAAAATTTCAAATTTTAGTGAAAATTTCAAATTTTAGTGAAAATTTCAAATTTTGTGAAAATTTCAAAATTTTGTGAAAATTTCAAATTTTAGTGAAAATTTCCAATTTTTTGAAAATTTCCAATTTTATGAAAAATTCAAATTTAAGTGAAAATTTCAAATTTTAGTGAAAATTTCAAATTTTTGTGAAAATTTCAAATTTTATTGAAAATTTCAAAATTTTAAATTCTTATAGATTTTCAGAACTGATCTCTCACTGAACTGAATTAGCAGTGAACTAAAACTGCACTAGAACTGTACTGGAACTGAACTAAAACTGAGTTTTAACTGGAACTGAATTAAAATAAAAAAACTCTGGGTTAAAATTCAGGACCTTTTATTTTTCACATAATTTTATTCAATTACAGTTAACTTCGGTGGGCAAATCAATTTCGCCCAAACCCGGTTTAAGAGCAATTAGCTCTATCAAAGAAATACCATGCAATAGATCGTTCAAAACTGGAACTGCCAAAGACTCCAAAGTATGACTCACAGCATTCTTTTCCATAAACGTTAAATAGATAAATTCCTCGATCCAGGCATTAATCAATTTCGTATAAATCAAACTGTTCATGAATCCAGTACTTTTCGAATGGACAGCTTCCAAGTCCACATCAACCTTAAAGCTACGAACAGCTAAACCACCCGACAGTAAAGGTTTTAAAAATAGACTACCCCTCACACGAAGGTTTACGAGTTCCAGACGAAAGAGACCATCACCAAATACAGCTTGAGGTGTGCCGAATATGTTGTTAATACCATTCAGCTGATAAGAACTATGGACCTGAAGAGAAGGGAAATTGAGGTCGTAGGAAATTTTATGCAGAATATTATTCCAATGTAAAACTTTAACATCAAATTCGTTAAGGCCGGTTATTACGAGGCTGGAGAGATTTCCTTTGAGACTAAGGGAAGGGAAGGGAAGGGAAGGGAGAGGCATCAAGATTATTTGTTTGTTTATGGGGGAAGTTAAGAATAAATACCTCCAATTGGGCTTGACAAAGTCAAATGGTACAAACTCGTTCTGGTAGGGGGCCAAAGGGGGAATGTCTTTTTCTGGAAAACCGCATTGCATTTGTAGTTTTAAATATTCCACTATTTCTCGTAGATCATCATCAAATTTCGTGCGCATTGCTGGATTTATTTCAGCCAGATCTTGGGCCAAGGAGGAAGCCATTACTAAAGAGAAAATTATTAAAGTTGGAACTTCGCCATGTTAACACAAAGACTTTTAGTTAAAAACTGTTTAGTCCAAATATTTAGCTGACGATTTAAAGCAAAATATTGTAATCTTAATCGCTATATCTCTGCTCCGATTAGATTTGCTAATAATAAGGCGTAAATTCCCCGATAAGGTGTAGAAAAACCTTTATGTGAAACCCTTAATGTAGGCTACACTTTTTTATAATAAATCAATAAATATTTCCGATAAAACCAATTGGACTTAAATCCATTTGGATCCCTTAAAGAAAACACTTCAAATCCGATTTTATCTTAAATTTTATTTCATTCTTAAACTTAAGCCCATGGATCTTCTGGTGGTACACAGGTGGTATTAATTGGATCATTTTCATTTTCACCTTCAGTGCTAGAGAATATAAAATCGATTAAAGTCCAAAAATCATTACCCTTCAACTTCTTGTTGATCTTGGGCACCAAATTATTTTCAATAAAATCTGAAATCTCTTGTTTGTTTCCATTAACTCCATTCTCAACAAAGTTTTCAATTTGACGATTAATCAAATTATTGATGGAACCATCACCCATAAAACCGGTAATATTGGATGTACATTTCTCTAAAGTGATTTCAGTTTTCAATGAAGTGATTTTAATGGAACCCCACAAGATGGGAATTTTATATTTCAAAGTGCCAGCAATACGTAAATTGGTTAAACCGAATTCTAAGGCACCATCACCTTCGTATTGGACCGACAAACCCAATTGACGCATGGCATCTAGAATGGTATCAGTTTCGTATTTATCGGCAGAGGCTTTAACGTTGTGGAATGTGAAATCGAATTTAACTTTGGATGTCAACATATTCAATTTGAAGCGATTGATTTTGAAGTCATCTAAGCCATCGACGCGGAAACGGAAAACTTTGTCAACGGTTCTACAAAGAAAATTAGTCTCAAGATTCAAAAAATGTATAAAAGTTATATAGAAAAGCTTAATACAAAACTGCCTTTAAAAAAGATCTGTTTTGAATACTGAACCTCTTTTTTTAATATAAAGAATCGTAAAAGCTTTCTTTATTAAAATTCCCTACAAGAAAAAAGGTCTTAGAAGATTTTATGGAAGAAAACCAAAAAAGTCTTTGTAAAAATTATGAATTTACTATAAAAAAAGCTCTGCCTAACAGAAGCTTTTAAAAGCACTTTAAGAAATAAAATGTTAATAAAATATACTCAAAGCTCTTCTACATAAAAACCTATAAAAGCTTTTCTTTCGAGTTAAAAGCTTATAAAAGCATTTATTATTAAAAGATTCTAAAAGCTTTCATAAGAAAAATGTTTTAAAAGCTTTTCTAATAAAAAAAAACTTTTTATAAGCTTTTAAAGCTTTTCTAACAAAAAAACTTTTGTAACAAAAATATTCTTAAAGCTTTTCTGATAAAACATAAATTTTTTTTTTAAACTTCTGACAAGCTTCTGGAAGCTATTCTAATAAAAATATTCTAAAAGCTCTATAATAAAAAGCTTCCGATTTTATTTTTTAATAAAAAAACGTATAAAAGCTTTTCTAACAAAAGGCTTCAGATTTTGTAATTTAAAAATTAAAAAGCTTTTCTAAAGCTTTTAATTACAAAAAATATTAAAATTTGCTAAGAGCTTTTAAGAGCAACAATTTTCAGAACTTTTTTTTTATTAAAAAGTTCTAAAAGCTCTAATTTTTTATAATAAAAATTATCCATTTTTTTAAATAAGCGTCTAAAAGCTTTTCAAACAAAAAGCTTCAAAAGCTTTTGTAGTAGAAATATTATAAAAGATTTTGAAAAAAAAAATTTATAAAAAACTTTCGGAGAGCTTTTGTAATAAATATTGTGAAAGTTTCTAAATCTTAACAAAGCCAATTAAATCGTTTCTAGCAAAAAGCTTCTAAAAGCTTTTCTTATAAAAACCATCAATAACTAAAAATTAATAAGATCTCCATTTTTTATAAATAAACGTTTAAGAGCTTTTTAAACAAAAAGCTTCACAAGCTTTTGTAGTAGAAATATTGTAAAAAATTTGAAAAGTTTTTTTATATAAAGCTTTTATGTAAAAGCTTCTAAGTCTTAACTAACAAAGCTTTTTAAAACTTTTCTAGCAAAAAACTTCTAAAAGCTTTTCTTATAAAAACTGTCCATAACTAAAAATTAATAAAATCTCTCAAAAGCTTTCAAGAGCAGAAATTTTGTAAAGCTTTTAGGACAATATTTCTTTTAAGATCTTTTCATTTTTCCAAAATTTACTCACTCCAAAATTCCCTTCTTGAAGGCAATTTCACCCTCACGAATCTTCAGGGGGGCCAATGGGGGAATACCATATTGAGGCCAACCGCAAGGCATTTGTTTCTGCATTTTACGAATGAAGCGACGAGCTTGCCAGGACAAAATGAAATAAGGGGCAACTAGAAAGAAGTTCACAATCAAAATTTAATTCACTAAAACTTTATCTGCGCTAAACTTACTCTCCGTGGTACCATCTTCATGATCGACGACCATTTCCAATTCACCATCATTTTCCACTAAATCCAAAACATAAGCATCAATCTTACTGGACATGGGACGAAGTATATGATTACCCGTATTGGGTAAAACTGTGCCGGCCAAGGCCACAGTGGCAAAAGCCAAAACTAATAAAAAGCGCATTTTTTTCTTCTAATTTATGGACTTTCTTTGCGAAATGCTACCGATCGACTGCTTAAAATTGTATAATTTTTAAGCTTTTTTATACAGTCACTTAATTTACGATTTTGTTATTGTTATTAGGAGTCAAAAGTGATTTATATGGGAAGAGCGTTATCTATATATATTTTCACTGGCCAATAATTTATTTTGGGCTCGAAGGCGATTGATTGTCTTTAATGGTTCGTTATCTTTAGCAAGTAAAAATAACTTTTTTTGTTTTAATTTCTCTTTTATGATGGACAATCTTTCGGTCAATTAGGAATTAATAAAAATTTATATGCAAAAATATAATGAGGGGAGCCTTATCAGGCGTAATAAAAGCTATTGCCTAATTAGAGAACTTTTCAAAAGGGGAGCGATAGAAATCTTTGCTTCTATAGTTTGTTGTTTTTTGTTAATGAATTTTTTTTATGAGATTGACGTGATTTATGGGAAATTTACTTTATGGTAGAAATTAATTAGGAAATAGTAAAAAAAAATAAGTTTAAAAAGCTTTTTAAAAGCTTTTAAGTTTTGTTAAGCTTTTTGTAACATTTTCTTAAAAGTATATTTTAAAATTCCTTTTCGGGTTAAAAAAATAGCAGAATTTATTGAAAGCTTTTTAAAATTCAAAAGCTTTAATAACAAGCTTTTAGAGCTGCTCAACAAGCTACTAGCAAACGCATAAAAAGCTTTCAGGCTTTTAAGTCTTTATACAAAGAAATATTTTAATTTTTTAAAAAATCATATTCAATTCTTCAAAAGCTTTTATTGAAGAAAATATGAAAAGCTTTTACCTTTTCAAAAGCTTGTAGAAAAGCTTTTATTAAAGCTTTTTTAAGGTTATTTATAAAGTGAACACTTTTATTTGTTTATAACAAAACAACATCTTGAAGCCTCTTAGACTTGAATTATATATAAAATAATTGACATAATAAAAGCTTTAAAGTCTTTTAAAGCCTTTATAATAAGCTTTTGTACTTAAATTAAATAACCGCTATAAAAGCTCTTAACTATTTTTGAAACCCTAAAGATATATTTGTCTTGTTCCAATAACATAAAATAAAATCCTTAAAAATATTTAAATTTCCAAAAAAAGCTTTAAACCTTTTCATAAAAGTTTAAAAATATTTGACTATTTCCAAAAAGCTTTGGTACTATAGTTTTTTTAAGAACATCATAGTTTTTAGGAACTTTTCTCAACTTTTAAATATTCTAATAAAATTTTAAATAAAATTAAAAAGCTTTTAATTAATTTCAACCACAACTTTGTCTAATTCATGAATATTCGATGAAAAGCTTTAGAAATTTTTTGAAACAAGCTTTTCTATTAAAACAGCTTTAAACTTTAAATATTTTCAAAATAAAAAGCTTAAATTTTTTCGCTTTTTAGTCCTTTAAATCACAAGAAAAATTTTAAAGAAATATTAAAGCTTTTTCTCCAACTTAAGAAGCTTTTAATTATTTTTTGCGTAAAAAGATATTTTATTCCCAGAAAATAAAATGTATTAAAAAAGATTAAAGCTCTTTTCAAACACTGAAGCAATAATGAGCTTTTTAAAGATTTATTGCTTGTTTGAAGAGCTTTTTCTGCAATAAGAAAGTGCAACGTAAAATAAATTTAAAAATCCATCGACATATTAATTTCAAATCATAAAGAAAAGTTTAAAACTAATAAAACTTCTAATCACGTTTTTAAAAGCTTTCAAAAACTTTATGCGTAAACAATCCAAAAAAAGCTTTCCAATTCTTAGTGTATAGAAGGATACATAATGTCTTATGATATAAAGAGCTTTTTAGTTCTATTAGAAGAATATAGAACATAAATAAATTTAGTAAAAAAGCTTTTAATAAACTTGAAAAAATAAGCGTCAAAAGCTAAATAAATAAAAACTTTTAAAAATGCAGGAAGAAACCACAAACAAACAGCTCTGTTAAGCTTAAATAGAATCTATTTAAATCAATTCTAAAAAATAGAAATTTAAAAGCTTTTTGAAGAAGCAGCTAAATGAAACTTTGAAGTTTTTCCGGAAAAAAATTTTAAAGCTTTTAAAAAATGTAAGAAAATTTTTTAAGTTATTGTAAGATTGTTGAACAAATGAAAAAGCTCTGAAAAGCTTTTCTGATGTCCTATTAGAAGTCAGGTGAAAGCTTTGGCAACAAGTTACATTAAAGCTTTTTTTGTGTTATATTTTCTTTTTTATTAAAAAAAGGAAATCAAAAGAGCTTTAGAAAGCTCAACTTAAACCTCATATATTACCTTAGTATTAAGGCGAAAGCTTTGCCATATCTAGTTTCAGTTGAACTTTGAAAGCTCTCATTCTTATGATTAACAGAAACAAGTACAGTTTCATTTTAAAACTTTCCTTTATTCACATTTTCTCTCGAAATCCTTAAATTCTTTAATTTATTGCCAACCAAGGAGCTGGAGTAGGTTCACACTTTCTTGTGGAACCGCTCAACATACCCAACATATACCAAATCTTTTTGCCCTTCATCATGGCATTGACACGTGGCACAATATTCTCCTCAATAATGGCACTTATCTCTGCTTGATGGCCATTGATAAATTCGGGAATTAAACTTTCCAATTGCTCATTAATAAAGGCATTCATTTTACCGCTGCCCAAAATACCACCAATCTTCGATTTGACAGCGCCTAAAGTGACGGTAGCTTGGAATTTATAGATTTCAATGGAACCAAAAATAAAAGGCATTTTATATTTAAATTGACCCTCAATGGAAAGATTTTGCAAAGAGAATTCGAAGGGACCGCTGCCCTCATAACGCACAGAGAGTCCCAATTTTTGCATAACATCAATTAAGGTATTGGTATTGAAGACGGAAGCAGTTGGCGTTCAATTCCTTGAAATTAAAATGGAATTTAACTTTTTTATTGAAAGTGTAGGAGACTTTGAGATTTTTAATTTCCATTTCATCAAGACCATCAACACGGAAACGAATCATTTGAATGAGAGAACTGAGGAGGAATAAGAAAATAATGGAAATTAGAAGGAGAGTGATTTATTAGAGCAAAAGAGGGGCTGAAATTACTTACTCAACTACAGATTTGACAATGTGAACATTCAAATCGGGATTGGTGTAGGGAGCCAATGGGGGAATACCATATTCAGGCCAGCCACAAGGCATTTGGTGAAGGAAATTCCTAACGGCCTTTTTGGCCTGCGAGTTTAGGACTAAGCCACGGGTTTCAGGCGTTATGGCTAAATGGAAAACAATATGATTTTATAATCCTCATAAGCGATATCTGCAGTTTGTACTCACTCTTATCTTGCATAAATGTCTCCCATTGTTCCTCAGTCAACAGTTCCACTTCGTAGGCCGTTACACAGGCCACCAAAGCCACAAAAATCATTAAAAACTTCATTTTTTCTAATTTCTCTTAAAAATGGATCGCTTGTCTTAACTCTGCCCCAAAAAACATAATAATAAATTTTAATTTTACACGAGCTTTTATACCCTGTCAAAACGAGGGTCTATACAATTGGCCAACTTTACAGTTGTTTTATGTTTTCCACTTTTTTTTATATCTTAAATCTACAAAATATCGATTAAAGAGATAATTTCAAGTATTTTCGTATTAATAATCTAATCGATCGCATAACTATAAGAACAAAAACAATCAATAAAACTCATTAAATGAAAAAAAGAAAAACTAAATCGGTTCCAGCTGGTTTGGATTACGCACTTAAGAAACCTAAACTGTATATAATTTTTATTACGTTACACGATTCCGCATTATCGCGAAAATTGGAAAATAATAGAAATCAATTATTTAATAAGTACAAAACACATGTTTAATTGGTCACCATAATTTGAGTCAATAACCATAAATAATACCGGGATTTAACATTACAATTTACAGTAGTCAAAATTATATAAAAATAATATGACAACAATTAAATAATAAATCCATTCTGAGATCATAGATTCATAGTCTTTGGCAATTTAAATTTTAGTTCACTTTCTAGTTCAGATCTTCTATTTCAGATCTGAAGTTTACATTTTAGTTCGGATTCTAGTTCGGATTTGATTTTGGATTCTAGTTCAGATTCTTTTTAACATTCTAGTTCAGATTTTAGTTAAGATTACAGTTCAAATATTGAGCAGATTCTAGCTCAGATTATAGTTTAGTTTAATTCAGTTCTAGTTCAGTTTTAGTTCTTTTCCAGTTCAGTTCAGTTCAGTTCTTTTTCAGTTTTTGTTCAATTCTAACTCAGTTTTAGTTCAGTTGTACTTCAGTTCCAGCTTAGTTCAGTTCAGTTCTAGTTCAGTTCCAGTTCAGTTAACTTCAATTCTAATAAAGTTTTAGTTCAGTTTTGGTTCAGTTGTAGTTCAGTTCAAGTTCAGTTTTAGTTCAGTTCCAGCTTAGTTCTAGTTCAGTTCCAGTTCAGTTCTAGTTCAGTTCTAGTTCAGTTCCAGTTCAGTTTTAGTTCAGTTGTAGTTCAGTTCCAGTTCAGTTCTACTTCAGTTTTAGTTCAGTTTTAGTTCAATTGTAGTTCAGTTTTAGTTCAGATTCTTCTTAACATTCTGGTTCAGATTTTAGTTAAGATTACAGTTCAAATGTTGAGCAGATCCTAGTTCAGTTTTAGTTTAGTTCGGTTCTAGTTCAGTTCTTGTTTAGTTTAGTTCAGTTGTAGTTCTGTTGTAGTTCAGTTCCAGTTCAGTTTTAGTTCAGTTCTACTGCAGTTTTAGTTCATTTGTAGTTCAGTTTTAGTTCAGTTGTAGTTCAGTTCCAGTTTAGTTTTATTTCAGTTGCAGTTCAGTTTTAGTTCAGTTCCATTTCAGTTTTAGTTAATTTCTATTTCCGTTCCAGTTCAGTTGTAGTTCAGTTCCAGTTCAGTTTTAGTTTAGTTCCAGTTTAGTTGTAGTTCAGTTCCAGTTCAGTTTTAGTTCAGTTCTAATTCAGTTCTA
This sequence comes from Cochliomyia hominivorax, assembly GCA_004302925.2. NCBI lineage: Eukaryota > Metazoa > Arthropoda > Insecta > Diptera > Calliphoridae > Cochliomyia > Cochliomyia hominivorax. The sequence continues at coordinate 91,240,157 of PYHX02000158.1, read as the reverse complement.
GTCCAGTTCTAATTCAGCTCTAATTTAGTTCTAGTTCAGTTCTAATTCAATTTAAGTTCAGTTCTACTTCAGTTCTAGTTCATATCTAGTTCAGTTCTAATTCAGTTCTAGTTCAGTTCTAGTTCAGTTCTAGTTCAGTTCTAGTTCAGTTCCAGTTCAGTTGTAGTCCAGTTCCAGTTTAGTTTTAGTTCAGTTCTACTTCAGTTTTAGTTTAGTTCAATTGTAGTTCAGTTCCAGTTCAGTTCAAGTACAGTTCTAGTTTAGTTTTAGTTCAATTCTAGTTAAGTTTTAGATCAGTTCCAGTTCACTTTTAGTTCAGTTCAGTTCTAGTTCAGTTTTAGTTCAGTTCTATTTCAGTTCCAGTTCAGTTCTAGCTCTGAAGTGTGAAGGTTAAGGACCTTGTGATTGATGTCCAATCTTATTTAACTGAAATCTGTTTTGTACCATTCGAAATATGGAATAAGACTGCTTGAAGAGTGAGGAAATTGGCTCTTGAGGTGCATTTAAAAAATTAGGTTGGATGAGTCCATTGCTAATGATCCAAGTATTAGTGTTGGAGTAGGGTGTTTAGAAGTCATTTTAAAGAAATATCTGAGAGTATTTAGGAATATAAAATCAAAGTTATAGTTTTCAATATAATTTAGTTAGTATACAATTACTAAAACTACTGAGGAAAATTTTCCAATATTAATTATCCAACGATAAGCTAGAAAATGGAACCCCTGTACGGGAATTTTAAAATTACTCTGCAGGTGCAAGAGACAAAATTTCAAATTTCTTACAAAAAATATAATTTTTTTATCTTGAAACAAATCAAAATCGTATGAATTAAAAATAAATTTCAAATTTAAAAATGATAACAATTAATTTCCTAAGTCCCACTATAAATATTCAAACGATTCAAAAAGAGATAATAACGGACCCCCCCTTCATTGATTAATCGAAAATGGTTTGATTTGAAATTCTCAAGTGCCACCAACAAAGAAAAAAAAAAAAATTAAAAAAAAAAATAATAATTTCTGCAATAAATCAATAGAAAGTAATTAAATTCTTTTTCTATCTGTCATCGCAACAGTTAATTTAAAATCGCCAAAAATAACCAATAATAACGAAAATATGAATCGATAAGTGGATTTAATATTTAAATAATCAATTAAATAAACGTATTTTTACTTACGGTACCTGAAAAGGTTTAAGTTAAAATCTTATCATTTATTGTTGTTATTTTATGGGCATCGATGGGCCCGATATAAAAGCTTTTGCTAAGATTTCTTACAATTAGTATTATAACTGTAATACAGGAGAACAGTTCTAAAAACAGAAACAAAATATGAAGACCATTATTTGCTTATTGGCCGTAGTGGCCTTTGCTGCCGCCAATCAAATGGTGGATCCTTTTGGTGAGTCTTTATTGGAATTCGTATAATTTAACTAATATTGGACTTAACAAGATTTACTTAAGGTTCAGAAGAGAACCAGAACTTGAACTAGCGTTGAACTAGAATTGAATAAAAAGAGAAAAAGAACCAAAAATGAAATAGAACTGAGCTAGAATTGAACAGAAACTGAACAAGAGCTGAAACAGAACTGTACTAGAACTAGAACTGCATTTTAATTGAACTAGAACTGAACTAGAATTCGAACTGAACTAGAACTGAACTAAAACTGAACTAAAACTAAACTAGACCTGAACAAGAACTGAACTAGAACTGAGACATAACTGAACTAGAACTGAACTAAAACTGAATTAGAACTGAACTAGAACTAAACAGGAACTGAACTATAGCTGAAACAGAACTGTACTAGAACTAGAACTGCATTTTAATTGAACTAGAACTGAACTAGAATTCGAACTGAACTAGAACTGAACTAAAACTGAACTAAAACTGAATTAGAACTTTACTAGAACTAAACAGGAACTGAACTATAGCTGAAACAGAATTGGACTAGAACTAGAACTGCATTATAATTGAACTAGAACTGAACTAGAATTCGAACTGAACTAAAACTGAACTAAAACTAAACTAGAACTGAACAAGAACTGAACTAGAACTGAAACATAACTGAACTAAAACTGAACTAGAACTGAACTAGAACTGAACAAGAACTGAACTAGAACTGAAACATAACTGAACTAAAACTGAACTAGAACTGAATAGGAACTGAACTAGAACTGAAACATAACCGAACTAGAACTGAATTCGAACTAAACTAGAACAAAACTAGAACAGAACTTAAACCGAACTGGAATAAAATTAGAGAAGAATTAGAACAGAACTAAAACCAAACTAAACTTTAACTAAGACTAAACTAAATTTAAACGAAAACTTTAACTAAAAAAGATAAAATAATTTAAAATTTTTCCATCTTCCTTCCAGCTGATCGCTCCATTTCCAGCTCAGTAGTTGATGCCATCGAAGGTTTTCGCGATCAAATGCCATGCGGTTTCCCCAACTTAGGTATTCCTCCATTGGCTCCTCTGAGATTGCTCAGAAGAGTGTTAATATTGATACACCCGCTGTTAAATTGGAAGGTTCTTTGGAAAATTTCCGTTTGAATGGTTTAAATGATTTCGATGTTACCGAAATGAAAGTAAATCCCATCACCAGCAAAGTTACTTTCCGTTTTGATTTCAGAAATGTCAATGTCGATACTTTGTATGATTTGAATATGGTTTTGAAAAAGGCTGGTTTCACCATCAAAATGGTTGGTGCTGGTCCCGCCAAATTCGCCATTAAAGATTTCAGTATTGCCGGTACTATGAAATATTCTTTGGGTGTTATTTCCGGCAAAATAAAGTTGAAAACTTTGAAAGTTGTCATTCACATCGGTGATGTAGAATCTAATATTGAAGGTATTTTGGGTGAAGGTGCTGTTAATCATAAGATGAATGCTCTTTTACAAGAAGCCGTTGAAAAAGGTGTTAATGAAAATGAAAAATTGATCTCGGAAACAATTGAACGTGTTGCTGTGCCCATGGTTAATGGGGTCTTGGAAAAATTCAAATTGGGTGATTTGTTAGGTGGTATTGGTGGTAGTGATGGTGAAAAGGTCGAATGTGTTGTTCCTCCTCAAGAACAATTTTAATTTTTGCGAAGTGATATTGAATTTTAAGTTCATTTAATAAAAAGATGATTTTATTATTAAAAAATAAAGTGAAAAATAATTTTTTTGTTTTTTTCATTTATAAAGGAATTAAATCGCGTCTTTTGTTCTAATTGTGTTTAACTTTAAGAGTTCCCAACTGTTTCGCAATTGCTCTCTTTCGTTCACTCTTCTTAATATTACCGATTGATTATCTAGTTACGAAGAACAACGGTTCGCTTTTAGTATTCTGTTAATAAAAAAACTCACTGATATTGGGTAACCTAAAAAATAATGGACTTAATTTCTATATATAAGAATCAGACTCGAAATGAATTAGAACTGAACAAGAACTGAACTTGAAGTGAACTAGAAATGAACTAGAACTGAACTAGAAATCAACTAGAAATAAATTAGAACTAAATTAGAACTGAATTAGAAATGAACTTGAACTGAACAAGAACTGAACTAGAGCTGAACTAGAAATGAACTTAAACTGAACTAGAATTGAATTACAACTGAATTAGAACTGAATTACAACTGAATTAGAACTGAACTAAAACTGAACTAGAACTGAACTAGAAATGAACTAGAACTGAACTAGAAATCAACTAGAAATAAATTAGAACTAAATTAGAACTGAACTAGAAATGAACTTAAACTGAACTAGAACTGAATTACAACTGAATTAGAACTGAATTACAACTGAATTAGAACTGAACTAGAAATGAACTAGAACTGAACTAGAACTGAACTAAAAGTGAACTAGAAATGAACTAGAACTCAACTAGAACCTAATTAGAACTGAACTAAAACTGAACTAGAACTGAATTAGAACTGAACTAGAAATGAACTAGAACTGAACTAGAACTGAACTAAAACTGAACTAGAAATGAACTAGAACTGTACTAGAACTGAATTAGAACTGAACTAAAACTGAACTAGAAATGAACTAGAACTGAACTAAAACTGAACTAGAAATGAACTAGAAATGAACTAGAACTGAATTAGAACTGAACTAGAAATGAACTAGAACTGAACTAAAACTGAACTAGAAATGAAGTAGAACTGAACTAGAACTGAATTAGAACTGAACTAAAACTGAACTAGAAATGAACTAGAACTGAACTAAAACTGAACTAGAAATGAACTAGAACTGAACTAGAACTGAATTAGAACTGAACTAAAACTGAACAAGAAATGAACTAGAACTGAACTAAAACTGAACTAGAAATGAACTAGAACTGAACTAGAACTGAATTAGAACTGAACTAAAACTGAACTAGAAATGAACTAGAACTCAACTAGAACCTATTTAGAACTGAACTAGAAATGAACTAGAAATTAACTAGAACTGAGTTAGAACTGAATTAGAACTGAATTAGAACTGAACTAGAACTGAACTAGAAATGAAGTAGAACTGAACTAGAACTGAATTAGAACTGAACTAAAACTGAACTAGAAATGAACTAGAACTGAACTAAAACTGAACTAGAAATGAACTAGAACTGAACTAGAACTGAATTAGAACTGAACTAAAACTGAACAAGAAATGAACTAGAACTGAACTAAAACTGAACTAGAAATGAACTAGAACTGAACTAGAACTGAATTAGAACTGAACTAAAACTGAACTAGAAATGAACTAGAACTCAACTAGAACCTATTTAGAACTGAACTAGAAATGAACTAGAAATTAACTAGAACTGAGTTAGAACTGAATTAGAACTGAATTAGAACTGAACTAGAACTGAATTAGAACTGAATTAGAACTGAACTAGAACTGAACTAGAACTGAATTAGAACTGAACTAGAACTGAACAAGAACTGCACTAGAACTAGAAATGAACTAGAACTGAATTAGAACTGAATTAGAACTGAACTAGAACTGAACTAGAACTGAATTAGAACTGAACTTAAACTGAATTAGAACTGAACTAGAACTGAACTAGAAATGAACTAAAACTGAATTAGAATTGAATTAGAACTGAATTCGAACTGAACTAGAACTGAACTAGAAATGAACTAAAACTGAACTAGAACTGCATTAAAACTGAATTAGAACTGAATTAGAACTGAACTAGAACTGAAGTAGAACTGAACTAAAACTGAACTAAAACTTAACTAGAACCGAAGTAGAACTGAACTAAAACTGTACTACAACTGAATAGACCTGAACTAGAACAAAAGCTGAACTAGAATAGAACTGAAATAAACCAGAACTGTACTAGAAGTAGAACTAAATCAGAACTGAACTAGAACTAGAACTGACCTAGAACCAAACTACCACGGTAGAAGAACTGAACAATGACTGAACTAGAAATTTGATAAAAGAGACACGTATTTACCCAAAAATTGTTTAGATTATCCAATATAAAAGTATTAATTGATAACACAACTTATTACACTTATAATTATCAAACCCAATTAACGATTATGATTATGATTATCTAAAATTTGTTATTGTTTTTTGTTTTATAGCGTGATAATCTGGGATATTTAAAGTTCCTTCGATTAAAATAGAAAACAAAATGTTTCGCATTTTGCATAAATTCGTAGCAAAACTCAGAATTATAGTTTAGTTACTTGAGTACATTCGTAAGGAAAACTTGAGACCAAAATGAAGTATCTAGTGGTGATATTGGCTTTGATGCCTTTAATGGCATGGAGTGCTGAATATCAGGAAATAGCTGAAGGTAAGCAAAATTAATGTGTTTAAGAAAAAGTGCTTATTATTTCTGTCCAGCCAACCAACGTTCCATTTCCAGCCAAGTTGTTGATGCCATTGAAGCGGCTAAAGAACAAATGCCCTGTGGTTTCCCCCAATATGGCATACCACCATTGGCCCCTTTGAAAATTGAACACCAAGATGTTGCCATTAATGCGAAAGGCATTCAGGCTTCTGGTGAAGTTAATAATTTCCGTTTGGATGGTCTTAATGATTTCGATATTGTCCAATTCAAAGTTAATGCCATTTTGAGTCGTATTAATTTCAAATTCAATTGGAATCATTTATACCTTAAAACCGATTATGAGCTGACAACAGAAAAGACTGGCAAAGGTCTTAAGAGATCTGGTCCCGCCAAATTTGCTCTTAAAAATTTAACCGTATGGGGTGTGGTTAAATATAATTTGGGTTTAATAAGCGGTAAAATAAAATTAAAGGAATTGAGTGTTTACGTTTCATTGGGTGAAGTGAAATCAGAAATCCAAGGTCTATCAAAATTCTCCATCATTAATAAGAAATTGAATCGTATTATTGAGGAATGGATTATGCTTAGTATCAATGATAATACCAATAAAGTGGCTGAATTGACTAATAGTTTGATCATGCCAAAGGTGAATAATTTCCTAAGTGAGAAAACTCTATCGGATCTGTTGGGTATGGTATCTGGTGGTGGTGAGGAAAAACCCTCAGAACCCTGTATACCACCAGAGGATACAGATTACATGAAATATTTTATGTAAAATGTTAATGAGAAAAATTATTTAATAAAAGATTTTAATCCAGATTGAAGACCAAAAAAAAAAAAAAAAGAAGGAAACAATTTTTATTTTGATAAATTTCCGCTAAAAATAGTCCAAAAAAACAGATGATTTATTTATTATCTCCTCCAAGTTTCAAGAGTTAGATAATAATTCAAAATAAAAAAAATCTAAACTGAACACTTGTTGTTGATTTATGATTGTTATGATTTATAAAATATTATCGGTGAACTACTAAGTCCATCAAATAGATTGTAGCTCTTCGAACACGTGAATTTTTTAAATCACTTTATGATTAACACGTTCTGGTAGCTTGTTTTTAACAAAAGTTGCCCTCTAAAGTTTTGTGTAGAAAATATCTATCAAGCGCCATCTATCAAGAGCAAAGATAACATTTGATATTATTTAGCAGAGTCATCAACCCCAACCACAACCAGTAAATAAAGTGTCTTTGCTAACAGGCTGATTACGAGAAATATTAATATAAAGAGTTCCCGTTAGAACAAGAAAATGTTTCTACAGAAACTTAAACATTTTGAATTTGAACTCTCAATCGTGATTCGAGAAAGACAACCAAAATTCTTTTTTGTGCCCCCCCCCTGCTTAAACTGCGAATTATTTTGCAGTCTTTAAGAATCCGTACTAAATATGGTACCGTTTCATAGAATTTAATTAAAATTAATTAATTTGTTAAAGCAGAATTTATTTTCGGAATTTTGTATTTTCGATGTTATAGCAAAAATCGGTCTATAACTTTTTTTCAATCAAACCAAATTTATTAAAATTTATCGAATAACTAAAACACACATGTATAAACCAACTGTTTCAATGTCATTCATATTAAATGTATATAAGATCCACTAAATGCAAAACAATAAAACTGTTATACAAAACGTATGATTAATATTAATACAAAAGTTGTTTAACTAAATTTGTCATAACTTTTAAAGTATTTAAGGGATTTAAAAAATTTAAACGGATTTATAATTTAGATATATTGAGCTTAATATCTGGCATAAAAATTATTAAACAAAATTTTAGTTTGATTAAAAATTTTAATAACAAAATTTAAAAACAATATGTTTTGCTGCAAAAATGTATGGAAAATACCCAAATTTGGTTAGAGGAAATTAAGTTTAGGAAAGATTTCTGGCTAAATAATATATGTTTAAGACAAGATTTTGGTATCTGTGAAATCCTTAGAATATGAAGATTTAGAATTTGTAAGGAGAAAAAATGGTGGAAAGTAAATTGATAACAAAAATTTCTGGAGAAATAAAATTTCAAATTTTTTAAATTTTTGGAAAAATAAAATTTTAACTTAAAATTTAATAAAAACTAAACTTATAAAGATATTTATTTGAAATTTCAGTATGTTGTATGCTAATTTGTCCTTGATTCAGGGAATTAAAGAAATTCTCATATTTCCTTACAGAAATACCAAAAATCCCATTACGTAAAAGGGTGTATAAAAAATTTACTTATTTTACTAAAGTGATCATCCTGTTGTTATAAAGGGTGTACAGCAAAAAATAATTTGTAGATTTTTTTCCTTATATAGCTGAAAAATAAGGATAATCAAAGGACTTCACATTTAAATAAAAAAAAATTTCTTTCAAAATTGATCAATTGAATTTGCTCCAAACTCAGCCAACATAACTCGCTTTTCCGTTACCGTTACCCGCATTCACCTAAAACGCATTTCTATTAAGATTTCTTAAAGAAATAAAAATTAAAAATTATGAAGTCCTGAATCACTTTTTCTTCTTTTTTTGTGAAAAAAAATCAATTTATTTTTATTTTTTTTTTTTTTTTTCAAAATCTCAACTTCAGATTAATATAACTTTTTAACGGTTTCATATATTTAAAAGGTTCTTAAAGCCATATTTTTTATGAATATTATAAAGAATCTGTCAGATATTTTTCAAAAAATCAAGGGGCCATAATGAGTTCATAAACAAGAAACTAAAGAAACAAAAAAACAAGGTTAAAATGGTTTAAAAATGTATGTCATCTAAAATATCTCTGAAACTATACTTTAATATCTCTCAAACTATATATTTTTGTAGAGAAGTACAAGGACTATCTTTATATAAAATATATTTTGTTGCATGTTATAAATGAAATTTTGGGGAATTTTCAAAAAAAAAAAAAAAAAAAAAAAACATACCCCTGTCAACTTTGGATGGTAATCCACCCATCTTGACCAGATGGTGGTCGTGTAATCCTCCAAATCAATTCGAAAATATCTCAGCTAAAACCATGTTAAATTTTATTAAAATAACTCTAAAGGTCCAAAAGTTACAGGCCTATTTCCAAGACAATTGTTGTAGACGTATGATTAATATTAATAGAAAAGTAGTTTTATTAAATCTTCTGTAACTTCTGAAGTTTATAAAGGATTTTCAAAATTTAAAAAGATATGAAATCCAGACAAATGAAGCTTAAGATTTGAAATGAAAATTTGAAGATAAAATATTTATTTATCATAAAATCAAGACCAAAACAGAAATTTATGTTTATTTTTTGGAAATTATTATTTTTAAATTAAATTTAAGTTTCATTTTAGTTCCGAATAAAATAATTATTTCAGCTAATTTTTAAAACTTAAATTAAATGTCTCTTTTTACATATAAATTCCAGTCAATTTCATTAAATTTTCAATTAATTAATTAATTAATTAAGTCCTTTTCGTTTTTAGTGTTATTATTTGTAAGTGTCTCTAACTTAAAGCTCTTGTATTCCCAGCCCATCTTTTTTGCAATAAAATTGTTTTTCTCACACCTGAAATATTGTACTTTTTATTTTATTTCAACTAAAATATTCATAGTGAAAAATTGTTGCCAATCAGGTCCGGACACCACCTTGTCGTATAAGTTTTTATTGCCAGAGGCTAAATTGATTTACGTTTCCTTTTTTTTATATGTAAAAAGGGGAGATTTAAAATGAATGTATGAATATTACAAATAATTAATAAAGGTAAAGGAAAAAAATAATAATAAAAATATATATTTATTGACATATGTGGCGTATGATTGATATTAATTATATGTTATTTCATGCAAAGTGAAATTATAACAAGAAATCTATAATTTTTTAAATTTTTTATTTAAAATTTATATTTTTAACATGATAAAGATACATTTAATTGAATTTTCTTTTAACTAATTAAACATTTTCATGATGAAATTTTAAATTAAAGTTAAAAAATAGAGTTGTAAAATTTTATTTTCTAAATTATATTTGCTATAAATCATTATTTATTTCATTTTGAAACATTTTCCTATAAATATTCTTTGTTGTCATATTTTGTAGAGTCTTAAGTTGAGGATTTTAATCCGTAAAGAAGAGGGTTTTTTAAGGAAACAGAAATCTATGAACATAAATTATGAAAATGTTGAAAATAAAATGTTTGTATTTATGGGGATTTTTTCTGGAAAAGAATTTCTATTTGTATTTGTCTATGACCGTAAGTAAATTTTATTTCGAATTTTGTTTTGGTATTTTTTTTATTTTTAAAGAGAAAAACATCTACTTGACTTTTATGGAGACTTGTTCAAAAAGTAATTTTTCTTTTAACCATAAACAACAAGAATTATTGGCCAGATGAAATATTAAGAAGTTAAGTAAATATAGAAAAAAAAACTAAATAAATAAAATAGATTTTTTTAAGGATGAAAAGAATTTTTTATTCGTTTAAAAATTTTTATCTAATAAATTGTTGAATTTACAAATTTAGAAATAAAATATTCTTAAAGCTTGATATGTTGACATTCTAAATCAGTTTTAAAAGTTTAAATATCTTTAAAACTAAAAAAGTTATAAAGAAAATTGTTCAGATATCTCTTTATTAATATTAATCATACGTCACCCGGTGACATTTAAGTAAAATTCAAATATCTTGTTTTACAATAAAATTTTATAAAAATTGATTTTAAACAATAAAAAAACAACAACTAATCCTATGTTTGGCTCTGTCTAATCTAAAATTCGGGATTCTTTCGAGTCGCAGATATTATTTCCAGATTTTATTTAAATTGTTTTCTCATATGGCAGCTTTAGTAGACTGTGTCTTGGTGCTCTTAAAATTCACCTCACAAGTTTACACTAATTCCAAGTTCGAATTCCTTTAAAACACTAATATTTAGGAGTTTTATTGGTTTAAGTTCTTTAAATTTTTAGAAATGATTTTTTTAATTTCAAATAATTTTTCTCGAGTCTTCACTATGAAACATTTAAGTTTTGTAATTATTTTTAATATTATTAATATTCTTGTTTTTATAATTTAAAATCAAACTTTTTGTAATCTCATTATAAAATAAATATTTTAATATTAAAAAAATTCTTAGGGTGACGTATGATTGATATTAATTAAGAGATATTGGAACATTTTTCCTTATAACTTTTTGACCTTTAAAGATTTTTAAGTTTTTCAAATTGATTTTAGAAGCAAACAAATCAAGCTTAAATATATTTACTATCTAAAATGATAAGCTTTTTAGAGGATTAAATAAAAAGCATAATTCTTTTCAATGGCTTTCGATCTCGGCAGTTTGGAGGATTTGTCTTTCTTGGTACAAATACCATATTGTTGTTCTTGTAACACTTAAGGTCTTGTTTATCATAGTGACAGGATCCCAAGTGGATATGTTCGTCTGACGTCTTATGAATGGAAGCAGCTTTTTTTGTAAAGATTCCATGATTTAACAAATTATTGGCTTCTTTTGCTGCAACTGCATTTTCCTTAACATATCAAGAACTCTTTGGGACATGTTTATTGCTTTTGGGTCTTAAACTTTTCTTCGACATTCTCTCGTATATCAGCGATATAAAATTTTTCAAAAAACCTGCCAGAACATGTGTTATGCATCATGAATATCTTTTTAGAAATTTTGACTTTAATTTCAGTGCTCTGTTTTTGGTCTCTTAATTTTAAGCAGCGCTCCCTTCAGGACTTTTACATATTTTTAAATCTGCATTAGTTTTAACTTTTCAAAGCAAATAGTCCGAGTACTGAACTAACCGGGTTGCTTTCCTACTCCATGTGTTGAGAGCTTTTTTCAAAATGTTTTCTATATTTTTGGCTTTTGAAACATCATGTGCACCATTCCCTCTACCCGTAGTAGTTCCAGTACTCTTTAAAAATATTTGAAACAGTCTAATGGCAGGGCCTTGGAATACTATATTTAATAATTTTCGTACGGACATAATAACTCACAATTTTTATGAAGGATACTTGATCAAAAAAAAAAAAAAATCTTGAAGTATTAATGAAAAACGTGTGTCAAGAACTTCACGATCTCACTCCTTAATAATATTATATTCAAAAATTTAAAAATATTAAAAATTTTTTGATTTTGTAATTATTTAATCATTAATAAAATTTATATTAATTTTATTTCACTCTTCTTTTCTTAAAAAGGATGACGTATGATTAATATTAATTATTGGATTATTAAACAGTTTTGTATATAACTTTTTTATTTTAAAAGATTTTTAAAAGTTTTAAAAGCATAATAAAAGTAAACCAACAGGGCTATTAAATGACATTAAATAGATTTTATATTTATTACAAATTATATTAAAATTTTAGGGCTAAAAATAAATCTTTTTTTGGGAAAAAATTCTAGAAATTTTTAATAAAATTTCTGTTACTTAAATATTTTACTTTCCAATTTTATTGATAAAACATTCTCCTATCTTTTCTCAAATATTAATTTAAATTTCATTTTCTTTACATTTTTCAAATAAATTAAGTTTTTTTTTTTCAAAAAATGGTGGCGTATGATTGATATTAATTATTGTGTTATTTAACAATTTTATTCATAACTTTTTTATTTAAAAAGATTTTAAAAAAATTTCAATTGGTAGTGAAAGTTAACAAATGAGGCTTTTTAAAGTAATTTAACTGACTATAAAATAATTTAGTTTAATAAACAAATTTGGAGTCAAAAATAAATTTTTGATATTGAAATTTTTTTATATTTTAATTTAATTTTATAAAATTTTTCTCTAACTTTATATTTCAAATGTTTTTGTCATAAATTTCAATTTAGATTTAAAAACCAAATTCCTTTCTAAGTTAAGGCATTTGTTTTCTGCTACAAAATACCTTATGATCTTTGGCTTTTTACACGATTTTTTTTTGGTTATAAATATTCATTTTATTCTGTTGCCAGTAACTTGTAACAAATTTGAAAAAAATGAAATCTCTGGCCTTTTCATCATTTCAGATGTTTTTTCTTTGTGATTGCTCCCCACCTCCTTCTTTTCATTGCTAAATATCCTTGAAGCAGACAGTTTTAAGCGCCGGAAATCTGTCTGACTCATATACAAACAATTTTGTTCTTTTATAACATTTGTATATTTGAATTTCTTTTATTTTCTTTTTTTCATTTATTCTTCACTCTTTCTTTAATTTCATATAAAATGAAAAATAATGTATAGAATTTTTTTCTCTTTTTTTTTTTTTGCTGGCAGAGAGACAAGAGAAGGAAGAGACTTGTTCCTTTCCTTTTTTTGCTACTTATGTTTCAATGTTACAGCTTCTTACTAAAACTATCTGATTTCATTATAATGCCAAGGATTATATTTTTTCCTTCTACTTTATAACAATTTGAAGGAATGAAAGAAAATATATAAGAAGGACATTTGCCGGAAATAAATATAGAAATATATTGAAATGCATTTGGAAGGACAAGAGAAATGGAAAATAATTTATTAAAATTATTTTCTTTACTGTAAAAGAAAACGCTTTAATAAAATTTAAATTTAAAATCCTTAAAAAAATCCTTAAAATTTTACTCTCGTCCTTCATTGTCCTTTGCTTTCAGTTATTAGAACTTGTTTTCTTAATTTCCGTTTCCCTTGTTAACTAACTTCCTGTTTTATTGCTTTTTGTCTGTGTGTTTTAAATTGGCCTCTCTAATTCTCTTGCTTCTGTCTTTCTAAGCTTTCACTTTTTATCCTTTACATTTTGTAACATTTTTTTATTTCCTTTCAGTTTCTTTTTTATTAAACTTTTTTGGGCCAATTAAATCTAAATTCGAAGGAAAGTAAATTTTTAAAAAAAGCTTGTTAAAACTCAATTAGGATTTTCGTAAGAGATGAAAAGGGTGTAATAACAAGATTCAAGATTTTATTAAGAGAACAAAAAATAAAATAAATAATAAACATTTCTAATTTAAATTTGGAAAAATGGGTCTTGAGAAGATTCTTCCAAAAAAAAAGTAATTGTTTGTATGAAAACCAAACATATTTCATGAAATCTTATTAAGAAACTTTTAATTTATTTAATTTAATAATAAAATTCCTACAATTATTTTTTAATTTTTGAAAAATCTTATTTTAAAAATTTTTTAGGTGACGTATGATTAATATTAATTATTGACTTGTTTAACATGTTTCCTTATAACTTTTTTCTAAAACAAGATTTTTAAATTATTTAAAAAGATTTGAAATGATAAGAATTTATTCTAAATAATTTAAATAAAAACTCCACAGAATAAAATCATTATTATTTGTATTTAAAGCACTTCAATTGAAGGATTAAAAACTCTTTTTAAAAAAAATCTAAAAAATTTCATATTTTTTTGTAAAAACTAGATAAAAAATCCTTCTAAAAGCTTTTTTGTCGTTTTAAAATTATTAAATAATTTCTAATAATTTTCATTAATTTTCCGAAAATTGTATTTAAAAAATATTGTTAGGGTAACGTATGATTAATTTTAATTATTAGTTTCTTCAATATTTCATCTTATAACTCTGGTTTAAAACAAGATTTTCTAACTATTTAAAAAGATTCGAGAAGTTAAGATTTTATTCTAAATAAGTAAAATAAAATTCAGCTTGAAAAAATAATCTTTCGATTAAAGTAAATACTTCAATCCAAAATTAAAAAAATCATCCATGGAAAAGTTCTTCAAAAATGTAGATATTTAGAAAAACTGAAAATTATAATAAAAATCTCTCTAAAGAGCTTTCAATATATTTAAAATTTATATAAATTCCTTGTGATTTCGATAGTTTTTCCATTTTTTTTAATTTTATAGGTTGACGTATGATTAATATTAATTATTGGGTTCTTCATCATTTCTCTCTATAACTTTTGCCAGAAACAAGATTTTGAAGTTCTCTAAAAGGAATTGTGAAGATAAGAATTAAAAAAAAACTCTTATCGTCTCAATTCTATAACTAAGGAGTGAGATTGACGAAATTTTAAAGCATTTGTCTGTTGATAGAAAACCTGGCTTAGAAATAAGGAATGAACAACAACATATCCGGTTAGAAAACAGCCTGGTTAGCTCAGTGCACGGACTTTTTAAAACATACAAGACTCTAAAACTTCCTGGCAGTATCGCGGCTAAACATTTAAAAGCCAAAAGCGGAGCACGGAAATTGCAGTCAGGTTTTCTAAAAAAATATCTCTGATGACGAAACGTATCTTCTGGCAGATTTTTTGCAACTTCCTGGTGAACAAATTCATGTTGCTGATGCTCACGGGAATGTTCAAGAGAATTTCAGTTATTTTAGGCCTGAATTGTTAGCAAGTCACTATGGTAAACAAGCCCTTGAGCGGTACAAGATTAAAAAGTTTCGTATTTATACAAAGCGACGCAAATCCTCTAAACTGTCCGGAGCTAAGACCAGTGGAGAGATAAAACTATTCATAAAAGACAATTGAAGAGCACAAATACGGTGTCCATAAGTGTGAACGATTTTAAATGGAGATGGACTAACTGTTAGAGCAAAGTGAAAAAAATTATCAAACGTAAATTAAAGGTTTTCCAGAAGAGACTCAAAATTTCATAACAAGTGATTAAAGTTATAAAACATATTTTTTGTTTGTAAATTGTAATAATGACTTTAATCAAATGAAAAATTAAAATTTTTAATTAATTAAAATTAAGTGTTTCTGTTTGAAGAATTTTTCGATCTCACTCCTTGTTAGAAAATTCTTGACTTCAAGATTAAAATCTAGGCCAGATGCCTTGAGTTATTTAAAGCCATTAAGAAATTTTCTTTTATTTCCATGATTTTTCAAAACAAACCAGTTTTAATAATTTTTATAGGGTGACGTATGATTAATATTAATTATTATAATTTACTACATTTTCTTTAATAACTTGTTTCCTCAAATTTTTATTTAAATTTTGTTCAAAGATATTGAAACTTTAGAATTACAGTTTCTATTTGAAATATTTTTGTTATCCTACAATTCTGTTCTTCACTGTTTAAAATCACTTTCATTTTTATTTTCCCTAAAAAGCAGTTTTTCAATTTCATTTTCTCTTTTTTCTACAATTCTTAATATTTTTTGGCGTAAAGTATTGTCATCATTAAATTATTCCAACTGGCTAAATTTTCATTTTCTTTCCTTTATTGTTATCCTGAAATATCTCTCTTAGTTCCATAGGTATGCGAGTGTAGGTATCCTTATAACCTTTTCTGTGTATATTTGTCTTCAATTTGAATTTTATCTTGTATATTTTTTTCTTTTTCTGGTGGATACTTGAGGCAGCATATTTAAATATTTGACTGGTCATTAGATTTACTTGTATTTTTGACTTAACAAACAATTCGATTTTAGTGAACAATAAAAAATTAATTGATGGCAGATTTCTGAGATGGAGGAAAAAAGTAATAAAGCAAGAAATATATTTTTCTTTTATATGAAATATATATGGACTAATTTAAGATTTAATATTATGTTTATTAAAAAATCTCATTTAAGTTTAATTCTTAAATACATTTAAAAATAAGTTCTCTTTTTCTTAAAAATTTTTAAAATCTTTCAAAATCGTTCGGATTTTAACTTAATTTCACTGACATTTCAAACCAACAATATGACAATATTAATCTCTTATATCTCCTTTATCGTTAGTAGAAAGAATTTTTTAAATCGCTTTATTAAAACTAAAGTTCTACACTTTTAAAAGAAACTGTCTCATAATTAATATCAATCATACGTTATGTAATTCAAACAATTCTTACTTTGCTAATTCTTAAATAACTTCAAAATTAAATATCAGATTTAAATAAAAATTAGAAGAAAAACACATAAGACTTTAGGGTTTTAAAATACTTAAAAATGAATTTGAAATATGTAGAAGGAGACAAGTTACAGTGGGTCAAAAAAATATCATTTTGAATTATCTTGAATATTAAAAATATATTTAAAATTAAATTAAGCAGTGAGATTGAATAATTATATCTTTAAAGTCAATAAATAGAGAACATTTTCCAAAGAGCTCCCAACAAATCCGGTAGAAAAGCTCAATCCTCGAACTATTTAATACGAAAAGTTATTGGCTTTAAGGTTTAGCAACATAAAAGTCTTAAAAAGTTTCTAACAGAGACGCTGCTAAATGTTTATAGACCAAAATCAGAGCTCAGAAATTTATGTCAAATTTTCATCATAACGAAAAGTATGTTAAGCTGACTTTTCGCATCTTCCTGTTCAAAAATTTTATGTTGCTGATGCTGAAAATAATGTTGAAGACCCAAAAGCAGTCAATATTTTAAAAAAGTACTTCGTACAAAGCATTTAGAATGACGGGCTCCATTAACAGCGAAATTTTCATCAAGGAATGTTTTCATAAGGCTTCATTATGTACCCACTTATTTTGGCACTCGCCTGAAGCTAGTGGAGAGATATTGGGCTCTTGTTAAAAGAGAACTAAAGAGCGCCACGGTGTCCAAAAGTGTAATAGATTTTAAAAGGAAATGGATTACTGCAAGTTTATTTCATTTTTATTAACATACATATGTATGTTAAGAACTTTTAAATCTTACTCCTTAAAAGTAATTTTAAATGAAATCATGAACTATAAAAGAAAATAATTAATTTTTTCTAAAATTTTGCTCAATTTAAAGTTAAACAATAAAATTGTTTTAAAAATTTTTTAAAATTTCATTTTAGATGAATTTTTTAGGAAATAAATTTTTAGAAAATAAGGAAAACATATGTTATTTTTAGCTTAATTGGTTAACTTTCCAAATCACTTTAAATTTTTAGCATCCCTTTAATAAAACCAAAGTTATTAAATATTTTGTGAAAAAACTCATGAATTAATATCAATCATACGCCTCCAATAAAATTTCAAAAAAATCAAGATTTTTATAGAAATTTTGTGAAATTCTTTTAAAGAACTTGAAGAATTATGATAAAAGTTAATAAAATCTTTTAAATTTATTTACTTCAAAGTTTTAAATAAATAATTTTATATAAATTTTGAAGCTTCAAAATATTTTTATAATAAAAATTAATTATCTTATATTTTTTATTGAATCCTTAAAGGATTTCTTTTTCATACAGTTATTTTTATG
This sequence comes from Cochliomyia hominivorax, assembly GCA_004302925.2. Classification (NCBI taxonomy): domain Eukaryota; kingdom Metazoa; phylum Arthropoda; class Insecta; order Diptera; family Calliphoridae; genus Cochliomyia; species Cochliomyia hominivorax. The sequence continues at coordinate 91,222,259 of PYHX02000158.1, read as the reverse complement.
CTGACTATAACCTCAACTCAATTTATTATTCCAAATACTTAGACTCTTTAGCCAATTTAGCACGTTTTGGCCATTTTATCCTGCAGCAAACACCTTTACGTTTTAAGAGTGATTCAATAAGTTTTTTTTCTTCACTTTTCTAGGAAAATAACATGGTAATGCCAACTTTTGAAGAGTTTTAAATACTTGAAGTTTAGTTTAGTTGGAAAAATACTGCAGTTAATTTTAATTTATTGATTTTTTCTTTTTGGATCTAAATAAAGTGATGAATTTGAATTTTTATACCCACCAGCATCGCAAGTGGTGAAGAGGGTGTCATTCCGTGAATTATGCTAAAAAGGATTAATTTCAGATTCCATAATGTACATTCTTGCATTAAATCAAAATCTGAGTTGATTTAGCTATGTCTGTCCGTCTGTCTGTCTATCTGATTATTTTTTATAGTCCTGAGAAGTTTCCTATTTAAAGCATTTTTTCCTGTTTATATTAAATTAAGGGATTCATGTCACTCATGTTTATAATGGCATGTTTTTCCTTTTATGTTTATCTCTATAATAATATTAACAAAAATGTCTTAAATAATTTAGACAAAAAAAAACCCGGAAGATAAAAATTAAAATTTCCTTTCGTCCCTTAATTTCAAACATCATGTCCTTGTTATCCTTTGTTTGTTACCTAAGCAGAAGGTAACAGCAGCTGTAGCCTAGAATTAAACATCTTAACTCTTTTTTGATTACTTTCATACACCAAATAGCAGCTGAAGTGCTCAGCTGTAAAAAAATGTATCTTTCACATTTTTTATAATCCTCCAGGAGGAAGATAAAATTGTGCTTTTAAAGGATCGTTTAGCAAAACAAGTGTTAAATATTAAATTTTTTAAAAACACAATTTTTTTTTTAGCTTGAAAATTTAATGTTATTACAGTTGATTAAACTTTTCTTGTCTTCTGGATGGAGAAAAAAGGATGAAGAAAAAGTATATAAAAATAAAAAAAGACTTAAATTAAATCATTTCATTTCTTATTTATAATTTTTTCTTAACAAAAAATATCTTTTTCTTACAAAATCAACAAAAAAAATGATATTTTGTTTACTAAGAATTGCAAGAGAGAACAATAAAAAAAGAATAATATAAAGTTCTCAATTACTTTTCGAAAAGAGGAGAAAGAAAAAAATTGGATACAAATTAAAGAAAAAAATTCAAAGAACTTAACGAGAGTTATCAAAAGAATCAATGAACCTTAAGTTTGCACACTAAATATCATCACTGTTAACTCTTATTTAATTATCAATTAAAGTTTTCATAATAACTTCATTAAAAATAATAAAATTTATCTAAAATTAATTTTTCCAATTTTAATTTCTTCCCAAAAGTTAAAAATTTCACATGTAATGCATCATTTTTATACTTCCTGCCTCCAATATAATCTCTAATATCTCCTTTATCATTAGCAAAAAGAATTTTTGAAATCGCTTAACTACATCTCAAGTTATGAATTTTTAAAAGAAACTGTCTCTTAATTTATATCAATCATACGATATGTATGTCGAAATGAGTTTAACTTCTTCATTTTTTAATAACTTCTAAATTGAAAATGTGATTGAAATAAAATTTAAGGGAAATATCAAGAAGACTTCAAAGTATTAAAATATTATGAAAAGAAACTGAAATAACTGAGGTGAGAAAAACTACAGTGGGTCAAAATTTATAAAATATTTTAAAATTGATAAAACGACTTTTTTAGGAAATCATTCTGTAACTTTTGAACCAATAAAAATATCTCAACAAAATTTAACTTGGTTATAGCTGAAGGACTATCTGGAGGATCACAGGTCATCTGCTAATCATAGAAATAGTTTGTGATCTCCCAAAATTGCCCATAATGGGCATGTTGATTTTTTTTATTTCAGACAAAAAAACAATTTATGCTATGAGACTAAACTTACATTCAATCATTGTGTTTCATGTGTCAGGGCCTCATGTGTCAGATTCCTTATACAGTTTTAAATTATAGTGCTGCAAGGATCATATAAACATATGAATATAAATCCGAAATATGAACTTTAAAAAATATTTTTTCCAAAAAGGTGACAAGATTTATTTGCTGATAAAATTGTTCTGTTCTTCTGAACTTTACAATTTTTATTGTTATTCTTTTCTTAAGAAATCTTAACGAAAATCCTTGTAAAATAAATCTGAATTATGGAGAAAAAAACTGCCCACAAGCCCTTTCCAGAATTGATCAACAATACGTTAATAAAGATTGGAATTTTGGATATTTCTGTAGGTATATATGGGATTTTTTCATTCCCCGAATCAAGGATAAGTTGATATACAAATTAACGAAAACAAAGTCTTTCGTCTCATATCAGTAAAAAATTTTTGACGAATTTAGAAAAATTTCTAAAAAATAAAATTATTTGTAAACCACTGTACTAAAGATTATTGCGATAATGGGTTAAACGTTTCCAAAAGTATTATTTCAAAACAAATCTTTAATATCTCCTTTATCGTTAGCAAAAAGAATTTCTAAAATCGCTTCACTCTAGTCAAAGTTATGAATTTTTTAAAGAAACTTCCCAATAATTAATATCAATCATACGTCATGGGATTTAAAAAACTTTGTAAACTAAATTTAAAATAACTTATAAACTAAAACTCCGAATGAAATAAAAATTGGAGGATACATAAAGAAGACTTAAAGGTTTTAAAATCTCGCAAAAATAATTCCAACTGGCTTAAGCGAAGAAAGTTACAGTTGGTCAAAATTTTAAAATTTATTTTTAAAGAAAAAAATTTATAGAAAATTATAAAGTTTTTACACAAAATTATTAACAAAATCGATAATTTAACAAAAATCTAGTTACATTCACCAAAAAATATTTTTTCATCAATAAACTGTTCAAAAATTCATCATTTTGACAATAAACTGTTCAAAAATTAATCATTTCTTACCATAATATCTTTGAATTTATTTTGTTATCCCTAATTTCCCTTATTTATCTTACATCCCACGTACAGTTGAACTTCTTGATTTTTATTTAACTTGTTTTACTTTATAACAAACTTTATTTTCTTACGAATTGTAAATATAAATATTTTTATTTTTAGTTCTTTTCTCGTTCCAAATGAAATCATTACAAAAACTTTGGAATTTTTTTTTTAGCTAAAAGTATTAAATGGATTTAAATACATTTTAATTGAAGGAAAAAGTTTTTTGTTGTTAAGAAAAAATCAATGGATTTGATTAAAACTATTAATTTTTAATTCTTGAAAAACACAAGGCGTATGATTGATATTAATTCAGAGGTGATAAGAGAAATTCTTTAATAACTACAGATCTAAAGAGAATATAAAAGAGATTAAAAAGGCAATAGTTAAAGTATATATAAGGCTTTGGAATTCTTTAAGAAAATATTCAACATTTTATAGAAAATCTTTAGAAAAGAGAACATTTTCTAGAGAAAATTTTCTTAAGCAAAATTTGAAAGGAATATATTTTCTAAAGAAACGTTTCTAAAGGATTTTATTTTGCTATGAAATAGAAATTTAATTTTGTTTCGAAACCTTTTCAAAAGTAATAAATTTTCTATAGAAAATAATCATTTTAAAATTTTTTACCTAAGACGTATGATTAATATTAATTCTTAGGTTAAGTTACTAAAAATTGAATAACTCAGAATCTACAAAAGATTTTTAAAAAGTTAAAACGGTTCTGAAAAGCAGACATATAAGGCTACATTCTCTATATAAAAAATAATTTTCTATAGAACAAAAAATTTTTATTATTTAAGAAATTCTCAGCACATTATTCATCCCTTCTTTAATTTCTTTTTAAACTAAAAGTTAAAAATAATAATAAATGATTTTATCACTTTTAAATTAAGTGTTCTTATGTGTTTCCTTTTCTAATCTCTTTCTTTAGTTTTTCTTTGAGGCTGCAAAAATCTGCTTGCATTACTTTTAAGGAAATCTTGGACAGAGTCATAAATTTTGAATGAAGTTTTTTAGTTTTTGTTTTTGTTTTCAAAGCAAATTTATTGCTGCGATAAAAATGAAAACTCTATTAAAATGTCTTATGCATTTGATTAAGAGAAAAGATTAAAAATATGTTGGAAAGCCATACGAAAATGTAAGAAGAAATCTAGAAAAGAAAAATATGGCTGCTGATAAGGAATTTTTGAGAGAAAGATAAATCATATTGAAAAAATTAAAAAGGAAATATAATGGAAAAGGACATGATAATAAAGAAATTATAAAAATGGATTTGAAATAGAAAAATTTATTTAAGATTATTTTAACTTTTTAATAAAACTTTTTAAATACAAAAATAAAATTTTAAACTAAAAACTCTGTCTTTGACCTAAAATTTATAGATCTTAAAATAAAAACATCAAACTAATTTTATACTTATAATAAAGCTTAAAAGGTTGTCTAACGGAAAATCTAATTATCTTTTAAAATTTCAAAAATTTCTTTAAAAAAATCTAAGGATTTTTAAAAATGTTTCCTAATTAATATCAATCATACGCTCTCATGTTCTAAAATCAAAATAATTTCATTTCCATAGACAAAATAGTTAATTTTTATTACAACTTAAAACATTTGCTCCTATTTTTTTCTTTTCATTATACTCGTTTTCGCTTTACTTCCTTCCTTTTGTTGAAGTAAGCAACTTTTATTATTTCATTCATTCTTTTTTTAATATCCTGGACAAAACAATTTCCGCCATTATTTGTTTCATATACAAGGGTGAGAAGACAAAAAATGTAAATATTAATCAGAAATTCAATTGAATTTAATGGTTAGACTTTTTGATTTATACCAGAAGGAATAATATCTCCTTGTTTTGTGGTTGGAAATGTCAGAGAAAATTGGACTGTAATCAATATTTCAATTCCCTGGAAAATTAATTGTATCACAAAACAAAAGAAATAAAACACCTAATTAAATTTGTTTTGTAGAATTTTTCCTCTTCTGTATTTTTTATAATGAAAAGAGAAAAAGAGGAGGCAGTAATTAAGTTTTAATATAATAAAATTGAAAAGGAAAAATAAGAAGATGCAACCTTTGGGCATTTGTCTCTAAAATTACATTTCAATTAAAGACAAAAATAGAAGAAAGTAAATAAAAATTATACACAATTAATTTATCAACAAAATTTATTTTTTCTTACATTTCATTTTCTTTCTCTCTCTCTCTCTTTTTCGGTTCGAATGTTACAGAATAATGTCTAAAAACTAATTTTTTAGAAACACTGTGCGATGAATTATGTTAATTTTAAATTAAATATTAAAAAAGAATCTTTTAAATCGTTTCACTATTTTAGGAGTTATAAATTTTTTAAATAAATTAATATCAATCATACGCCATGTGGGTTCAACAAAGATAAATTTTATATAATTTCTAAACTAAAGTGAGATAAAAAAGATATAATATTCTATAGAAAATCATATAAAAGATACAATTTTCTATAAAAAATCATATAAAAGATACAATTTTCTATAAAAAATCATATAAAAGATGCAATTTTCTATAGAAAGTCATATAAAAGATAAAATTTTTTATAGAAAATCATATAAAGATAAATTTTTCTATTGAAAATCATATGAAGATACATTTTCTATTGAAAATCATATGAAAGATACATTTTTCTATTAAAAATCATAAGAGAGATACAATTTTCTATAGAAGATCGTATGAAAGATACATTCTATAGAAAATCTATGAAATACAATTTCTATAGAAAATCGTATGAAGATACAATTTTCTATAGAAAATCGTATGAAAGATACAATTTTCTATAGAAATCGTATGAAAGATACAATTTTCTATAGAAAATCGTATGAAAGATACAATTTTCTATAGAAAATCGTATGAAAGATACAATTTTCTATAGAAAATCGTATGAAAGATACAATTTTCTATAGAAAATCGTATGAAAGATACAATTTTCTATAGAAAATCGTATGAAAGATACAATTTTCTATAGAAAATCGTATGAAAGATACAATTTTCTATAGAAAATCGTATGAAAGATACAATTTTCTATAGAAAATCGTATGAAAGATACAATTTTCTATAGAAAATCGTATGAAAGATACAATTTTCTATAGAAAATCGTATGAAAGATACAATTTTCTATAGAAAATCGTATGAAAGATACAATGGTCTATAGAAAATCGTATGAAAGATACAATTTTCTATAGAAAATCGTATGAAAGATACAATTTTCTATAGAAAATCGTATGAAAGATACAATTTTCTATAAAAATTCATATAAAAAAACAACTGATTAATTACTTAATTTATTCTCCCTTATGTGAGTCACCTTAGAGACAAGTATCTTTTTTGATTTATTTCTTACAATCAATAATTTATAATTAATTATTCTCAAGAATTTTCTATTAAAATAAATTTAATTCTTCTTTGTAGACAAATTAAGTAAATAATTGCCACAGGATGTGTAAGAAAATTTCAATTAATTTGATAAAATCTATTTTAAATAATTTTAATCTATTGTATCTTTATACAAGGCTCCTTTCTCTTATTAGATAATTATTAGAAAGAGTTTATTGATTGAGAAATTTATTAGTTTTAATTGAATTTTGTTAAGCAAAAAACCACAGTTTTAAACCTCTCTGGTGGAAAAGGATGAGAGAGTTTGAAGAGATAAATAAGCAATTATTTAAATTAAGTCACGAAATATTTTTATTTATAATGTTGTATCTTTTATAAAATTTTCTATAGAAAATTGTATCTTTTATAAAATTTTCTATAGAAAATTGTATCTTTTATAAAATTTTCTATAGAAAATTGTATCTTTTATAAAATTTTCTATAGAAAATTGTATCTTTTATAAAATTTTCTATAGAAAATTGTATCTTTTATAAAATTTTCTATAGAAAATTGTATCTTTTATAAAATTTTCTATAGAAAATTGTATCTTTTATAAAATTTTCTATAGAAAATTGTATCTTTTATAAAATTTTCTATAGAAAATTGTATCTTTTATAAAATTTTCTATAGAAAATTGTATCTTTTATAAAATTTTCTATAGAAAATTGTATCTTTTATAAAATTTTCTATAGAAAATTGTATCTTTTATAAAATTTTCTATAGAAAATTGTATCTTTTATAAAATTTTCTATAGAAAATTGTATCTTTTATAAAATTTTCTATAGAAAATTGTATCTTTTATAAAATTTTCTATAGAAAATTGTATCTTTTATAAAATTTTCTATAGAAAATTGTATCTTTTACAAAATTTTCTATAGAAAATTGTGTCTTTTATAAAATTTTCTATAGAAAATTGTATCTTTTAAAAATTTTTCTATAGAAAATTGTATCTTTTAAAAATTTTTCTATAGAAAATTGTATCTGTTATAAAATTTTCTATAGAAAATTGTATCTGTTATAAAATTTTCTATAGAAAATTGTATCTTTTACAAAATATTCTACAGAAAATTATATATTTTACAAAATTTTCTATTTTCTATAATTTTCTATATGAAATTTTATGTTTTTAATTTAACTTTTATAAACTTTTCTATAAAAATTTTTGATTTATTCCATTTAAAACCATTTTCCAATTTATCATATATTTTAGTTGTTGGTTTAATATTAAAAAAAAAGATTTAAGTAATAACGAGCTAAACCGTCATTATATCCTGACAGAAATACTTACTTACAACAACCACCAATCAACCAGAAAAAAACAATGATAACAATACCAAAAAACCTCTTTGGAAAAACACCAAAAATCTATCAAATATTGACGAAAAAAAGCACAAGCTGATATTGTATAGATTACTCCCCCAAAATAATATATTTATATATGTATTTGTAAATGATTTTTGGTTTAGTGAATAAATATATAAAGGCATGTAGTAGTAATAGTCAATAACATTTACGTGCTTTCACATGTCTGCCAGAACTCATCTCCCGCCCGCATCAGTTGTTTGAAAATATCTTATGGATCTAAATTCATTGAAGATTGTGGCAGCCATGAAGCAGAAAAAAATATATATTCATTGATTGCTTTATTCTTGAATAGAACAATTCATCTTCATGTGTGTTGGATAATAATAACAATTGTTGCTTGTTGTCTGCTGTTGGAAATAGAAGTTTGCAGAGAGATACTGTAGTGGAGTTTGGAGTAAAAGCGAGTGGAATGGGGAATTTTCCGTAAAACTTATGATGAAGTGTTTGCATTGTTAATATAAATTTGTACGTAATTCTAACAGAAAACGTGTCAATGTTTTGTCTTTATGGCCTTAAGAAGTGTTTATGTATTGAGGTTAGAACCTTTTGGGGGGAGAGACTAAAGAGTTGCAAAATATTGACTTATTAAATGTTTAAGTAATAAAGATTATTTGATAATAAAGTTATGGGTGTTTAAGATAAGGATTTTGTATTAAAATGATGTTTAAAGTTATAAGTTTTGTAAGATAATAAATTTTCAAGCCTAAAAGTAGGCAACACAAATATTGAAATAACAACTCCCCTAAAGTAGGTAATGCTGGGGAATGTTAAGGATATTTTGGATATTAAACTAAATGTTTATATTAAAATTAAATCAATATTAAAAGTATTTTTTAATTAAATAACAAACATTTTCAAAAAATTCCTTAAGTAAATGTAAAATATGTTGAGTAAGTAAAATTAAATAAATATTTGTCTGAATAAAATATGAAAGCCCTGAAAATAGACTATGAACTATGCTTTCAAAATAATATCAATAAAATAAATTTTATTAGTTTAATTTATTTAAAAAACATTTTTAAAATCCCCATAAAATATGTCATACTTTTTGATTTTTCAACCACCCTAAAGTATACTTTAAATTACTTACTTGAATTGCTTTTCACTATAAATTATTCTGCTCAAACTTACCTGCAAAAAAAGAGAAGAAATCGGTTAAAAAATCACAAATTTTGATTAAAAAAATTCTAAAAACTTCTTCAACTAAAATCATTTTTCTTTTTCACAACTTAAACTCCCAACTTAAGAGCAACATTTCAAAGGTTTCTCTACCTTTCCCCTACACCCCCTCCCAACAGTAATAAATTCTCTACACACGATTTACTTTTCATTGTCACCAACATGCTCTTTTTAAGTTTTGTTACTGTCAAAGTCATAAAGTTTTTTTTTAGATTTTTATAAAAAGAATAAAATATTTCAAAAGGAAACAGAAAAGAGCTTAAAATGGTCACTAAAAAGAAAAAAAGAACTGAAAAAGTTATCATAACAATAGTTTCAACATGTCAACACAATAGAATAAGTATCATAATTGGATTATTACCCAGTAAATAGCATCAACTAAGTATAATAATGACATTTTATAGAAAACCATATAAATGTTCAGAAACAATAAATAAGAAAAGGGTTCAATGTGAAATATTATAAGAGAAAAAACTGCTGAAAAATCGTTTAAATCCCTTAAGTTATAACAGAGATATTTAAGTTTAAATATTTTAAGTACTAGAGCGTATGATTAATATTAATTAGGAGAGTGTTTTGTTTTAAACAGGGGATTTTAATGGGAATATAAAGCAGACATAATAAACTACGATTAAGATGAACAGAATGGAAATAAATGAACTAGAACTGAATTAGAAAAGAACTAGAACTGAATTAGAACCGCTGAACAAGAACTGAACTAAAAATGAACTAGAACTGAATAAGAACTGAGCAAGAACTGAACTGAACTAAACTAGAGCCGAACAAGAATTAAAACTGAATTAGAATTGAACAAGAACTGAACTAGAACTAAACTATAGATGAACAAGAACTGAATTAGAACTGAAGTAGAAATGAAATAGAACTGAACTGACCTGAATTAGAACTGAACAAGAACTTTACTAAAAACGAACTAGAACTGAATAAGAACTGAATTAGAACCGCTGAACAAAAACTGAACTAGAACTGAAGTAGAAATGAATTAGAACTGAACAAGAACTGAACTAGAACTAAACTAGAGATGAACAAGAACTGAATTAGAACTGAACAAGAACTGAACTAAAAATGAACTAGAACTGAATAAGAACTGAATTAGAACCGTTGAACAAGAACTGAACTAGAACTGAATAAGAGCTGAATTAGAACTGAACAAGAACTGAACTAGAACTGAATTAGAACTGAATTAGAACTGAACAAGAACTGAACTAGAACTAAACTAGAGATGAACAAGAACTGAATTAGAACTGAATTAGAACTGAAGTAGAAATGAACTAGAACTGAATAAGAACTGAATTAGAACCGTAGAACAAGAACTGAAATAGAACTGAATTAGAACTGAATTAGAACTGAATAAGAACTGAACAAGAACTGAATTAGAACTGAACAAGAACTGAACTAAAAATGAACTAGAACTGAATAAGAACTGAATTAGAACCGTTGAACAAGAACTGAACTAGAACTGAATAAGAGCTGAATTAGAACTGAACAAGAACTGAACTAGAACTGAATTAGAACTGAATTAGAACTGAACAAGAACTGAACTAGAACTAAACTAGAGATGAACAAGAACTGAATTAGAACTGAATTAGAACTGAAGTAGAAATGAACTAGAACTGAATAAGAACTGAATTAGAACCGTAGAACAAGAACTGAAATAGAACTGAATTAGAACTGAATTAGAACTGAATAAGAACTGAACAAGAACTGAATTAGAACTGAACAAGAACTGAACTAAAAATGAACTAGAACTGAATAAGAACTGAATTAGAACCGTTGAACAAGAACTGAACTAGAACTGAATAAGAGCTGAATTAGAACTGAACAAGAACTGAACTAGAACTGAATTAGAACTGAATTAGAACTGAACAAGAACTGAACTAGAACTAAACTAGAGATGAACAAGAACTGAATTAGAACTGAATTAGAACTGAAGTAGAAATGAACTAGAACTGAATAAGAACTGAATTAGAACCGTAGAACAAGAACTGAAATAGAACTGAACTAGAACTGAATTAAAACTGAACAAGAACTGAACTAGAACTGAATTAGAACTGAATTAGAACTGAATAAGAACTGAACTAGAACTGAATTAGAACTGAATTAGAACTGAACAAGAACTGAACTAGAACTAAATAAATTAAACTAGAACAAAACTAGAACTGGACTTAAACTGAATTATAACTCAAACGGAACAGAACAAAATTTTGAACTAGAAATATAAAAGAACTGAACTAGAACTAAAGTAAACTAAACTAGAACTGAACAAGAACTGAACTAGAACTGAATTAAATCTGAATTATAACTAAACTACAAACGAACTGGAAGTGAATTAGAATTGATTTATAAATGAATCTGAACTGGTATAAAATTAAATTAGAATCGATTTAGAGTCAGAGACAAATTGAACAAAATTATGAATAAGAATCTGTAATAAAATCTGGACTAAAAGCTGAATAAGAATCTCAACTGGAATTAGAATTAGAATCCGAACTCAAATTTGAACTAGAATATAAATCAGAACACAAACTAGAATCTAACGTTCAATCTGAACAAGAAAACTAAAATTAAAATC